>JAWWLV010000075.1:4555387-4570932 GCA_035041135.1 Platyrinchus mystaceus
CCCATCCAACCTGGCCTTGGACACTTCCAGGGATCCAGGGGCAGCCACAGCTTCTCTGGGCAACCTGTGCCAGGGCCCCATGACCCTCACAGGCCAGAGGTGGAGAGCAGTGGCAAGACAAGATCCAGCTTCCCCACATTCCCCCAGCCACCCCACATCCCCACTTCCAGAAAGCTCTGGCTGCCAGGGCTGTGGAGACACAGCTCCTCACCTGACATTAAAAGCCTTTTAAACCAGACCCTTAATGGAGCACCAAACAGAAACATCCTCCTGACATGACTGAGAGCAAAAGGAAATGAGACATTTTTTTTTGTCTCCGCTGCATTTTCAATTTGGCTGTTCCAATTCAATAATGGAAAGTATTTTGTTTTACTAACAAGTAAATTAAATTCCCTGTTCTCGTGCTTTTCTTTTCCATGCATCACTCTGCTGCTTCTCGGTATGAAAATCCTGGCGTTCCTTTTGATATCATGCAACTGCCATAAGACATATGGTCTTAAGTATGTAACAAAATCCTCACAAAGCCACTGAAATGCCTTTTTAGTGTCATTGTCTTGTCTGGTACAGAGAAAAACGTCCTGCAACTCAAGGACCATTGATGCACTGCAAAAGAGGAAAAATTTAGGAGTTTTCTTCTGTCACCAGTTCTGTGACAGCTACACCATTAATTACAAAGATTTAATCCTCTATGAACAGTCATAAACACAGACTATACACAATTCTGAGCCGTGGAGTCATGAAAAGGCCTAAGTGTGAGAACTACACTCACTCTTTCCTGCCCACCCCTGGAGACTACAGGGTGAGCTCAGGCAGCCAAAAACATCATTCCTCTGTCCCAGCTCTGGATTCTCTGCTGGGTCATGAAAAGCCAAAGCAAGGCCTTTGTCACACACATCCACACCTTAACCACCAAAGATACACGGTAAGAATATAATAAAATACAGGAAAATTTTTGACATTATAAGCTGGAGGGAAAAAAAAAAAATGAGAATCTTTTCCTCTCATCAAATGAAGGCACTCATTCCACTCATTCTGTCTCAAAAGCATATGAAGAGGTTTCCTACTTGATTTTTTTTGTCACAACAAACCCCACGTTTTAATCCCTGCCTCTGAAACACCCCCAGTTCAAGCAGGAGAACTCCAGGCTGCAATAAAAGGCACATGGAGCACCTGCAGAGCAGCCCAGAGGCCTCAGCAGGTATCTAAAGCCAGGACAATTTAAACCAAGGGAGACACCAGCAGACATTCCTGCTCCACAACTATCCCTCCCGCCTCACCTGAAGTGACCTCCCAGCAGCGCTTGACCCAAGGAGACCCAAGTGCATCCTGCACAAGGTTTCTGAGCTCACACTCGAGCTCAATCCTAAACTCCTGTCGCCTTTCCTGCTTTAACTCCTTGCAGAAATGACTCTGGTGTTCCTCCCAGCCACCAACCCATCCTGGGAGCTGCATGACAACCCGGGGCTCCTACAGAGTCAGCCTGGCAGGCTGGAAAGCTGTCGGACTTGAAATACTCCGGTTTCAAAGGTAACCCAGTCGCTTTGACAGTCAAGACACCCTGGCTACAGACAGGCTCCCAGAAACCCAGATTTAACCCTGCTTTTCACATTCTTTTTATCAATGAAGTCAGAACGCGCTCTGGGAACAGCTTAGACCTCAGAAAAGACGAAAACCAAAGAAATTTCATTTTATACTGACCTGTCCGTGATTGTGGACTGTGTGCCACTCATTGGAGCCTTTGGCAAGAGGTCTTATTATCCAATTTACATTTTACTTATTTACTGCGGGAGTACGAACGAGGCTTCGCCCCTCGCCGAGGTTCCACGATCCAGCCTTAGGGTCCGGGAGAAAGAGGCACGCACAGGAGGGGCAAACCCGGTTCAAGGGCAGGAGGGGAGGAAAACAAAACAAAACAAAACAAAAACAAAACAAAACAAAAAAAACCCAAAAAACAAACAAACAAAATTCCACAAAACTCTTCTCTTTGCAGTCGCGCGGAATATCCAGGGGGAAAAAATATATAAAGAAATAAAGAAAAAAAAATAAAAATAATTAAAAAAAAAGGCTCTCGGTGTTCCCGAGGGGGGAGGCAGGAGCAGCGGCGGGGCTCAGCGCAGGGGGGGCGGGCGGCGCTCCCCGCCCGCGGCCGGGCCCATGTCCCGCTGCCCGCCCGCCCCGACCCCCGCCCGGGGCTCGCCCGATCCGGGGGCGGCCGGGCCGGCCCCTCTAGGCCCGGGGCTCCATCGCCCGCCGCTCCGCCTCCCGCTCCGGCCCCGCGCACCGCCAAGCCTCGCCGCGGCCCCTTCTCTCTCCCCTGCCGGCCCCCGGCTGGCCCCGCTGCTGCTGCTGCGAGAACGGGAGCGGCGCGTCCCGCCGGAGCCTCTGCGCCGAGCCGGGCCGGGCTGGGCTGGGCTGAGCCGGGCTGGGCTGAGCTGGGCTGGGCTCGGAGCCTGGGCTGGGCTGGGCTGGGCTCGGCTCGCCCCTCCCCGGCGCCTCCGGGGGCTCGTACCTCCGGCCGCCCCGCCCCGGCACCGGATCCCTCCGCCGGCAGCCCTCCTCTTCCTCCTCCTGCTTCTCCTCCTCTTCCTCTTCCCCCTCCTCCTTTTTCTCCTCCTCCTCCTTTTTCTTCTTTTCCCTCTCCTCCTCCTCCTTCCTCCTCCTCCTTCTTCCCTTCCTCCTCCCCCTTTTTCCCCCTCCTTCTTCTACTCCTCCCTCTCTCTCTCTCCTCCTCCTCCCCTTCTCCTTCTTCTCGTTCTCCTCCTTCTTCTTCTCCTCCCCTTCTCCGTCTCCTCCTTCTCTCCCTCCTTTCCCCCTTTCTCCTATTTCTTCTCCTTTTTCTCCTCTTCCTCCTTCTCTTCACCCACTTTTCCTTCTCCCCCTCTTCCTTCTCCTCCTTTCCCTCCTTCACCTACTCCTTCTTCTCCCCTTCGTCCTCTTCCTTCTCTTCCCCTTATTTTCCTTCTCTCCCCCTTATTTTCCTTCTCTCCCCCTTATTTTCCCTCTCTCCCCTCCCCTCCTCCACCACCTTCTCCTCTTCCTCCTCTTCTTCCTCCTCCTTCGCTTCCCTTCTCCTTAGCGTTTCCCCCTTCCCCTTTGGGAAGCCTTTCCCAGGCCAGCGGGGTGTTTCCTTCTCCTCCCGTCTCCACTCAAGTCACAGTCCCTCATCCCGTATCCCAGCCGGAGAGGTTTCCCTCTCCCATTTCCCTCCTCCTCCCTCCCGCTCCCCGGTTTTTGCCTCGTCACAAGCTCGGAGGGCAGGGAGTGCCCGCGCCTCCATCTCCACGGGCTGCGGGATGGAAAATATGACACCAAAGAGACTTAACAGCAGGAAGAAAATAAACAGTGAATTAAAATAGTGAAGTGCCGGGAGCTCTGCCTCAAAGAGTCACCAGCGCCTGTGCTGTTTGCTCCAAAACCTTTCACGGCTCCACATTCCCTGCATTTCCACACACGTTTCATTAGGTGAAAGTCAACATAAATCCGAGAATGATCCCTCCCTGCACATACCTCAGCCTTCCAGAAACACCGCACCAAGTTCCTGCTCCTCTTCATGTAAAAAAACTCCAATACAAAAAGATAAGCAAAACGGGATATTTGGACATCTACATTTTCAGCAGGTGTGGATTTCCCTCTCCTCAGCACAAACACATCCTTGCTGGTGCACGGCTGTGTCTCCCTGCTATTTATGCCATGCGTGACACTGCTTTAGAGAGAAATGCCTGTCTCAGCTCTACACAGAATCCCAATGGTTTGGGTTGGAAGGGGCCTTAAATATCGTCTCATTCCACCCCCTGCCATGGGCAGGGACACCTTCCACTGGCCCAGGTTGCTCCAACATCCAACCTGGCCTTGGACACTTCCAGGGATGGAGCAGCCACAGCTTCCCTGGGCAACTTGTGCCAGGGCCTCCCCACCCTCAAAGAATTTTTTCCTAATATCCAATCTAAACTTACTCTTGTCAGTGTGAAGCCACTTCTCCTTGTCCTGTCACTACAAGCAACTTGTTCTCAAACACCCGGAAATAACATCTACATGCTCTGATTTCAGGAACCTTCCACGCTTCTCCTCCAGGAATTAAAGCTCACGAGCACCACAGAAGTCCAATGGAAATCAGGATGGTTTCTCTGCCAGGGAGGGTGGGCAGTAATTCCTGCCCTCCCTGCACAGAGGAACTGGTGGAACATCAGTCATTCCTCCCAAATGCCAGCAGACTAAAATAACCTTATTAGCTAATCCCAATCATCTAGGAACACCATCCTCCTTCCCTTTAATTAATCTTACCATCATACACTTCAAAGCCAGGACACTGGACTTGGAAAGAGCCTGGAAAACAGGCTTTGGAAACTCAGGAGCAGATCCCTCCCTAAGCACACAGGACCATACCTTGCCTGAAGCTAAATCCAGGCTGCTGCTGCTCTGGAACACGGAGCCTTTCCCTGCTTCGGAGCGAAGCGAGCGTGGATCAGGAAGCCAGCAGACTGTCTGAGAGCCTGAAGAATTTGTTGTTTTGATGAAGTTCAGAGCAAAGAGGGGAAGCGTGGGATGAAATCATTTTCTACATGATACTTGACATATATACGCAGGACATTTATACTTCCTTTTTTGGTTTCCTTTTGAGAAAAATACAGGCTTGGGAAAAAAAAAAAACCAGTGTGGGAGTGCAAGAGAGCCACGTCTGCCTCTCATTCTGCAGCTGTGCACAACAGTGGTGATGAAGCGACTGAATACCTCCATATATCTGTATTTATTTATTATATATCCCTTTATTGCATCTTCCCTGCAATAAATCCCTCCCTGCTTTTAACTTTGGGAACATCAAGTTCCGTGCCTGGAGAAGGGAAGGTCCCCAGGAGACCTTCTGATTCATGGCAGGCCCAGCATTGGCAGGTTAGGCCTCGATGCTCTTTTATTCCTTTAATTATATTTTATTGTGCATGACAACATAATGAGAACAACAATTAGCTGGAGGAAATCCTAAGACATAGATACTGAAACCATAACTGCTTCTCTTTTCTGCAAATGCTATTTTTTTTTATGGTGGGAGCTGACTGCATACTTAGGTTAAGATGGATGCTTATTTATGATAATTCTGCCTGGGCAGTTTTACAGCATAAAATATGGGATGGGGAAATCAATAACCAATTACACTTTACCAAGTAAAATAGATACTTTTTTGGGTAGCTCTGAAGTTGTCACTTGTGCTGTATTTACTGTAGAGTACCCATGGCAGGGTGGTTGGAACAAGATGGTCTTTAAGGTCCCTTCCAACCCAAACCACTCTGTGTTTCTTTGATTAACCTCATCAGTCTCCAGGGCACAACACCAATGTCCCCAAAAGTCTATTTTTCAGTCCAAAGCAGAGCTAAGCAGCTCAAGTGAGCAGAACCCTGGAGCAAAAACAGATTACTCCTATGAAGCCTAATTTATTTTGCCCTAAAGCAAAGGACAGATCCTTGGAGGTGCCTTATAGGGGCTCCTGCAAAGGCAGGTTTATAGACACAGTGTTTACCCGGGATCCTTTTGCCTAATCCCACTTTTCCAGCCTCGCACCGAGGAGCTGTTGCCATCTGCTGGGAAAGCCTCGAATGGCTCCTCTAACCTGAACTGCCCAGCAGGTAAACGGTGAGCTCCTAATCCCACCCTCGTTCCCCTTTGGAAAGGAGCATTTCCAAGCCCTGGGATACCTGGGGTGCTCCGTGGGGGTTTGCACCACTGTGGGCTCAGCACAGAAAGCCACAGACATCAGCAAAAGGCAATACTTCAAATTTTAAGTGTGAATAAATAGTGCATGTGACCCTTTTTCCTTCAGGAAAATCTCCCTTCCTGTTTCAGGTGGGATAACCAGCCATGAGAGCAACTTACCTGTGTGTGCAACGGGTCTCCTGCAGACCTCCAGTAAAGAATAGGATAGAAAGTAAAGAAAGTAAATAGTAAAGTACAGAACAGTAAACAAAACTAAAGAAAATAATAGAAAGCTTTGCAAAATTAGACGCTAAGTCAGACATGATGATCAGCTGAGTTTTGCTGAGCTCCATGATAAAAATCAAGGGGATAAAGTCTCTTTTGCTACTTACAAGTCATCAATTTAAAGCCACTGATAGAATGCACCAGTATTTTGGACTGTTATTTGAACTCACCATAAATTGCTGTGCCAGCTCCTGTTCTGCTGCTTTTTGGAAGGCACCAGCCAACCTTTCTCCCTTGCACAAGAGGAGGGAAATTATCCCCAAGGCTTACAGAGAAGACAGTTCATTTCCCAAATGTGCATATGAATTCATGACTCCTGAAGAACAGAGAGGACCTTGATCTCGGGTCAGGGTTGGGGTGAGCCTGGCTCTCCTCTCAAGCCTGGCAAGGTCAAACCTTCCTGCCTCAGTGGTTGTTTGTAGTGCCCTGTGATTCCACCCACTCAAACTCACCTCAAGCACCAACAGCTGCTGGATCCAGCGGCCACTTCCATACCTGGATGGAACTCTAACCTGACAAAACACACAGCAATTCGTGCTGGGCTCCACACTTCTGTGCAACTTCAAAGCCTTTTCACATCTTAAAACAAGCACCTGATTTACTACCTACAGACAGGCAGCTTGTCCTGCACCCAGTTCCCTGGAGCTGCTGGAAATGCACCCAGGGCTGGTCTCTTTTAGGCCACTTGGGACACAAATGCAATGCTTTGCTGCCTCTGCTGAGACACAGATAGACTAATCTATCAGAGCTTCCACTGGGACAGCTTACTACAGTTCCTAAACCTGGCTAATCCACGTTGCAGCAAGCATTTTTATAGCACTAAGCTTTCTTTCCATATCAGCATAAATAAAGCAGCCACCTCTGTGAGGACAGATGAAGCTGCTGCACATTCTGTCAGGAGGTTCCTTCTCACTCTCTGCTGGAATCCACGTCCTCTGACTGGAGGGGGGATTAAAAACAAAGAGGTGTTTGTTAATGGGGTAAAAGCTAAAGAGGTGAAGGATGCAATTTCTCATCACATTCAAGGATTGATACACTGAACAGATCTTAACCTTCTGACACAATTCAAACAGCAAAACACAAATATTGCTGAAAACCTGTGGTTTGTAGCATTTAAGAAGCTGCAGAACCTGACACTTTCTCCTTCTCATTCAAAATGAATTACCTGTAAACCACTCTGACTTTACAAAAGCTTTCCTATATACCTTGATGTGTTCAGTTTTCCTCATTAATTTTCTAAAGATCCCTTATGCTGCCAACTTAGGGAACACAAAGCCAATGCTGACTGACTCCCTCTCCCTCCCTGAAATTTGATTTCTTTGGACATAGAAGACTCCATGTTATTTTATTTCCAGACTATACAAAATCTGCAAGTATCAAGAATATCACCATGAAGCTTAAACCATTCCCTCATCTTTTTTGTCCAAGAAAGACCTGCTGACAGCGCTGGTATCAGTCTAATAGCAGATTTCAAAGACTTAGAATGCTTTTAGATCAGTGCTTGGACTATTGCTGCAAGGGAATAAAGCCTTGAATATCAAAAAATTGCAGTTTCTTCAAACACAAATAAGGAGTTCAGCTACAAAAAGAGGGCAGAGGACTGAAAGAAGAGGTTAATTTTATAAAGCTCTACTGCAGGGCCAGTAGGCAAGCAGCAGGAAAAGCTTTAAAGAAACAATAGGACAATAAAAATTAAATTAATTGGGTGTAGGGGGGCAGATTTCAGTCTACAGTCAAAGCTCATCTGCCCACTGACTTAAGGCTGCATTCTGGCACATCATTCTTGAAGACATCAAACCTGGGGGACGCTTGCAGCTCTAAAGCAAAGCTTCAGAACGCTGCTGTGCTTTCCTCTCTGCTCCTGGGCTACCTCAGGGGTTAAACAAACTCCCAGCATAAATTCTTGCAGTCCCTGAGACCCCTTCCTCCCAATCCCAGGGCTCCCTGTGCGCTGTAAACAGGCCAACAGCTCCAGAGGGCTCAGCAGCTGCTCCCCAGTGCCGGAGGATTTTGAGCCCAGTATAAGGGTTACATGCAAACAACTAAATTGGCTTAACTATTTATAGAAAGCAGACTTTTGGCACACTGGATCCCTGGCAAAATGCTGTGGCCATAAGCAAGCAGAGTGGCTGTTCTTTACTAGCACACCACAGGCCTTTCCTTGGCTAAACACAGGTCTGGAGCCGCTGGTACAGGACAGGACCCTCCCTTCCCTTCTGGATTTATCCAGTGCCTGGCTCACAGAAATCCTTGGTGGTGCCCAGGTCTCTTAAGCATCACTGAAAAAGAAATGTTTTCCTCTCCTCTAATTTTAGGAGCAGCCCCTGAAGCAGATCTTTTAAAAGAAGTGCACAGCTTTCCAAGTGACTTGACGAAGCTGTTGTGTGTGTTGGTGGCTTTCCCGGGGCTCAGCTGCTGCACCAAGGGCAAAAGAGGTCCCTGAGCCCTGCACATCCTCCTGGCAGCTCCCATTTCCCCCAGCAGATCTGGACAGCCCTGCCCAGGGAGCTCTGGGGCATGAACACAACCTGATACACCCAGCTCCCAGCAGCTGCACTGCCTGCAGTGCCTCTCTGGCTCTGAACAGAGGCAGATCCCCAGTACAGGAGCAAAAACACCACAGCAGAGACAGACCAGCACCACTCAGAGCCCTGATTAAAGCTGCACCTCTGCACAGTGCTGACACAGGCCCATCTCTACAGCTGCAAGTACCCCCACACAAGGCAACGTTAAATGAAGTTAAACATTAAACCCTCTTCCTAGCAGACCTCCCAGTGAAGCAATTCCTAGGCAACGATATTTAGTTTATGAATGAGAACAGGTCATGGTGTGGAAACACAGGAGAACCTTGTCCCTTAGCATGGAAAACAAAGGGAACATTTTTGCTCTGTGTTACTGAATCACACACAGAACCACAGAATCACTGAGGTTGGAAAAGACCTCCAAGATCATCGAGTCCACCCTCGATCAATCACAGCCCAGAGCACTGAGTGCCACATCCAGTTGATCCTTGAAGACCTCCAGGGATGGGGACCCCACCACTTCCCTGAGCAGCCCCTTCCAATGCCTGACAGCCCTTTCCAGGAAGAAATTCTTCCTGAAATTTTAACTGAGTGCTCCTCAGACAACCTTGCAGAGAACAATGCTAACATGCCCAAGAAACCATAATGCTGAAAGCTGCACAAATTGTTGTGAAAAAAAAGCACCCACTGACCATCCCTTTGCTCATTTACTCGTCCAAAATCCACAGTGCAACTTAGGAACAGCATCCAAAAAGAAAAAGGAAATTCCTCGTATAATTAAATAATCTTTATTTTATAAAACATAATACAAAGCATCTACACCATTCACTGGTGGAACATTAGTTGCTATTACACAGTAATTCAAACACAAGTTATTATTTCACACTAGCTCTGCAGTTTCCTTTCACAGTTTGCTCTAGGCTCTATGGACTAGCCTGAGGACAGGTCCCACCCTGTGCTCCACAGCTTGGGAATTGTACTTCTGGGTGTGTGAGCCTGTGCTGGAGCCACAGACAATGAGGCCTTGCTCTGAGATGCTGTTGTAGCTCCACCTCATAAAGCTGTTCCTAATTGCCCTTTTGTTTGCTGGTGCCTTTGTTTAACTTCTAAAGCCATTGATTGATGTTCTCCTTCCAACCAAGTTCCCCTCAGCTCAAAGAAGGGGGACCACTGAGCCACTGTAATTCAAAACATCTCCACACAAGCTGTTTCACAGGTACCTGCAGTCAGTGATGTCCTCATTCACCTGGACAGGTGTGGGATGTCCAGGAAACCACACACAAACTGCACACCAAACCTCAGAGCCCAAACCATCCGGGCTGCTCAGGAAACTCTTCTTGGTGGGCAAGTCCACAGCTTGCACTGAGAAACAAGCAGGCTGTTCTCACCTACCTTACTTCAGGCCCTGCTGCTGAAAGCCCCTTTCCCTGGTCAGGCTGGCTGCTGAAACTCTTCTGGCTCCAGATTTACTGCAATCCTTACCAGGGAAAACCCACCAGACATCCTTCCTTCAGCTTGGGGGGGGGCCATGTGAACCAGAAGCATCAAGTGCTTTAGTCCCTTTGGCTCCTGCCCATAAAGCACCTTTGCAAAACACCTCAGACTCCTGCTCTTGGGAGGCAAGCAGATGCTGGGAAGTGCCACGTTCAGGTGACACAAGTGCTGCTGATGGGTCACAGGGAGAAGCGCTTGGCTCAAAGCAACAGCGTTTTGCTTTTATGCAGCACAAACCACCCAACATTCATCAAAGGTGGCTTGGTGTCAAATGGAAACACCCCACGAGGTAGGTAATGCTGTACCCACTGCAGAAAGTGGGTAAGATGAGGCAAAAAGGCTCCTTGACACGCTCAGGAGAGCTGGGAAAGAACCAGCAAGCCCCAACTAGCCCTTCTTGTCTCCCTTCAAGGCTCGGTAGTGCTGGATGAGTCAAGGTTCCTTTTCAGGACCAGCTCACCACTTGGCCCTGCTCATCTGAAGGGCTTTTTTTGGGGCTCTCCAGGTCTTTGGCTGCAGCAGGGGAGGCTCAGGCCCTGAGCTGCACTGGAGGGCTGGTGCTGAGGCTCAAATGAAATGATCCTAATAATGACAGCAACAACAAAGGAACAGCTGAAGAATATGCAGTGGAACAAACACCAGAAGCTGCCAACTGGGGATACTTTTTCCCCTGCAAATGGGACCAGATAAGTAATGATTATTTTTTCTCCCAGTCAGGCTCACTTTTTTTTTTTTTTGATTAAAAAAGGCCACATTCTGTGCCTTTCTGCTTCTTTAATTATTAAGCTGTAAAATAAATCTCCCTGACCCTATAAATGCTCATTTTATAAAGTGACACAGATCCAATGAGGGAGACAAAGTGAATTCAAAGCCCAGAGGTCAAGGCATGAATTCAGATGAAGGAGAGCCAAGATCAGGTCTCTGGCTTGCACAGGACAAATTTGGAGCTTGGCAGCAATTCCACCTCAGCCACTGGGTTTTTGAGATGCATGTTGGCCACTCTTCAACCAGAAATCCCAGTTTGGATTTGGGTCAATAAGCACAGCAGAGGGAATTTTGGTGTTCTGCAGACAATCAGCCAGAAAACCCCTTACTGGCAAGTCCTGATGGGGCTTCTCACAACTCAAGGAGCTAAAAGGAGTGTTTGTAGGGGATGGGTGGAGTTTTAACAGTCAGGGATGAAGAGGGAGAAGCTTTAAAAGCATTTCCCATCAGGGGCTGTGTCTTTGGGTGTATTCACAGAGCACCTCTAGTCCTGTAAGGCTCCAGTGCTGATTAGAGCTTCTGGACACTACAGAAAAATAAGTTATCAATATGTTAATAAATAAGTTATTAAAAGGAATTAGAAAGGGTAGGAAACAACAGCCTACCTAAAATACTGATTTTTCTAGAGACACACTCTAGCTCAACCACCAAAGCCATTTCTCCCAAAGGGAACACCGGGATAATGAACCAAGTGCAGATAACAACCATCACTCTGCATTTATGTAGCACCTCTCAAGGAAAAATCTGAAAGTGCATAACACAGATGGATCAGCTCCATCACCCCCAAGTCACAGATGGGGAATTAGGCACAGAGTTAGAGTTATGTGACTTGCCCAAGGTCACACAATGAGCTGGTGGAAGAGCCAGGAATTTGATGCAACACTAGAACATGCTTCTTCCTACCAGTCTGAACACTCCTAGCTGTCTACACTGCACAGGACACCGAACATGAAGACCTAGTGTTATCTCCCCCTCTCTTCCCCAAGGTTCTACCGGTGCTGAAGGAGTTTTCTACTCACACCACTATTTACACCTGCACTGGAGGACTGGTTAATGGTCAGTATATAAAATTAGCCCTTCTTTCCCTCGTGCCATCCAGCATTGTGCTCACCCTGCCAGGCCAAACGCTGCCGCCCCAGCGAATCCCTGGCACAGCTCCACGGATTTCAGTGGAGCTACGCCAGGGATAAACTGGCTCCAGAACTAACGTGTGCTGGCTCCTCTCCCGACCTCAGGCACCATCCCCTCCTCGCCAGGCAGCGTGAACTCGAGGCAGTCTTTCCTCAGCACCCCCCCCTCAGTGGGTTTTCAGGTGCCCGTTGGTCTTCAGGCCCAGCGCGCCGCCCCTCCGGCTCCTCCACGCCCGGTACTTCCTCATGCTCTTCCTCCTGGCGAAGCGGCAGATGCTGAGCATGAACACCCAGGACACGGCGTACATGACGACCCCCCCCAGCTTGATGTACCAGCGGGGCCTGGGGGAGGCCAGCTCGCAGTACATCAGCCAGGCCCCCATCCCGATCCGCACGCCGGTGAACAGGACCACGAAGAAGAAATCCACCAGGTCTCCCGTGAGGGTGTGGTAGGAGCCCGTCTCCTTGAGGAACCAGCGGGCCTGCAGCAGCGGGTTGGTGATCTCGCTGCCGAAGATGACGGCGTTGACGTCCGCGGCCGACTCGCCCAGGGCCAGGGAGGCTGCGATGCCCACGATGCTCACCAGGTGGTGGGCCAGCATCAGGGCACCCTCTGTCTGGAAGTACACGCACCAGCAGAGGTCGAAGAGGAAGTAGCCCAAGCTAAGGCACAGCCCGTGCACCTGGAGGGTTGTGTTGGGTGACCCTGGAGCATAAGGGCATAAAGAACTTTTAAGGCAACGAGCGGGATCTGAGACAAGGAGGGGGGATCGGCTTGTACCGGTCACAGCCTGGGCAGAGAAGTCCCCCCCGAGTCACAATACTGCGGTTGTCGGTCCAACAGCTGCACACACGTAATGGGCACGCAGCGGGATCGCACGCCCTGCCAAACTGCAGCTGGGGAGGGCCAGCAGTACCAGCACCAGCCTCCCCATTCCTCTGGTGCTTCCCATCACAGAGCAGCCCAGATACCACTGCAGTCACCACTCCCCGAGGTGGTGGGAGAGCCCCTCAGTGCCCTCACCCATAGAGGGACTTGGGACCACAGCTTCCATCACTCACCTGGGTGACTCAAAGGCCAGGGCCCGTCAATAAACCCAATGTAAGCAGAGAGACAGGTGGCAAGGATGCCATGGGTCAGGGTGACCAGCCTGCAGCTCCACTCGGAATTCCGGTGCCTGTAGCGGTGGCAGAACCACTTGTAGAGGGAGAACCAGCCCAGCAGACTGCAGGCCACCCTCAGGGGCAGGGGGAACAGCATCCTGTCAGGGGGACAGGGACACAGAATGGATCAGAAACACACAGAGGACCAGAAGGTCTGCAAGTATCAAGACAAGGTGAAAACCACTTTACTCTCCTCACTGCAGACTTCATTTCGTCTTTAATGGCACCAAGACCTCCAAATCTTTTTGATGCAGAAGAATTAGAGTCTATGCCCATAAAGATTTTTTTTCCAGCAGTATTTCTTTTATACATCTTCCCTCACTCACTGTGCAATACAGAATCTCTCAAACAAGCAAAAAACACACTGCCAGAACAAAGGTACAGTGCATAGACAACTGTGGGTGCTGCTCTTGGTGCTAAATGTAATAACTAAATAACTACACCTCACTCTTATTTATAACACCTTTCTATGAAACACAAGAGATGCCTCATCACTCCTGAGCATGCAGGGAAGTGCATCAGAAGAAGCTGAGTCATGCTTTGGGATACAGGAGTTTCCAGTTGTGCAACAGCAGAAGCACCAGTGGTACCTGCTGCCCAACTCTGGCCTCCCAACCCAAACTCACACCAAAGAGACTTCACGTGATGAGGAGTCAGAGCTGCAAAGCTCAGCCTTCCTGTTTGGCCTGCTGAGGTATTCCCAGCAATGACTGGAGGCTGGGTAAACAAAACCATTATGCTTTAATGGGCCTCGGGAACGTGGGAGATGAAATAAGGATGTGATTAACTGCTCTGACCAGGAGTTTCCATTCACATCCCTGGTACTCGAGGTCCAGAGTCAGGGCAGATGAGGCAGGAAGAATTGTGATGTGACAAAAGGCACTGACCAGCTGGAGAAGGCTGGGAAAAGGAAGAGGAACAAGCTTTTAAACATTCTGAGGTGTTCTCCACACCTACTCAGGAAAAAGATACTTCTCCACCCCCTGGAAAGAGAGAAGTAGGGGTGTCTTCCAACTGCACATCAAAGCTCAACAGTTAATGGCTTTTAAACTGACAGGGAGTAGGATTAGATTAGATATTAGGGAGAAATTCTTCCCCAGGAGGGTGGGGAGGCCCTGGCACAGGTTGCCCAGAGAAGCTGTGACTGCCCCTGGATCCCTGGAAGTGTCCAAAGCCAGGTTGGATGGGGCTTGGAGCAACCTGGGCTAGTGGAAGGTGTCCCTTCCACTAGGAAGGGTGGAATGAGCTGATTTTTAAGATCCCTTCCAACCCAAACCATTCTGTTACTTGTCCTTAGCATATATAATACATATTGCACCTGTGCTTTATGTCTGTGCCTGGATGCCAGACAGGCCAATATCATTTAAAACCCACCAGTAATTATATAATAATAAATCATTATATACAATAAATATATAAAAATAAACATATATAAATATATCACATACAAGAATAATATAATAATATCTAAATACAACACAATATCTAAATACAACACAATATCTAAATACAATAATATCTAAAAATATTTTATATATCTTTAGCTATATATATTATTATATATTGTGTATATTATATATATTATTACGTATATTATTCTATGTCATATATATTATTATTTGTATTAACAGTAGCAACGTGGTCCCGAATGAAATCAGGCTCTACAATAAACACATGCGCCTAAAAACCTAGTGCAGAACAGCCCGGAAGAGCTTAAAAATTAGATGGGAAAGCCAGATGGGCGCTTCCCGCAAAGCACCGTTATTTCCTTATTTCCTTTTTTTTTTAGCACAAGTAATAAAATGGAGGAGCCCGGAGATCAGAATCCAGAGAGAACAAACCGCATCCCAAGGGGCACAGCCCAGCGCCGGCCCCATCCCGCATCCCTGCCCTTTCCCGCGGGATGCAGCCGCCCCCCCGTCCCCGCGCCCAGCCCCGCGGGCTCCCGCCCCACCTTATTCCCTTGCCCGGCTCCTCCCGGCCTGGCTCGGCTCCTCCCGGCTCCCGAAAGGTCCCGGGAACAGGGTCCGGACCCTTCCCTTCCCCGCACACCCACCGGCAGGGCCGCCGAGCCGGGGCCGCCCCCGCCGCACCCGCAGAGGCAGCGGCGGCGGCCGAGGGGCACCTGGCGGCGGGGAGGAGGGACGGCAGGGATGGAGGGCATGGAAGAGGGATGGCAGGGCTGCAACGGGGATGGCAGGGCTGCAACGGGGATGGCAGGGATGGAATAAGGATGGTAGGGATGGAACGGGGATGGCAGCGATGGAACGGGGATGGCAGGGAGGGAATGGGGATGGCAGCAATGGAATAAGGATGGTAGGGATGGAACAGGGATGGCAGCAATGGAACAGGGATGGCAGCGATGGAAAGGGGATGGCAGGGATGGAATAGGGGTGGCAGGGATGGAATAGGGGTGGCAGGGATGGAATGGGGATGGCAATGATGGAATGGGGGTGGCAGGGATGGAATGGGGATGGCAATGATGGAATGGGGATGGCAATGA
>JAWWLV010000075.1:4571332-4612240 GCA_035041135.1 Platyrinchus mystaceus
CCCTGTGAGGGTGGGGAGGCCCTGGCACAGGTTGCCCAGAGAAGCTGTGGCTGCCCCATCCCTGGAAGTGTTAAAGGCCAGGTTGGATGGAGCTCTGAGCAACCTGGGCCAGTGGAAGGTGTCCCTGCCCATGGCAGGGCGTGGAACAAGATGATCTTTAAGCTCCCTTCCAACCCAAACTGTTCTATAATTCTGTGGGTGTTGACTGAGCAACCAGGATGAAAAACAGAGATGTTCACACAAGGCACAGACTTATGGATTTAATGCAGGAGGCAGAAATACAGAGAAACTGTGCATTTTTATTTTCTAGGTCACACAGTGTGCAAAATTTGCATCATGAGGTGCAAAGTGGCGAGTTAAATCACCTCCCAGTGGATTGTACCAGAAGTGAGGTGCAGCTTATACACTAATTTTCCTGTTTGCTTTGTGCAGACTCAGCCATTTCAATGGGCTGTGTTGCACTGGCTCGTTTTGCCTGCAGATGAACAGAGTTCAGCAAAACAGCTCAGGGGCGGAAACCTCTGCAAACAGTTGTCTGCACTCTGCTGCCCCACTGAGTGCAGCTCCACCCTCCCCCTACAGCACATTTTTTCTTCTTGCCTTCTATCCTAACCAGAGCTGGAGGGTCACACTGTTATCTTACAGCACTGGGAAACTCCTTGTCCACGGATAAACCGGGAATACACAGAACTCCAAACACCCAGGAGCTCACCAGCCCCCCTCAGTGACACTCACTTTTCGTGACTGTAAAATCACAAGGATGTTTATCTGTCATGGATATTTGACAGATAAAAACCAGGCACCTGTATTAAGAATTTCCTTCAGCCCGAGCCTTCCAAAACAGTCATTGTCAGGATGAAACCCAGCAGTGAGGCTGCAGAGAAAACAAAGAGGCAAGCATGGCCAGAATTTAAGTTACCCCATGACCTTGTGTCCATCAGGAGCAAACACCTCAGTTTAATGGCTCGCTCTTAAGCTCCCTGCAGTACTGACTCATGGGCAAGGCAGGTTATGGGTCCATTAGTCACAAATCTGAGCTTCAGCTGCCCCTCACCTGCCCTTCACACCTCAAGCCTGACCTCCAGAGCACATGGCTCAGTCTGAGCTTGTTTCCTCACCAGCTCACTCCTCCCTGAGCTGCACGAAGCAGTGGCAGTTCAAGCTCCCTCCAGCCTGTTTGCCTCACTTCCTTAACTTCAGTGGCCTCCTTAAGACCCAGAAAAAAGAACATTGCAGCAACCATTCCTTTTTAAAAAGAGAACATAATTTTATTAGAGGTCTCATCACTCACAGGGGTTTTTGGAAGAGCACAGAGTCCATACCTCAGGCCCCCAGAGCCAACCAGAGGGCAAGGCTCCTGCTTTCCTAAACATTTTGGCCCAGTAACTTGCCTGGATTCACAGCTGCAGTGCTTTTCAGTGGACTTGTCAAAAGTGAGGTTATTTCATGTCATTTTTTTAATCTCTCCAAACACCTTATTCTAACCCCCAGCCAAGGCTGATATCTGCCCTGAAAAACACCAAAATTAGTGAGATAAGAGGCATGGAGGAGCTCCCTTCCTTCCCACTGCTCCCCTCCTTCCCCTCTGCAGCAGGACTGACACCTCACTCCAGCAACACCCTCACAGGCAGTTTCAGGGGCTCTTCAGCTCCATGAAGAACATCCCTTAAACTCCTGGAGAGCAGCAACCAGCCCTGCTAAGCCTGCAGGCAACACAAGGCCATTTGTTTCTCAGCTCCAAGAGAGGCTTTTATAGGAGAGTAAATCTCAACTGCAGCCTCAAACAGAGGGACATTCACATTAAAACCCCAGGGGAAAATGTCAGAACACAATTCTGAGAGGTAAAGAAAGCAAGAGAACTAGTCCATACCCCAAGGCCTGCTGGTGTGGAGCAGATGTTACACTGAGATCTGTCTTATCATGACTGTCACCCCTGAAAATTGTCACGTATTTGACTCATTAGCCGTGAATTCAGCTTTAGTGGCTTGTAAATGATCCAACTCCAGGAGAGAAAGAGCATCCAGGGGGGCTCTTCTCTATCCTCTCTCACCCACAAAATGCCTGATTATTGTTTTTAAGTAATCCAAGGTCAGGAGAACACCTGCTTACAGAGTTTATTGGCACGAATCTAATTCCTGACTCTTGTTTGCAGGGGCCTGAGCCATTCCCAGTGAAGTCACACTGCTCTAAGATCAGTACCTGCTTGAATGCCAGTATTAAAAAAACAAAAAAGAAAAGGAAATGTATCATTAAAAACAACGAGATAAAACATTGCCTCACCTCAAGTATCATCACTCCACACACTCAAAGGACGACTCTACTACACCCCTGAAAGCACTTCAGTCTGGTTCTGAGGCTTTCATTCGAGCACTTAGGAAAGCACATTGTCCAAATCCAGGATTAAGGAGAGTGAGGCTCAGCCAATCTTTGCCAGGTCACACCCCTACCCAGCCCCACTGGCAGGAAGGTTGGATTTTCCATGTTTGATTTTCTCTGCACTGTAAAATAATTCTGCCTCAGAAACGACGACAGAACATACAGACTGTGCCATTATTGGCTGCAGACTGAACAGGTCTGGCACTGAATCATTGCCACCCTCCTCGAGACTGTACCATTGCTGCAGAAGTCAGGGAATCAGTGCCAGGTTCCTCGGATTTCCACTCAAATCCCTCTTTTCCCAGCTTTCCCGTGTTCCTCGCGCCGATCCATCTCCTTCCAGGGGTAGCAAACCAGCGCCAGAAAGTCATTTTAGGAGCTCTTTTCACAGGAATAAACTCCAGTAGCCCAGGGGATCGTCCTCCACACCCCATCAGTGAGCAGCCACGTGCCCATTAGTTCTCACAGGTTCATTCCCACCCCTCAGGCGCGTCCAGGGAAGACGTTTTTTCACCACCTTCCTCCTGACGAAGCGGCAGATTTTGACCGTGAACCCCAGAGACACCACGTACATGGCCAGGCCCCCGGCCTTGAGGAGCCAGCTGGGACGAGGGGACATCACCATGGCACACACGATCCAGGCTCCTCCCGCCATCCTCAGTGCCAGGAAGAGGAGCACGAAGAGGGAATCCACCAGCTCTCCCAGGAAGGTGTGGTGGTAGCGGCCCGTTTCCCGCAGGAACCAGCGCGTCTGGAGCAGGGGGTTGGTGATCTCGCTGACAAACACGACAGCGTTGACTTCCGTGGCAGATTTGCCCAGCCCCAGCACCAGGACCATGCCACAGATGCTCAGGGTGTGGTGGAACAGCATCAGGCCCCCCTCTGTCTGGAAATACAGGCACCAGCCCAGGTCAAAGATGAAGTAGCCCAAGGTCAGGGACAGCACGTGGGTCTGGAGAGGTGTGTTTGGTGAACCTGAAATGAAAGATGGACATAAGAAAAGACAATTTCAGATGTTCTTCTGCGCTGTGGTGCAGTACATGTTATGAGTTGCCTCTTTCCTCCTCAGTTACCAGCCTTATCCCATGGGCCAGGCTGGAAGCTGGGATGTCTGGCCCTGCTTTCCCTTCACACCCCGTCCTGCCACACTGCTGCTTTTCTGTTTTTCTCTCACAACCCTTTTAAAAAGCAGGGATGGAAAGTCACACCTCCAGCAGCAGAACTATTTGAGATTTAATGATAGAAAACATCAAACAAAACACTGCAGAGACAAATGTCAGGAGTTATTACACCCTTAAAGATGTGAAAGCACTTAGTCTGTTTTCAACATTGCTACACCTAATGCTGCAATAAACTCAAGCTGCCAAGCTGAACACTTTTAATGTACCTCTATAAACCAAAAAAAAACCCAAAAGAGAACAAAAAGATGAATAGTAAGAAGTGATAAGGGCAGGGGAATTCAACAAAATCCTGCCCCAAACACCCCAAAACCACCCATAAGAGGAGAGCAAAAGCAAAAGAGGGAGGGCAAAAGCCCCTTCCTCCACCTGAGAGAGAACCACAGGTGAGCACAGGGCATGACAAGGGCAGGGGTGAGACCCAAACACACCTGCGTGGGTCAGAGGCCAGGGGCCATCCAGGAGGGCAGTGTAACCCGAGAGGCAGGTGACAATGACCCCGTGCAGGAGGGTGACAAGGCGGCAGCTCCACTCGTAGGAGCGGTGCCTGTTCCAGCGGCAGAGGCAGATGTAGAGACACAGCCAGGTGACAAAGCTGCAGGTCACCTCCAGAGCGACGGAAACCATCCTGCTGGACACGGGGGGAGAGTGTCAGGAGGGCAGCAACGCCCCTGTGTTCATCCACACCGCCCACCTCGGTGTCCACCTCGGAACATCCATGGAAACCGCAGAGAGGGGAATAAAACCAACCAACCAAACAAACCCAAACGACCAAAACACGAGCAAAACAAACCAGCCAAGAGCTTTGTCCCCCTCCCCTGAGCACGGCGCTCTCCCCAGCCCCACTTTAGCCAAAACCACAATCTCTGCCCTCCCGGTGCCAAAGCGCCTCTGCCCTCCCCGACAGCCCCTCTCCCTCGGGGACCAGGACACCCGGGGGGACCAGACCCCCATCCCCAGCACGGCACGGGCCAGGGGTTACCCGACAGCCCGAGACCCCCCAGTCCTTACCCCGGTCCGGGCGCTGCCGCCGCCCCGCCAGGACCGGCCCCTCTCCGGCTCTGCTGGACCGGGACCTGCGCCCGCTCCGGGGCTGCCCCGGCTGGGAGGCGGTGCCGGCACACCCGGAGGCTTTTATCTTCTCTTCTCTTCCCTGCCCTGCCCTGCCCTGCCCTGCCCTGCCCGCCCCGGCCGCGCCCCCGCGGGATTCCCTGAGGATGCTCCCCCTGCATCCCCGCTCGCTCTGCCCGGCTTTTACCCACCCCGGAGGCGACCGGGCTGCGATCCCTGGGGCTGGGAGGGAGCCGATCCGCCGGGGCAGGGCGGGGAGGGAAGGGGGAACGGGGCGGGGGAAAGAGGGACAAGCGTTCGGTACCTCCACCCAGCCCCAGCCCTGCCCGCTGCGGCACTCCCGGAGAGCCCCCGGACCTCCCTCGGGCTGGATGTTTTCCTCCGTGATGGAGGAGGATAAAGCTGAGAATAAAGCCGGATCAGCCTGATGTCCCTTTTTTTTTCCCTCTTGAGTGTCCTGGAGTCCTCTTTCAACTTTCGTACCAGTTTTGAGAGCAGGGGCAGACAGGGACCACCTCGGTGTCGTCCTGTGCTGATTGCAAGGAGGGGAGGCTGAGACGGGAGCGGGTGAGTTTGGGGCAGCTCGGGGCCGAGCAGGGGAGTGGTGCTGGACGCACGATTAACAGAGAGATGTGACACAGAACACGCAGAACAGGATGAGTGAGCGAGGAGCTGAGCCCAGCAGAGGCAGGAGTGAGTAACCAGGGGAGGGCTATGCTTCCTCCAAGCCCTCACAGCGAACTCACACAGCGTCATTTCTGTTTACTCGGTTTACTGTAAAAATTGAGGTTGGGCCTCCCAAAGAAGCCAAACCTTCCCTACATCCGGAGCTCCACGCTGGGAGTGAAACCAACCCCTCAGAGCCCCCACCTGTGGTCACTGAGATCCCTTGGATGTGCTGCACTCCAGAGGACGTTTCTCTGTGTTAACACACTAAAATATTCTCCTGCTTGGATCATAGGTTATAGGTTGCTCTTATATTTGAGCTAAAACCTCCTGATTTTTGCCTCCTTTCGTGGCATTTTGGCCCCTGCTCTGAAGCAAACCCATGGGCTGTGCAGGCAGGGACCCCCAAGCACAGAGAAAGGGGGTTCCACTGCAGCTCAGTCCCTGCTGGCTCCCCAAAGGTGAGCCTGAATTTAAGCTGAGCTGTTGTACTGCAGCATGAGGATCTCTGCTAATTCTACCAGGACTGTAAGGCCCAAGGCTGGGGGCATCAGGAACAATGAGGGCAATTCATAGGGCCATTTGGACACTTAGAAATGCTCCAAGTCTCCCTTCAGGCCACAGGGAAACCTGGGAAGGAGCAGGAACAGAGCCCTATTTTCCCAGCTTGCACTCAGTCTGCTCACAGATGGAAAGCAGAGAAGGAAATAAATTAATTAATAGTAAAAGACATTAAATGTCAACTGCAAATTGTTAATTTTCCAGCCCTTCTCAGTCTTCCCTGAACTTGGGCACTGCTAAGCATCATGGATGACCCACCTGAGAGCTCTGGGGTTGTTACAGCAGTGAAGTGCAAAAGCCACCCTTGACTTCAGTCATTACTAGGAGTGTAATTCCTGTATGGACTCCAATGTCTGTCAGAACAGGGGGAAGCTGGGAATATTTGTCCTTTTGATATTCTGAGGATGGCAGCTGTCTCTGGCTGAGAAGGGCAGGAACTGGAGAGGTTTACCTGCAGACAGACCATAACTTCCAAACTGCAGCTGGATTTTGGAGCTGTGGGGTCTGGCTTGTGAATGACCAGATCACAGATTAAAACAAAAGATGATAGGGATGGGACCCCCAGAGGTGTTTTTAGGCAGGGGCTCAGCTGAGGGTCAGCTCTTCACTCACTCCTGGGGTTTGTGTCACTGATGCTCGAGTCCTAACGGTGGAAGAACGCTTTTCCTTGGGGGAGAGAGAGCTTGGGGACTGTCCAGGCACAAGAGCTGCCTTGGTGGCAGCTCAGGAGCTCTTATAGCACATCTTGCATTGCTTATCTGTGGCTGTGGGAGGGACTCTTACTCTTGGAAAGCTGGAATTTCCTGCCCTGTTTATTTTGATGCTCCTGTGAGACTGGAGGTGTTCCTAGATGACAGGGGGATGAAGATATTTCTCTTCCAACTGGAGCTTTTTTTTTTGTTTTCTTTTGTGAAGCAAACAAGCTGCTGGTGTTTGTTTTCCCATCCAGGCCCAGTTTATCAATAAATCCGGGAGATTTGTCATTGTGTTTATAAACTTTGTGGGGGAGATCAACCCTCGTGGTGTGTTTGCACAACACCTGGCACAGCTTGGCTTTGATCTCACAGCAATACTAATGTGCACACACCGTTATTCAGCATTTAACACGTTGGCAATTTCCCTCCCAGCTTTCAGAAATAGTATTCCAAAATCTATGCAGTGCTGCTTTTCTTGGGGGGGGGGGGAGAAAATTACTTAGAGGAACTCGTGAAAACTGAATGGAATAGTCCTTGTCAGTTAAGAGCCAGATTTTATCTCAATGTATCTTCTCTATGCTGTAAGAACACATAAATATATATATATGTAATATATATATATTGTAAATAACTGCCTTAACAACTTTGGTTTTGGTCTCTTTTGATCAAGAGCCTCACAAACCTCTGGGAGCCTTTACCAAGTGTTTAAATCAACTGACTCTGAAGTCAGGAACCAAGTTACAGCTCAGCTACCAGGTACAGGATTAATGCAGGAATTACTGGGTAAAATTTGCAGGAAAGAGTTATCAAGGCAATCAGAATGGTCACTTCTGAGCTTCTAAATAATTGCTTACAATCTATGAAATAACGAGATTTTCACAATAGAAACGAGCTGGCAAGTAGAGCTTTGCTGTTTGATATAAATGCCTTCTATGATGGCTGGCAGGAAAATCAGCTGGAATGTTGAGCATTCCTGATCTCTGCTCCTTAGCACACATGGAGGACTGGGAGAAGGACAGGATTATCACCACCACTGCCTAACAGGGATTAAGTCATTTGTCCAAGGTCATGCAGGAAGTAAAACCATCAAGACAGAGTGTCCCAAAGGTCAGGGCTTTACATTTGTTCTTCCCATCTGCTAATCTTTAAATATTGATATTTATAGGCAAGATTAATTTAAAAAGAAAAAAGAAAGAAAAAAGTTAAAGAGTGGGATTGTCTCAGCCATGTGCCATCCTGTGATCCAGTTGTTCCCATCATGTATTTCTTTTAAGAAGGTCTATATTTTAGGAAGGAGAGGCTGGAACAAGATGGCTCCATGGCAATTAAGCATCTTTTTCAGATGGATCTGGCTTTGAATAAGGATAGGATTGGACAATTATTGCCTAAAAAGCTGGCAGCTCCTTTAGGGGTCTTTATAATTACAGAGCCTCAGGCAGCCACTCCTCTTTTCCATCCCTGGCCAGGGCAGTTGGGTTAAAATCCAAACCCCCTTAACTTGATCCATGGATTTGCAGCCCACTCAGTGAACATTCCCATGGGAATTGCTTCTCAGCAGGGGAGCAGCTCTGGAAAAGGTTCTGTCCAACAACACCAATAAAACACTGGCAGGGTTTAGTTATTAAACCAAATCTCTGCTGATTTGTCCAGCCCTGCTTCTCCAACCCTCCACCATCTCAGCACACATCCCTCAGTCTCACCCCAGTTCGACTCATCTGCTGATGTGAAATGAATGAAAATCCATCAGGCAAAAGACTTTAAAACATGGTATAAATACAGTATCATCCTGAATTCTCTCTCCAGTAACAAAGCTGCCCCTTCCCTGGAAGTGTCCAAGGCCAGGCTGGACAGGGCTGGGAGCAACCTGGGCTCGTGGAAGGAGGGCAGGGGGTTGGAATGGGATGATCTCTTGTGTGGAGGAGAATTTTTCCCTCCAGAATCCTGTAATTAAAAGCACACCAGTGAAAAATCTGTCATGTTTAATTCCTGTCACTCTGGCTGTTGAAGACAGTTCTCCCTGTTAAAGAGACAATAAGAACCTGCAGAAATCTCCCAAGAAAACCCACCCACGCACGAGCCCCGACCCTGTGACAGCTCAGCAATTACATTCCAATAATTCACTTCACGTTCCTAAATACAATTGGAAAGCAACAGAGAACAAGGCTTGAAATGAACCCTCCAAGCATGTAAGGAAATTTAATTAATGGCAGGAAGAAGGGCCACAGCGATCAGGAGAGTTGGATTAACGCCACCCAGCTACAGTTCTCACTTTCCCAACATAATATGTCGTTTTTTAATCACAAGAGATTTTGTGGGGGGGGGAGGGAAAAAAAAAGTTTCATTTAATTTTAACATTTCCACTGAAAAAGAGAGATGATGAAAGTGGTTTAGTAAGAGGTAAATGAGTAGTGGGGGGAATCCAGGAAATAGAAATACAGTTTGTCCCTTTTCTGTGTCAGAACTTTTTTTTAAAAAAACTTATTTTAGTATTTAAAAAAAAAATTTTTTTCAAGAAATGTTACCTGATCTTTTCCAGTCCTCATTATTATCAGTGTCTGCTTCTATTGCAAAACCTCACTGAAAGCAACAAATTCTATGTACAATGTTCATGGAGGGCCCAACACTTTGTGTGAAAGCAGCTGATAAATTCTTTAAGGTCCACAGACCCCCTAATTCATCACACAGGACTGGATGAGTCGGATAAGAAAGAAGGAATCAAATTCCCAGCAGTGACAAAGGATCGTTTTTACTTATGAAAAAAAAAAAAGCTCATATTTACCTAAAAAAAGCCATCAGAAAAAAAAAAAGTACTACTCAAAAATGTCTATTTACAGTCTGTGACTCAGATACTCATTTACTTTAGTTCCACTGAATTAGTGGCTTGTACCCATTTTTCCTGCCCAGGAATTTGTATGACTCAAGCCTTCTTTAAGAAAATTCAAGTTTGCAAAGTAACCACATTTTTCCTGGTGACAGGCTGTGAAAGTTGATGTTTCCTAAACTTTAGGATCTCATGGAATTCTGAACACACCGAACCTCAAGGTTCACACCTGAGCAATGCAACGTGTCCTCCCCGGAGCAGGAGAGCAGAGAACAGACTCAGGAAAGAGCACAACACCTCAACTCCAAAGAGGTTGGGTTTGGTGTCAGGGAAGAACCCAAAGAAAGAGTTAAAGGGAAAAAAATAAAATAAAAATAAAACAAAAAGGGGAATGTCAAGACTCCTCCTTGTCCCACCAAATCAACACAAACTGCTTTTAGGCAGAGTTTCACCCGAGGTTTCCAACAGCATCTGGGAGCAATAAAAAGACCTGGACACAAACGTTGCAAAAGACAATTTTTTTTTTGTTTGTTTCATTTTGGGGGGGGTTTTTTGTTTGTTTGTTTGTTTTTGAAAAGGGGAAAAAAAAAAGAAGGTTCTAAAATACTTAATTAAAAAAAAGGGAAATGAAAAAAAAGGGAAATGAAAAAAAGAGGGAATGAAAAAAAGGGGAAATGAAAAAAAGGGGAAATGAAAAAAAAAAGGGGGATAAAAAAGGGAATTAAAAAAAAAAAAAGCACCTTTGGAAAGAGCAGAATGGCTCAAAGCAAAGCAAGTTTGGAAGTGGATAAAGCACAGTTGGCCTTGGAGATCTATGGAAAATCAAGGCTGACGCTGGACACAGGTCTGTGGTGAAATGGACTGGGTACCCTCGGCTCAGTTTGGGGTTCGTGGGGCGTGTGCGTGACAGCAACAGCAGGAGAGCCCCTCCTCGTGGGAAACGGGCTTAGGGGGAGAAAGGAGAGTCCTGACACAAGAAATCCTTCCAGGTTAGAGCCTGCCAGGCAGTTCCAGCGAGGATGCAGAGGTTTGCAAGCAGAGGGCAGTGTGTGACATGCGGGCAGGGCTAAGCAAGGGCTCGCTCGTGGAGGGAACGTTCGTGGGGCTGGGAATCCTTGGGGGAAAGCGGCTGCAGTTTGAGTCCCTGGAGAGTTCCGCTGCTCCAAGGGGTTCCCTTGGACAAGACCTTCGTGTGGCAGCGCTTGGAAGGCACTGGAAGGCCGGGTGTTGCCCCAGGAATTATTCCTAGAGGAGTTGGTCCATGGCTCGGAGTCAGAGCTCCTTTGACACACGGTGGAGGGCTGGTCTCAGTGGAGGTAGGTAGGTTGGTTCCATCGGTACCAGGATCTGTTTGCAACACAGGGAACAAGAGCTACAATTGGTGATGCCTCCCCCTTGAAATAAAAATCATTATTATTCCATTTCTAACCTTACTTCACTTGGCAAATGATCCTTTGCTCCCACAGCAACCCCCTGACTTTCTAGGTAAGATCTTCCCGACTCCATGTGCCTGGCTGTTGGACCTGCCCCATGTAAGAGGAGGCACAGGGTGATCCATGACTCAAATCCCACCCTCTGCTCCGTTTCCTTCCTCACACACCATCCCTGATGTGATGGGGCAGAAGCTGCAAGTGCAGAGAGCCCTGAGCAGCACAGGCATCTTCAGTGAACAACCAGGAGGGCTCTGAGCCCGTGTCTGGCTCGATGCTTTTGCAGCATCTAAAGGCAGGACAGAGGAAGAAAAAAAATAAATCTCTGTTCTGCCACTGTGAAAGAGTCACTCACAGCAGAGCTCTCTGGGTGGCACTGCAGGAGAGAAAATTGGCTGTGGAGGGGGTTTTCCAAGCAGAAACAGCGAAATAAGCCTTTCTCAGCTTCCTCCACACGAAGGGTTAGGTTAGGACAGTCCTCCTGGCCAGTTTATCTATTCAGTTTGGAGTGTTTTTTCCCATTTTTTAACCAGTACAGCTTTTCAGACAAAACTTGATTTGTTATTTGTTTTCAAGCAGAAAAAGAGCCGTGTCTCAACAATCATAGAATCATGGAATATCCTGAGTTGGCAGGGACCCACAAGGATCATC
This sequence comes from Platyrinchus mystaceus, assembly GCA_035041135.1. Lineage (NCBI taxonomy): Eukaryota > Metazoa > Chordata > Aves > Passeriformes > Tyrannidae > Platyrinchus > Platyrinchus mystaceus. Next base: position 4,582,782 of record JAWWLV010000075.1, read on the forward strand.
CAAGTCCAACCCCTGGCCCTGCACAGACACCCCAACAATCCCACCCTGTCCCTGGAGCTCTGGCAGCCTTGGGGCTGTGCCCACTGCCCTGGGGAGCCTGGTCAGTGCCAACCACCCTCTGGGGGAAGAACCTTTCCCTGAGATCCAACCTGAGCCTGCCCTGACACAGCTCCAGCCATTCCCTGGGTGCTGTCCCTGCTCACAGAGAGCAGAGCTTGGGGCTGCAGCCCCCGCTGAGCTCTGCCCTCAGTCTCCTCTTTTCCAGGCTGAACAAGCCAAGTGCCCTCAGCCACTCCTCATATAACCCCTCCAGACCCTTCACCACCTCCTTTGGACACCCTCTAACAGCTTTATATCTTTCTTATTTTGTGGCTGCCAAGAAGCTCCAGGTTACATGTGAAGTTTCCACATCAGGACGTGCCACCACGTAGCTCCAACTGCTGGAGTCTCCAAGGGCTCACATGTTCCTCCCTAACATCCCACTGCTGCCCTCCCCAGCCTCCCCAACGCCCTGGTGAGCTCTGCCTTACCCTGAAGAGTTGAAACCAGAAGAGTTCATGGCAGCTTTGGAGTTGCTCTGGGCTGTGCCGGGGCTGCTGGCATGGAGGGCACTGCCAGGGGACGAGGGCCTGCTGGAGTTCCCTGGGGAACACGATGATGTTACTGCGTGTGAGAAAGCACAATAAGACTGGGGTCTCCTCCTCCTGCCAAGGACAGCCCAGGCCCAAACATTCCCACCACATCCTGTGGCCATCCTGTTGTCTCTCTGATTCACTGCCTGCCCTGCAGGGGGAAAGTGGGGGAGCCCAGGACTGCTCCCTGTGGCCCTTGGTTCCTAATCCTATTCCTATTTCTATTCCTATTTCTCCCTTCTCAGAGGAGATCTGACACTCTGACCCACCCCCAGGCACTCCCCTTGCTTGGCTCCTGTGTGTATCTGGCTCCCAAACCTAAACACCCCACCAAAATTTGCCTAGGATTATCCTGGGAATGTCTTTATCCCAGCCAAGAGAAAGACTCGGCTGTTCTTATCCCGGGTACACCAGTTATATGGGGACACTTTCCCTGGCCAAACCCGAGGGTCTTATGAAGAGTATCCTGCAAAGGTGACCCCAAAATCAAGTAGTCAGGGAGCAAGGGCAGAGGGAAGAGGGCAGGAAGGTGGAGTGGGGCAGGATTCCCAAGGCTTACCAGTCCCAGGCATGGTGCTGTGCACTGGATTGACAGAGAGGGGCCCCAAGGACCCTGAGGTAGAGACCTGGGGAGAGACAGAAGCAGACAGCTTTTGGCACTGTGAGGGTATAAATCACATAATGCCACTCCTTTCCCATTCCCTCTGGAGTGTGCTGGCTCCCAGGCACACTTACCACCTACATCCCAGATATCTGTATTCCCACTCCAGTGTAGAAGCACCATTCCCATACCCAGGGCCACGAAATGAAACCAGAATTCGTTTTACACGTTGCTGACACCCTCTAGATCCACCTAAACTCATGGACCAGCTATGGGAAAGCCTGAAATGATCAAAAGCAAGCCCAAATTTTCTGGAAGTCCCAAGATCCCGTTGCAGGGGGGATCCCCCTTGGGATGTTCTGCCTGAAGCTTCCCAGCTCCCTCTGGTCCTGGGCACAAATAATCCCATGGCCTCCAGGGAGCTGTGGATGGGTGAGAATTCTCAGCTGACAGTAATTTGGGAGCTGCAATCCAAGCAGGTCTGGGGAATTTGTTGTTCAGCCTTGATACTGAAGGCAGCACGTTGCTCAGGGTGGCTGATGAGCAAAGGGCACACTTTGTACAACCCACTCAAAGCTCCTGCTTTGAGAATCCATGGCTCGCAAGCAGCATTTTGTGTGTGTGACTACAGACCAGATGTGTTGTGCAACAAGTGGCCAAACTCCTTGTGATGTTTTCCTGCCTTCTGATGGATAATTCCAAAGCCCAGAAGATTTCAAGATAAAGCCTTGCTTGTGAATACAGACTCTCCCTCCCACTCACGGCACTCACATCACTGCAGGGAGGTTCCTGCCACTTTTAAATGTCAAAGCAACCAAGCAACTACTAAATTAACCAGCAGAAATGCAACAGTAGCTCGTTATCCACTGACAGTGGATTACAAGCACACCCTTTCAACAGCTCTCACAACATTTTCCTCATCTTCCCCATCCTCCCTGGCAATGAAAATACACTTGCCAAAACGTGAATGTACAACATGAGAGAAGGACAATCAGCACTAATTCAGTGTATTCTGAGCTCCTGCACAGATGTAAAACAGCAGACTGATATATAAATGGTTGCCATTATGTTCCAGAGCTAACAACTAAATTGATAGGAGTGGATGTAATTCTCAAACTCTGGAATGCTGATACCTCCTCCATTAGGTTTGGAAAGGTTTTCCTTACCAATATCAGGGGAAAAAGTTTTGGGACAGCATCCTTATTTAAATAAACGATCCTACAGTTAAACTAAACCGTTCCTTCTGGGAAACTTGCATTTTCTTTCTACTGTTTTCAAGAACAGAATAAAAAATAAATGTTCTGACTGGGATTCCACCTGAGTTGGGATGTTGATTACATACCCAATCCATGACTAGCCCAGGTGCCTCCCTGGACACTGCTGCAGGTGGATCTTCCCACTGGACGGTGGGATCAGGGAAACAAGGTGTGTGTACAAGGAACTGTCCTTTTCCTGCTAACCCTTCTGCCTCCCCACACCCTTCTCCCTCCTTGTCTGGGCTGGCACACAGAACTCCTCACTGCCAAGTGTCTCACCAGTCTGGAGTTGTAGATGGGTGATTTGATGGGGGATGGCATCGGGCAGCTGATCCGCTTTTCCTTCTGGCGCCGGTTGCAGAACCAGACCCGAACCACCTCCTTTTCCATGGAGAGCTGCTCTGCTATCAAGGATATCTCCTCTGAACTGGGCTTGGGGTTCTGCTGAGAGAGGCAGGAGGTTAAGAAAGGCCCAGGGAGCTGCACCTCAGAGCATCAGTGCCCGGTGCTGGCAGGACAAGGGTGGGGTCGGCTGCGAACTGGGGAGGGGACAAAACCTGCTCCTAAGGCAAAGGGTAAATATTTGAGTGAGAGATCATGTTCTGTGAACCAGCTCTGACAGCAGCTCTCAGGGAATCCGTGTGGGGTGAGGCACCTGGCCCTGCTACTGCACAAAGCCCCACACGCTCTTTAACAGCCCCTAAATCACTGCTGGGGGGGCACCTGAAGCCTGGTGGTCTCATCAGCCAGCTCTGAGCACTGGTTGTGCACCATCTCAGAAAAGCCACTGCTTCTCTTGCCTCCTCCAACCCTCGTTTACAAAGGGAAATAACAGCAACTCGTTTATTTCCTGGTGCATTTTGACAGCAGTTTTAGCTCTGTGGGGGGGGGTTGATCTCAGTTGGAGACTCAAAACCCCTGCACAGAGGTGCCAGGGCAGCGTTCCCATTACAAAGGACGCCTTCTACCAGCTGAAAATGAGGTGCCAAAATGATCTGAGGGTGGCTGAGCAAATTTTGATACGAAGGAGAAGCCAAGAAAAAAAACCCCACAAGGGCTGATCAGAAGCAGTTTTTTGATGAGAGATTTTCAATGCACAATCCAGTCCTGCTGATTAAAGCTCTGTTTGCTTTCTGTGGTGATTTTTCTTGACATTCTTGATGCTGAAAAAGCAAAAGGCTCCACTTCTGAGTGGCTTCAGCAGCAATATTTGGAGCGACTGTGGTCTTACAATAGCTGCCTAATGGGGCATTGTGGCCACAGAGCTGCTGTGACACAAACCTGCCACTCAAAAAGAGAAGAGATGGGTGCAGGAGATCAGCAGGTGGATGATAATGGGGAAAATATGGTGATAAAATTATAATTCCCTTAAAACAACATTTACCAAGGAAATAATGGGGAATTTCTTTGGTTTTAACACTTTCCCTGTTAAACCCTTCAAGTATTTTCTAACCTGCTTTCAAACCAAACCAAAAGAGATGCCTATATATATATATATATATATATATTTTTTTTTTTTTTAAAGAGGATTCGGTGCTACCACAGCCTAGAAAACACCAAACTCAGGGAGAGTTCACAACACATGGGAAGATTTTGCCCTCACATCTTGGAATCTCTTCTCCAGCGTGGAGCGAATGTTGGTCTCGATGCTGGTTCTCTTCTTCCTTTTCCGTCCAAACATCTCGTTCACTGAGGGGTAGGAATTGGGGGTGCTCATGGAAGAATCCAAAGGAGCAGATTCTGGGGAAAGAGGGAGAGAAAAATAAAAAAGAGATATTCAAGGAGATGATGGGTTATTTTCACCCCCAGGTCCTTTCTGTGCACTAAGGCACCTCCTAAAATACGTAAAATGTTCCCACATTGTAGATCCTTCCTCTGACGAGGATCAAAATTGCTCCAACGGCCCCAAATCCATCAATGAGCTTGTCCAAAACAGGGAAGAAAGAGGAGTGCTAATATTTTAATCCACACACTGCTTTTCCTTTGCCCAGCCTGATTTCCAGCCTGCTCTGATGGGGATTTTCCAGTGGTTTAATTTCACACAGTTAAAGATGTTGGCTAAACCAGTCAAAATCAGTCTGCAGAGGACACCAGCCCAATCCTGCTGCCACTGGGGATTTCCCCTCTCAGTGATACCTTCCTTTTCTAATCACAGCTCATGGGCTGATCTCTGAGCACCTCGAGCTCCTTCCCATCCTTTCCAGTTTACGCAGGGCGGGATTGAACGGATTAACCTTTCGCCGGAGGTTCCTGGATGGATCCTCTCACCCCACTGGCATTTCTGCACCCAATGTCACCCACCTGCATCACTCAGCCACTTCTCCAGCAAGGGTTTGAGCTTGCACATGTTCTTGAAGCTGAGGTTGAGGGCCTCGAAGCGGGAGATGGTGGTCTGGCTGAAGTCGTTGCCGTAGAGCTTCCCCATGGCCAGTCCAACGTCCCCCTGCCAGGGGAGACCCAAACCCCCACCATGAGCTCAGGAAAAGCCCCTCACAGGTTCCTGCTGTCAGGCCTTGTTTCAACCTGCCTCATTTTTCCCACAGGGACCTGCCCCACGCCCCATCTGTCGGAGAAGGTGCAGATCACGAGGGTAACGAAGCGTTAGGAAGGGTTTGTCTCTTCCTGTGTTTGGAAGGGGACGCTGCAAAATGAGCCAAACTGTATCTAATCCAGCCCTTCCACCATCCAACCTGTCCCCACCTCACCCCTCCCACCCATGAGGCCTCTCACCTGTGTGAACCCCAGCTTGATCCGCCTCTGTTTGAAGGTCTTGGCAAACTTTTCCAGCTCCTCCAGGTCACTTGGCTCCTCTGATGCCCCTGAGGGAGTCAGGTGCTTTGCCACTTGCAAGTGCTGGGGGACATCCAGGTGGGGCTCAACTGATGAGCCAGGGAGCCCAGAACGACCCACAGCCTGTAAAAACAGCCCCAGAAAAGGATGTTCAGGGTGACAACAACAGGAAAACACCCAATTTTCTGTGCCATTCGCCCTCCACGAAGCAGCACCCAGCAGGTGGGGGTTACCTGTGATGCCAGGCTGGGTCCTGGCTGGGAGAGGAGGAGGCTGCCCTGCTGCTGAGGGAAGGAGAGGAGGTTTGGCTGCAAAGCTGAGGAGACAAAAAGAGAGAGTCACATCTGGTCAGAGCAGCTCCTTCATCAGCTGAACATCCCCTGCCCAGGAAAGGCTCGTAGAGCTCTGGGTGTTCAGCTCCATTAATTAGTTCTTGCTCAAAACACAAGAATTTCAGCCATTACCAAAGTGTCTGGCCCTGAGCTGGACTGTGAGAAAGAAAAGGTTCTTCTCATGGCTCTTTAGCCTGAAAGGGATCATTACAATAATTATATAAGTAAAATATCTCATCTGCTGATCCCTGTGTGGAGCTCATTACCCTAAGGCTGAACCAGAGCTTTTTATAGACCTCTAACTTTGATTTTAGGTGCCAAGCAGCAGAGAATTCACTCCATCCTTCGTGGTGATCTCTCCCAGTACTTAATCACTGGAGCTCTTAGACAAATGTACATCTTATTTCCAACATAAGCTTTTCTGACTCCCAACTTTCAGCCACTTGATCTTGTTAAAAAAAAAACAACCCTGATCCCACAGTTAATCTCACAAGCCCTCCCACCCTGCTTTCTATTATACATTTCATTTTCAAGTGTCATTTTGAAGCCATCTGACCCTTTCGTTTCTACCCTACTGTATTTCATATAAATTGAATTTCTTTTGGAATATATGAACGGGCACAAAAATGATGAAGGGAAAAAAGGAAGGGAAATCTATAAAACCCAACAAAAACTAGTATTTATGGAGCCTGTGTAATTGTTTAGTTGACAAACTGCCAAGTACAAGCCCATATCTCTTACAGGGAATGTCCTACAGGACTAAGTTGTGTAGTTCCCTTGAAATTTAGTTTGGATCAAGTCCATTGTGAGTGAAACCTCTGGAATGTAGTGAGGATTTATCCCCTCTCTACAAGCAGTCAATAAATTTAATTGATTTTAACTGACAATTATAGGGAAATCCAAAGAAATTTACGGACTTCTGCTAATAAATAGGAAAACAGATAATCTCTAGGATCAATCTCTCCCCTTCTCTCTTTTTCTGCCTTTTCTTGTTGAATTTAGCTCTGATGACACTGTCCCCTTTATTTATTTATATTGGGGTTTCAATAAGCCTTCCCTAACGCTGGAACAACTTTGAATTTCAAATCCAGGCTGGTAATGAGGTGCACATTTTTAACAGAGCAGGTAATTAATCACAGGAATGGCTTGCCTAGGGACATGGCAGATGCTCTGTCATTTGGAGTCTTTAAAATCATGATTGAACACCTTGGTGAAAGCTCAGCTGGAGCTCAAATGAAAATTATGGGCTGGATTCAGGAATCACTGGTCTGACAGCTGATGAGATTTGAGGCTGTTTTCACAAGATGAAGACTTGAGCAGCAATATTTTGACTGACAGTATTCCCAGCATCTCCCTGGCTGCTCATTCCCACCTTGAGAGCACGGAGCTCAGGGCTGCACAGGGAGTCACATCAGGGCACGAGGAACCAGAGCTGGGGATTTCTCTGCCTTAAAACCAGCTTTAAACCAGCAAACCCACACTGGAATCCCTGGAAAGGCTGAGCCCACAAGCCATAAAATCCATGGACTGAGGTGTCCATCAGTCAGAACTCGGGACACACTGAGGGTGTTCCCCTGATGGCTCCAGGGACAACTTGAGGAACATTTTGTGCATCTCTTCAGCAGGAAGAAAACTCCTCCTGTGTCTGCACCAAACAACTAATTCCACAAAACCAAGCTGTGCCTTCCCTTCCACTCCCCAGTGGACACAGCAAAGGATCATTAAAACCTGGCAATCACTTATGCAAATTCAAGTGTTCCTGCACAGAAATCCAGCTCCTGGCCAAAAAAATCCAGTCTTTAGCAAGTCTGGAACTGTAAGAGGTCACAGCCAAACAAGTGGCCATCTGTGGGGGGTTAAAGCTGCCAAAAAAGTCACTAAACAGAGCAAATTCTAATCTATAAAAGGCAGCAAGTCCTGCTTTGAAGTATAATATATTTATTATACCTGAATAAAAGCAGGGCAGCAAGCAACAGATTGTCCTGACCCTATTTCAAACAAAGATTTTTGGTAAATACACATCACATAGTTTCTTTATACGTCACTCAGCATCATTTGGCAGAGAGAAGAGTTTATGTGCTGTCAAAAAGAAATAAAATTCCTGTTTGCCCACATATAGGGTATGTACCAGTGGATTTGAGCTGCAGAGATTTGAGGGGTTCATTCTGAATTTTGGTTCATACAGAGTGAGCTCTGTGCTGGAATAAATCAAGAAGACAAGACAAGGACCTAAATCCTTTTGTATCTGTCGGGTGATGGATCAAAGCCTACATCTGTCTGTCCACAAGCAGCAGAAAAGATCCTCCATGGCATGTCTGCATCCCTGGTGCTGGAGAAATGCCATAAAAAAAAATACCAGGGGTAAAACCAGAACCACAGGGACTTTTTTCAAGTGCTGGGCCAGGTCCTCAGTCCTTTCCTGGAGCTGTGTTTCAGTTGGATCTCTCCTGCCCCACGGCAGCTCCAGACCTCTCACTCCCCTCCTCCCCAGGTCGCTCCTGGCTGGGTCAGAGATGCTTGTTCTCCTGCCAGCACTGCCCTGCAGCTCCTTCCCGGGATTTACCCTCCCTCCAAGGTCCTTCCCGGGATTTACCCTCCCTCCAAGGTCCTTCCCGGGATCAGCTCAACCTCTGGTGGGTTTTGTGGAAGAACTGAAGAGCGGGAGGGAGCCCAGGCAGGCTGGGACTGTTCCCCAGGGAGCAGCTCCGTGCTGTGTTGCTGGAAACCAGTCGCCGTCCTGAATTCCCGGTGGGAATTCAGCCTGGCCCCAAGGTGGCACTCTTGGAACGCACAAGGCACAAGTGCCAGGAGCATCTCCAGAGCTGGACCCTTCCACATGGATCTGGGATCATCCCCGGCGTGGGAACAGCCCGGGATGGGTGGGAAGCATCAGATACCGGGGGGGAACAGACTGGGAAAACCCAACAGGCTGATTAAAGCAACACTCTTTGAGAAGAGAGGTTTTCCCTCGATATTTATCTGCCTATAACGATGCCCATTTCAGCTTTCATGGCTCTTACCTTGTTGTCCTGCCTGAGACTGGGACAGAAGAAACTGGGGAACTGACTGCATATGTCCAGGGAGCAACACAAGCTGCTGCAGGGTGTGGAGGGAGCTCATATCCTACGGGAAAAAAGCAAAGGGAACAGTAAAACTGGTGAAACATCTTCTCTCCCTGACCCCCTTCACCCCTTCCACTGAACTGCCAACACACTGGATGTGTGTGATTTGAGGGGCACAGATCCAGAGGTACTGCAGGGTCTGAAGGTGGCAGCTGTGTAAGAGGAATTCTGTGCACACACACAGACACCCTCATGGAGAACTGTCTGCTTTTTACCTGAAAAAAAACAAATTCATTCTTGGAAATGACATTTTTGAGGCAATCAAGCCCTGGTTGTTAGAAGGAGCAGTGAAACCTCTTGGATTTCAGTTTCTTCCAGATAATGCATTCTCAGGGAGTGAACTGCCTAAAATTGCACAGCAAATTGCAGCAAACTGTCCCATCTCACCGACACCCAGAGCCTGCTTTCCATGGCACTGTTTTGAATTTTTGGAGGAATTTAAGAGTCCCTAAATTGTATAATGGATCTGAATACTCCGTGAAAGAATGAGGGAAGAGATTGCTGAGCATTTGTGTGGCCTTGTGGCGTCCAACTCCCACTAGGATTTAGCAAGAGTTAAGTGCTAAACTCCAATTTTTTACCTTGGGAAAAAAAAAATTCCCCTCAAGGAATTAATTTCTTCTCTGGTGTAAATCAATTTGAGGCAACACATTCAAGGCTACTGTTTGAGATTAGGAGTTAATCTAGCCTAGAATGCTATCTGCAACAATGGCATTAACCAGACACCCATGAATGAGGAAGAGCAGAGCAAACACATCTGACACTCCCCCTTGGTGTTGTCTCAGCCTCCAATTATTTCCAATTCAAGGGATTTCCTGACCATGGTGTGGTTTGCCTACTTAGCAAACCCTCAAAGGAAATCCCATCCAAGGATGTGTCCAGTCTGCTTTAGAATCCACCTGCAGAGAAGAAAGGCTGAGGAGGAAGCTGAATTTTATCGACACAGATCCACTTTTCCCATCTAGTGGGGAAGTGCTGGTGTCCCAAGGGCTTTGGCAAAGGTCTCGTGGATCCCTGGATCAGCCCAGCCTGCAACTCACCCCTGCAATTTGGCTTCCAGGCATCATTGATGATCCCTGCACGAGGTGACCTGAGCGAGGGGGGATGGCAGATTGCAAGGAGTCACTGAGGTCTTCGGTTTTAATCTGGAAAATAAAAGAGCAAAGCAATGGCAGAATTAGGCTGGGAGGGGCGCAAAAGAGGCTCCTTTCGGGGAAAGTTAAGGGTCAGGACTTGCTGCTTCCATGGCTGAAAGGCAGGGAGGGTCATTCCCCACCTCTGCTCTCCATCACATGGACAGAGTTCTCCTGCTCTGCCAAGCCAAGGGCAGTTTGCTCAATTAAAACACATCAATTGAAACACTTCAGGAAGCAACCAAGTGCAAGGCTGAAAGGATTTCGTGGAGTTATAATGAAGATAAGAAGCAATTCCCCTTCACAGATCACGACTCACACCCCCCTTGGCAGGGCTGGTCATGGAGAGCCTCTCATTTGGTTCTGCAGGGAGCAGAGAACGGTACAAGGGGATGGGAAAGGAAAGGCCATGGACTAAAAGACCTCAAAAAAAAGCAGAGTAATCTTCCAGTCTAGAAAATGCAGCACTCCAGGCACCAAATGCATTTGCTTCCCTTCTACCAAAAAAAACAAAACAAAACAAAAAAGTTTTGAGGAAAAAAAACCCCAAAACCGAAAACCAACAACTCCTTCCTTAGTTACAACAAGCTGTGGAAAAAGAAATGGAAAACTTCAGAGGTGTCAGCCCTTTGTCCAGGAGTCATTTTGAGCTACTTGAATGTTCAGGAAAGGTTCTTGTCTACAAGTTTAAAAAAAAAAAAAAATCTTAATTTCTGTGTCAACATTCTCAACAGGTGAATTTGCCCAAGGACCAGCAGCAAATCCTTGTTTCTGGCTTATTCCTTAGTCTCCATGTTAATTTCTAACATTGCTACTACATTTAAAAATACAAATCTATTAAAAAATCATAATAATAACCTGTTACATCACTTTGTACTTGCTGAAATCCTTCGGTAATGCTGACTGGGACAGGAGGGAAGGTGTATTTTAGAGGGGTTTAGGTTCATTGCTGAAAGCTGTGTGAGGAGTGTCTGTGCACAGGAGGAAGAGGAGTCCTACAGAGCTCTTAGAACACACTTTATCTAAGAGGAGAGTCAAGGAAACTTCAGCTCAGGTTTCCCCTAAGCATGACAACCCCAGGGACAAGGCTCAGACCATGAGTGTCATTTAAGAGCCTCTGGTTGCCACAAACTGGGAAAACCAGGAGGACACCAGAAAGGACAGGTCTTGAAACCCCTGTCCGTGGGCTCAGCACTGCAGCCTCTCACTGACTGGCAGGATTAACCCTCTCCATCTCCCACCAAATTACTCCCCAGCCCCACATCCCCCCCAGAGGTGGGGAGAGTCACCTCGGAGGGGGTTTTGTCCAACTGATGGGGCCTTCAGGCCGTACAACCTCCCACCAGCAGAGGGGGACAAGAATTTCAGCTTCAAAAACAACACCCCAAGCGACTGTTTAGGGTCGGGGGGACGTTTCTTCTCCCCATTTGACCACAGCAAACGAAGACACAGAACCGCTGAGGTCGGAAAGGACCTCCAAGATCCTCGAGTCCAACCTCCGACCGACCTCCACAGGAGAGGAAAATGGGATCACAAGAAGCTCCAGAGCAGGGAGCTGCAACGTTCACCTCTGCATTTTGGAAGGGAAGGTGATTACAACACCCCCTTTCATTACAACTCCAGCTCTGGCCACCGCCGAAACTAGTTTTGCAATAACCCCAGCTCCTTGCAACAAGGGGCAGACACGCTGCAAATTCCAGCTCTTTTCCTACCTTTCAGGTTGGCATGATCATCCCTCTTAGCCAGGTGGGGAAAAAAAAACAAGATGGAAAGGTCTTCTCGATCACTATCAAGTGATAGTGTCTAAATCAGTGAAGGACACACAAAAAGGTTCAGGAGAACACACCGTTACCCCTGAGCCACCCGGTCATGGCAGGCAAGGGGATTTATGGATGTTTTCCTTTCCGAGGGTGCATTAAAAAGAAGCCAAAAAAAAAAAAAAAAAAGGAAAAAATATAAATAATAATAATTAAAAAAAATCAATAATTTCGCTTGCAATTCATGAGTGTGTGTCTCACACCATGCAGTCCTCCAAAAACCAGAAAAACAGTCCCCCAAAAGGATAATAAAGTCTTCCAGGTCTTAGAGAACGAGGCGCTGGGTCCCGCCTGAGTTCCGATCCCGATAGGAGCGGAGTGTTGAAGGAGCACGAGCCATTTCCAAACTGAAATCAATTTTTCCAGCTGCCAAGCGGGACGATCTGGACTCGTTCCAGGGAGAAAGGGGTGTGTTGCTGCACCCCGGCATCGCACAAGATGGGAACGGGAGGTGGGTTTGGCAAAGGACCGGTTCCCGATTTAAAAACAACAACATCTCCCACTGCTCCTTCCCCCGTCCCTGGAATTCTCTGGCTCCCTCCTGCGCAGTGGGCGGGAACCTGCGGGTTCTTGACAAATCCTTCTCCCCCCCACCCCCCTCCACCCCTTTGCACCTATTTCCATTGGGTTTAGGCTCGAATTTACCTCTCCCTCCTCTTCCTCTCCCCACCAGGCCTGCAGCTGGCTAATTGTTCCTTAGCAGGAGTTGGGGGTATATCCAAAACTTTTGGGGTGGTTTTATGCAAATCCCGCACCTTGGTGTTTTTTCCCTGGCTAAACCGGCAATATCACCAACTGTGCCTGGAAAAAAAAAAAAGAAACCAACCCCAAAAACCCCAAAAAACCACACACATTGTGGGCGAGGCCGCTCAATATCATGAGACACCCGTATAAAATAATGTGAATTTCAAATTAATCAAACGAGGGGAGGAGCTGCCTCCTCCTTTCCCAGTGCATGTGCCTCGCATTTGGAGAAAATGCCTGCAAATATGGGAAGAGTTCTCATTAAGGAACTGCAAAAAAAGGTTGAGATCATGACAGAATCACCTCATGCAGATATTTGATGAGAGCTGTGACACCTTGCAAGTGAGCAACACTGGGTTAGTAAAAACCGGGATCAGATCCCACTGGGATCGTTCAGGAGTTGAGTTTTACATGACCATCGTGACAGATGGGAAATGGGGAACAAGAAGTCATTGAGAGCAAGTCTAAGTTCGCTCCCATTGAATTTTCTTTGGGGAAATAACAGTATATAAGGAAAACAACCTGGTTTGGAGGAAGGTTCCCTGTCTGCAGATGGGAGATTGGAGCAAGATGATCTTTAAGGCCCCTTCCAACGCAAACCATTCCATGATTCCATGAAATACGAACAGGACCAAGCAATGCCCTGCAAACACACCCTGCCAGGAGGTGAGAAAAGGGGCCTGGGCTGTTGGCTGTGAATTTACAGGCACCTTCACCCTCCCTTTGGGGCTGGAGGGGAGTCCCCAGGCAGGGCTGGGAGCAGCTTCCAGCTCCTCTGGAGCAGGTAACGGCAGGTGGTGGCACGGGAGCACAGGGGTAGGGAAGGAATCACACTTGCAAATCTCAAGTGGATGTTTTCACAGCCTTAAAACAGGGTCAGCTGCCCCCGAGCAATCCGAGTGAAAAACACAGGAAGGGTGACAGGGTAGAGAGAGTCCCTTCTGTAGTTGGCTTGAACATCTGCTGGGCCTGGGCAAAGATGGATGGTTTCTTACCTATCTCCGGCCTAAACACAAAAACAAAAAGCAAAACAAACTAAGAAACATATTGAGGGTGATGGAAAATGATCAAAGCTCCTGAGCTTGCTTGCGTAACTGATTTGTGGAAGGTGTTTCATAAACATTTCATAAGAAGGAGAATTATGAAGAAAACATCTCCCAACCTGCCTGCAATTACTGCACAAACTCTTCCTTACCAGTAGGAAGAAGGGGAGAGGAAAAAAAAAAAAGAAAAAAAGAAAAAAGTACATCTGTTTTGTAACTGATCTGTGAACTTCTGGCAAACATTCGGCTCATGAAAACATCCTGCAGACATATTGCAGAGCAGTCAAAAGGCAGGAAGCTGGAAGGATTCCCCCCAGAAGGTCTGATGGCACCATGGGAAGGTGATAACCTTCAAAAGACTGGCCCATGTTTGAGATGATGGACCGATGGTCAGATCCCACCGGGTGGGCAGGACTCTCTGTATAAACCCAGTTTAGGCTCACTGGTAATCTCAGCTGGGTTTCCTCATCCATCAGGCACCAAAAGCACAGAATCACAGAATCAACCAGGTTGGAAAAGACCTCTAAGATCATCGAGTCCAACCCATGACCCAACACCACCTTGTCACCCAGACCATGGCACTGATGCCACATCCTGTGTCTTCTTAAACACCTCCTGGGACAGTGACTCCACCACCTCCCTGGGCAGCCCATTGCAACGTCTGCTCACTTAAATTCCAACGTCTGATCACTTGAATTCCAACATCTGATCACTTAAATTCCAATGTCTGATCACTTCTGCAGAGAACTTCTTCCTAAGAAGCTGAATGCAGCCCCCAAAGGCAGCACCTCCTTTTTGTGAGGACGAGCTTTGACGTAACGCAGCAGGCACGGCTCCATCACCCTCCTCGCCACGGTGGGAGCCACTGATCCAGCCCCCAGAGCCTCCAGTGCTCCCCCAAAATCCAGATGAGGGGTGCCCATGCCCTGGCAGAGCGAGGCCCTTACAGCCATGCCAGCTGAGCTCCTCCAGCAGCAATTATGAGCGGCCCTGACTGTGAGATTGGAGACAATCCTATTTGTTGTGATGTTTCTGTTTAGGCAGTAACCTCCTTTGAAACGCATTTATCTGCCTCTGTATCTGGCTTATCTCACAGTCAGCAACTCACAGCTGTTCAGGAGCTTGAGTTACTCACATCCCTCCCTCCAGAGGGAAGGGATGGTGCTGAGGGAAGAGGATCAGGTGCACGCAGAGGGTCTGAACCACCTGCCCCTTGCTGAAAAGCAACAGCACAGCTCTTCCAGGGCTGAGTCACCCCAAAACCACCCTTCAACACATCAGCACTGCCTGGAGCTGCCCCAAAACCATCTGCCTTGAAGCCAAGGGAGGAAGTTTGACGCTGGAAACAGGTCTCAAAGCTGGATGTGAGGCTGTTGCAGCTCACTAAGCCTTCCCACCTTCCGATGGCGTAAGTGCACTGCAGTGAATTACCTGCACACGTGGGCACCATAAAATAAAAAACACACTAATAATAAATTATGGCAATAATAATAATAATAATAATGGGCTTGCAATTACTATTTCCACATGTACTATCCTGCAAGTAGGGCTTAACAGACACCTGGGAAGGGAGGAGGCAGAGAATCTTTAAGGCAATGCCACGATATTCACCTTTTAACACTTATATCACACTGAAGGCTGGGGATTTTTGGCAGCTGTCAGCACGACAGGAAGAGAGTTAATCCCTTGCTGAATTCCTAACAGGCTGTGTCCTAAAACTCAGCCCTGACAGCACACTGAAAAACTAATGTACAATTCCTAACCTCAACACACCTGCAGCACAACTACACGAGGCCTTGGAGTTTATTAAATGAGGCCTGATTTGATATGGTTTGTCCTCTGAGCTTCAGCTCTGGCTGTTAATAGTCGTGCTGGTGTAAAAGTGGGGGTGGGAAATCAAAACTGTAAGGGTTTGCATGGTTCACGAAGGAAAATAAACAGAAGCACAGGCAGCTTTGCATTCACGGGCTGATGCAGCATTTCCCTGGGATTTCTGCTTTTAAACAAACAGGGAAGAGGGAGAAGTCACCCCTCTGTGCTGAGGGATAAACCTCAAACCATCACATGTGGCACACACCAGGCTTCCAAAGCAGGTGCTGGGTGAGGGAGAGGAGAGCCAAAACCAGAGGTGGGAAGAGCAGCTGCCCTGGAACAGCCAAACTCCATCAACACCTGCTCAGGTGGGAGCATCCTGACCAGGGGCTGCTCCCCACAGCCCCTGCAAGAGCCTCGGGAGCACAGAGGCTGGGCAGTGATTTCACAGGGTGATCTGTGCTCAGGGAGCACAGAACTGGTAAAAAAATACTGAAAAGCAACCTCTGAGAGCATCTCCACTCTTGCTGCGGACTTGCCAAATTGGAAGTATTTTAAAAGCAAGGAGGGGAAGGTGCCGTTTCCTTGGCCAAAGAACCTCCAATCAAAGCAGGAAAAACAATTTTACCACCACTAAGGCTCTGATTTCTCTCCTGTCTCCATTCCAGGACTCTCCTCCCTAGCCATCCTCACCCCTCATCCCTGCCCTCCTGCCCCAACCTTCCCATGCAGTTGCAGCACTGCTCCCTGCATCTCTCCCAGTTCCACTTGCCCAACTCCCAAAGCTCTCCAGAACTCCACCTCTGCCTACACCTTTGTGCTTATCTGCTCTGCTCCCACCCTGGGCTGCATCCCTGCCCCTTTCCTTATCAATGTGATTTCACCAGGCTCCATGGATTCTCCCATGCCCTCCTGCATGCTCACACAGGTTCCCCTGGAGCCTAATCATGTCCCTGTTGAAGTCAGCAGCAAAGTTGCCTTATTCTGTTTTTTTCTGTGGCCAGAATCTGACCCTTAACAGTTCTCCAGACTCCCTGCATGAGAAATTCCCTCTTTCCATGGATCTCTTGTCTACGGGGAGGGAACTGTGTTTGTTCTGGACTCCCCCATGCCTTCTGGCTACCAACCAGTGACAAATCCAAATACCTGGCACTGCTGTGCAGTACAGATTTCCCTGGATTAGTCACCCAGGAGAGGAGCAGAGTGGTGTCCACCCAGGTAGCCCCTGGCAGGAAGGCACTTCCCACCCCGTCCCACGTTTGTGAGGAATTAACTTGGAATCAGACGGCTCCCGTGACTGGCCTGGCCCCAGCCCAGCCCCACAGGTCTCTCCCATTGGTTCATGGTAGTTTTGGCACCATCTGCTGTGCCCCAGGGAACTGGGACACAAGAAGAGCAGCTAGAGGGATTGCATTAAACACACTAAGTAATATAATTAAACAAGAAAGGGAGAGTGAGAAAGATCAGCTCTGGGTGGAGGGGATGAAGGCTGGTGATGAAGGGGAAGAGGAAGCTCAGAGCCAGTTCTCTGCTCTGACTTGGAGGTTCTGGGCAACTTCCATGTGCTGGGGGAGCAGGGCAGGAGGGTTCCTTGCTGGATAAACCCACCACCTGACTCTGAACCCCCCAGCTCAGCCCCCTGATTTCCCAGGGAGCAGATCAGCACCTCTGGGAAGAGAGAAAGGCTTCCAAAATTGGAGGCCTTGCTTGGAACCCATCGCCTTCACCTCTGTGTGCTACGACTTGCCCTTCTGCAGAACGGGTGTAGGGCCCCACCCTGGCTGGGTGGTGCAGGGTTTGGACTGAATTCTTGGAGCTCACCTGATGAAAGGCCTTCAAAAACTCGGAGTCCTCTCCTCATTACCCAGCAGAGTCACGGCCCTGCACAGCAGCTCGTGCCGCTCACCACTCAAAAAGGTGCTGGGTGATCTCAGCTGTGGTTGGACAGTGACAACCACATGCCCTGAGCTGAGTTTCTGTTGTGGAAACAAGTGTTACGACCCTTTAGACAGGTCCATGAAATTAGGGTTTGTCCCCTGTGAGCCTAGAAGACACTTCCCAAAGGATGGCTGGAGCCCAGCTGGGGCAGGGAATTAGCACAAAGAGAAGAGCTGCCTCTCCATCATCTCCAAGACAGCTTTGAAACAGCTGTACAGGATATTCTGCCAGTGGAGCAAGGCAGCAGGTGTGGGAATTACCTTACCAAGAGCAGGTTGCTCTTTAGAAGCAGAAAAGCAGGAGTTTGGGAACATACTGCAGCTGGATCCTAAGGAGCAGGTACAATCCAGCCAACTCTGGGTTGTTGTCAACTCTTATTGGCTGGCTTAAAATTAGTTCAGTGGTTTCAGTCCACCCCTTGAGGAAAAAAAAATAAAAGAACCAAATCCTTGCTCTTAATCCCACCTCCCTTTCCCTCATGAGCTTCCCCAGGGACTCGCTGGCCTGTTTTGGGAGTTCATTCCCAGCAATCTCATCTGAGGGCCTCTGCAAAGTGCCAGAACAAAACCAGCTTGAAGAAGGGGTTCCTCTGCATATCTGTCCTAAGCAAAGCAGGGCCATATATAGACACAGAGGACTTTCCCTCGAGCCAGGGCTTTCTCTGATGCTTTCCCAAAGGGCTGCATTTCAATGAGGAACCAGCACACAAACAAATTTATGCAATCAGTCTGTTCCTAGAACAGGGAAACTTCAAAAGGGAAAGGCCAAGGCAGTGCTCAGCTTAGATCCAGTGTCAGTCAAGGCAGATAGGACAGCCAGGCTGATCTCCAGGCAGTGGAGGCTCAAGAGATGAAAAGCAGATGCAAGACTTAGGCTGGTCCCTGGGGCAATGCAGAGAAGAGAGAGTGAAATCTGAATTGATCCCCAGAGGGGAGAAGGAAGCAGGATGTGAACCTCCCCTTGAGAGGAGGGCAAAACAGGACTGGGATGGAAATCTGGAGGGCAGACTGAAACCTGAACTCCCCACAGGGAAGAGCCAAACAGGAACAGAAATGACATCCAGGGAGCACATGAGATTAGGGGGAGGTGGGAATGAAGAGCTATGAGAGAGATCCCCGGGGGGAGGGAAGCCCTGGTGGAGCAAAATTAAATCTGCAGGGAGTTTTGCATCCCAGATATTAATAACAAACTACCCAGCAAGGTAGGCCCTCCTTTCCACCTTCAAAAGGATGGAGGGGAGGAAGAACTTGTCTGTGGTTGAGCACAAGACTATGAATCAGAGAATCAGAGTCCATATCCCAGCTCTGCCAGGGAGCAGGTCCCTGGATTTCAATACACCCCAATGACCACAGGCAACTGTCCCATAAAGCATCCCCTGATTTCAACTGCAATCACAGTGCTCAGCATCTTTGGGAAAAGCCAGTCTGTGTCTGTAAGACAGAGGCCAAACACCTCCCCACCTTCCAGAGGCACCAGGATGCTAAAATCCATTAGCAAAGTGCCTTCAGACGTGTGGGTGGAAAGTACCAAACAAGGTCAGAGTGTTATTAATGGCACTGGAAAACGAGCCACCAGTGATTCCGGATCTCAGGTGCAGTTTGCCCACTTTATTTTCTCACATCGTGTTGTCTACAGGACATCAGCTGCGAGGACCTGAGATAACCCACCCTGTTACCTCAAAGCAACTGTTGAAAATCCCACATAAATTAAAAAATTAAAGTTTCCTTGGACAGTGACTGTCAGATATGAACAGAGCAGGGGAGATGAGTTAGACAAGGAGGTCCTGAGGGAGGAGAACCCTCTTGCAGGGCAGTAACACACAGGATTCTTCACCTGGTTTTAGAAGGGGGGAATTTTTCAACAGACCCAGTTGGAAAGGCTTTCTAGGAAGCCTGTTAGAAAGAGATATTTATCCTTATTGCATTCCCTGATTGGTGTCAACCAAAGAAAACAAAGAATAGGAGCAAAGAACCAACAGTAAAATTGAAGCTGTGCTGAGCCCTGCTCAAGGACATCAGTGCCTGCTTGTCTGTCTTAAATATTGTCAGGTCTCACAGCAGGAGCACCTTCACATTGATCTGACTAATGGTAATGACAGGTTTGATAAACAAATGACAGCCTGTCTTGCAAGGGTCAGCCTTTTGCTGGAATGAAGGTGCATGGCATATTTGGATATGGAGCACATGCAGATCCTGCTCAGCCCTGCTCACACAAAACCTTTCAGCTTCGTTTCCAAAGGGACATGTTCTCTCCCAGCACTGAAAGCAGCTCAGTGCCTGAGAGCAGGAAGGGCTGGGAGAGGAGCTCTCATACCCTGCTCTGGAAGGAGAGGAGATCCAAGCCTGCATTCCCCCCCTGGCACCCAGGCTGTGTCACTGCAAGGACCAGCGTGGTCCTGCACATCACTTTCCTGATGGAAAAGCCATCAGGGATTCAGCAGCTGTGCCTTTTCCTCCTCCAGCTGCAGATCAGTGCTCATCCCTGTGTGCTGGGCTACAACACTCACACCAGGCACACAAGCCCTGGCATCTCCCAAAACCATCAGCCCCAGGTCCCTGTGTGTATTCCAGAAGGCAATAATATCCCAGGGATTAGCTCCAGACACCTGGCTCTCTACAACAGCTCTCTTCAGAGCCAGCCACAAAAACAAACCATCCAGTATTTCCTAAAGGCTGAACGCTGAGGAGACCAGGAATTAAACCAAACCAGGCCTGGTGAGACCACAGCAGCACCTGGGGAGGATCACCACATTAGAGCCAGGGAAAGCTCCCATTCCAACACTTCCAGCCCTTCTCCTGCTCCCCCTCGATGCCCTTCCCTGGCAAAACTCAAGCCCTGCTCACAGTTACCCAGTTCAGTCCCTGCCACGCTCTGGCCACGATCCCAAACCATCAGGAGGCAGATGTCCCTATCCACGCTGCCAGCACCGAAGGTGAAAGTTTATTACTGTCTCTTTGCATTTCCCTTGATATAAACAGGAAACAACCAGCATTAGACTCCCTGACTAAAAAGCCAAACCAGATAGGCAAGGCAGAAGATGCTCTTTTTTCCATACACACCCTTTTCCCTCTCATTCACATACAAATTACTGTTGCATCCAGGTGGGAGGAGAGTTTGAAGAGGGGAGGGGGGGGGGGGGAGTGAAGAAACGTTTGCCAAATAGGTTGAGGGATCAGAAGGAGCTTTCTCATAAAGCACAGGGCTGACCCACAAACTGCAAGAAAACCTCAAACTCCGCAAAGAGTTTCCCTCCTCCCCGTTTGCAGGGTGAGAGCAGCCACAGCAGGGAATTGGTAGGCAAGGAAGGGGTCTAACCAGGTCACTCCACCCTTCTCCTCCCGCCTGGAGCGTAACATGGGAGGGAAGCAGACCTGAAATGTAGGCCATCTACAAAGACTGGGGGAGAGGCTTAAATGATGTGAGATTTACGATCTTCAAAGTGATTAGCGCCCAGCACTCCAAATAAAGTCAAAGGCAGCTCAGCAGCTCCTTTGCAGTCAGGTTGGAGTTGGGTTTCAAACCATCCTTCTCTGGCTTCAGGTTGAAAACTTGAATTGCAGGCTAACAAAAAAAAAAAAAAAAAAAGCCACCCAAAGCCAACCTCAAACCCCAAACCAAATTAAAAAACCCACCAACCTCCACCCCTAATGAAAGAGCTCAGCACCTGATTTTACATGAAAACACTTTGATATTTCCATCTCTCCTCTCTTCCTTTTTTTTTCCTCGTCATTTTGAAATCTATTTGCTGAATTGAGGGTGAATTCACCAACAGCTGAGGTCAACCCAAAATGTGAGCGTGGAACCCATGTGCATTCGGGCTCATGCTCATTTAAGATAATAATTAAAAATAATAATAATAGTTATTATTATTATTTTAAATAACAATAATTCAAAATAATAATTATTATTTTAAATAATAATAATAATAATTTTAAATAAGTCTACACATGGCCTTGAGAGAGCCAAGAGAGGGAGACAAAGAGCCACTTGCACAGCCCTGTGTCCACTCATGGACTGTTACACCCCCATCCCTGACATCACTGCAAAACCCCTTGGGCAGACACTGTTCAGATTAAAAATAAAATAAAACAATAAAACGAGTTTGTTCACAGCCTTTTGCTTTTCAAGCCTTGTGAAATCCCCAGTCAGGTTTGCTACTCACTCACAGGGACGTGCTGACAAGATTTTGTGTTGCCCCCTTGTTTTAAGGATTAAAAAAAACCCAAACAACCCAGCAGTGGGAAGTGAATGCTACAAAAACCCTCTGACAAAACAAATTCTGGCAAACAGAACCACAATTTCTTTTCAGGAGGAAGATGTTTCTACCAAGCCAACTCTACTGACAGCAAGCCTGCCTGCCCAACTTCACCACCGTCGTTCAGGGACGTGCAGAGGACCAGGACCTTAAAAACAGGGGCTCAGATCACTTCTGATGCTCCACCACAGTCAATCAAGTCTCCTCAATTAACCCCAGCCCAGCTTCCAGCCCCAACAATCTCTGTGGTGTTGCCATAGGAAAAGTTTGTGCCGTGGAACGATCTCGTGCTTATTTCTATCTGGAGGGAATTTTCTTTTATCGCTACACTTACAAGTAGATTGGATCCTTCTCCTGGCGTGTGGAAAGCCTGTGCTCTGGGCTCTGCAATCCACAGAGCTGGAGACACAAGGCTTTTTGTTTTCAGCTGGGTATTCCAAAAACCTGGAAGATGGCTGAGCGTGTTAAGACACCTTTGATGGGAAGTTACGACCCACCCAAAGCCGGAGCAGCCAAGCCAAACAAACAAACAGCAGCTCGCTGACATGTGTCAGGCAAGAGCCACCGGGGCAAAGCTTGCAGGACAAAAAAAGCCACACTGAGGAGGTCCAGCTGTGCCCCTGCTGCAAGCAGGGAGCCCTTGGAAAGGGATGTAAGCCTCGAGCTCAGGGAATGCAGAGCTGGGAGCAGGGAGGTTGCTGTGCAGCCGAGTGCTTGTGACTGTCCGTGGAGTTACAGCCCCTTCTGCTTCCCTGCCTCCAGCTCCCCATCCAACCCCCAGAGTCTTGCAGCAGCTCAGGGTTTTTTTTCAGGCTGATTTTCCTCTTTTGCTTCACAGGTTCTGAGCCCAGCCCTGGTGGCCACATGAGCCCTCAGCTCTGGACTCAGAGAGCGTTTTCATAGAACTCCAGAACGGTTTGGGCTGGAAGGAACCTTAAACATCAGATTGTTCCACCCTCCTGCCATGGGCAGGGACACCTTCCACTATCCCAGGTCACTGCAAGCCCTGTCCAACCTGGCCTTGGACACTTCCAGGGATGGGGCAGCCACAGCTTCTCTGGGTTACCCATGCCAGGACCTCCCCACCCTCACATGTGTCTGCCCAGATTCAAGAGCTCCAGAGGGCTGTCACCTTCTGAGGTGACACTCAGGGATTTCTCAGAGCCACATATGAAAATCTCCAGGCACTCAGTGAGCTGTTTTTAGCAAAAAAAACCAACTGAGGGGTTGGTTTTAGCTGCACAAAGCAGGAGAAGAGCAAACACAGCACAGACAATGGTCCCTCCTGTGCTCATTTGCAACTGGGGCTCACTTGCCCCTTGAGCAGCACTAATTTTATCTGCTGTCCCTTTCCCCACTGCCTTGCAAAGAGGAATCTGGGGTAGGCAGGCCTGGTCTTGACCTACACACTCCAAGACCTCAAACCACCTCATCTGTAGTCCTTGCTGATACTCCTGTGAGTCAGCCCTGTACCTTTATCCTCGCATACCACAGCGCTTTCAGTGTCACAGTGCACGGGGCTTTGCACATTTGCCACTCTAACTCAGGTGCCTTTTGTTTTTAAGTGATAATAGAAAAAAAAAATTAAAAGGCCAGCAAAACCCTCAAGCAAGTGGTCATTTAAAGAAACTCTGTAATTAGCTGAACTTCTATGAAATAGGAAGAGGGAAACCAGAGGTGTAATCTGTCATTCTATCCCACAAGGGGAATTGGGAAGAAGTTCTGTGGTCTGTTTAATGGCAGCTTCTGCCCTAACAGTTTTTATCTCTCAGCAGGAGCTGCCTGGGACTCAGAATGATGAGCAATTAAAAAACAGTCATTCAAGAAAGCAGGAGAATACCTGGTAACCCAGGGAGAGTCTTACCTGCCTGTTAAAGTCCAGCCCATTCTGTTCATTGCCTACAAGGAAACAAACACAAAAACATCTCAGTATTGATGACAGTCAGCACTGATGGGAGATTTCCAGAACTTAGAACACATGGAGCCACAGCCATGGGGCTGGCTCAGCTCAGAGCAAGGAGAGGAGGAGGAAGGGGGAGTCACTGGGAACGCAGCAGTGGAAGGATGAAATCAGCTTTTACAACATTTAATGGCACCAGCCTTTGCTGAAGGATAATAGAAGTGTTTCTTCCTGGGAGATACCTGGCCAAGCAGCAACGGGTGGGGGAAATCTCCCTGAGTGCAAGGGAGATTCCAGCAGGGGTGAGCGGGAGGACATCACAGGTCTCCCGGGAAACCCAGGGCTGAGGAACTGCACCTGAAGCCTGGGCTAACTGTGGGAAGGGCCAGCAAACAGGTGGCCAGGGCTGGGAGCCTGGGATCTTCAGGAACCCAGTGTGGCACTGGGTAATTACGGGATATCTGAAGGAACAGAGGGTGCCGTGGGGTTGTGCTCAAGAGGCGTCTCCTTGATTCCAGAAGAGATTGGCAGGCACAGGGGGAAAAATCAGACAGGTTTCAGCCTGAAGGTACCGCACAGGCCCTCACTCATTCCCCTTTGATGATAAACATCCCCCCCCCTCCATCACACCTGCCAAATTCATCAAGAACATCACAGAGGAAAGGTTGTACTCTCCACAGATATGAATGCTTTAAGGGATTCCACGAAGCTCTTTAGCTGCAAAGGCAACCCCAAGAAACCCCTTCCCTTTGCAATACATTCCCCAAGTCATTCTCTTCCAGTCCAACCGAGTTTGTGATAAACAGCCTTAAATTGTTCACATCCCACCAACACAAGCCCTCGGGGGCCCCTCCTCCTGTTTTTTCCAGTATAACGTTCCCCAGAAAGCAGAGCCCGTGCCCTGTGATCTGATCAAGCTTCAACACATCGTGTTTCTCAGTAGTTCATGTCTCCTGCAAAAAATGTTGGAAAGCAGCTGGGAGAGGCTGTGCAGGCAGGAGTGCAAATCCAGCTCTCCCATGGACTTGCTCTCCTCAGCTGGACCAGCCTTTGCCCTAATCCAGCCTGCAGTTTTCCATGCACAGAACATTCCCAGGTGAATCAGCGTGGCCCTTTGAGATCCTCAGGGCGAGTGTGCTTGGTACAATTACTCACGGATGGCAAAATATTTGAGAGTCAACGATAGCAGTTTCATGGCAGACTGTTCTCTGCTATCTAGAAACAGCTCTGGAGATTTAATCTGAAATGTTTAACAGCACTGACTGTGAACACTGAGCTGCCTCGTTGGGCTGAGCTGCAGGACTTTGCCACAGCACTGTTTAACAGCAGAACAAGCTGTTGCCCCCATCAACTCTGAGATCTCCTCTATCTCCTCACCATCTGCACCTCAACCACGATCCAGCTCCGTGCCCTCTCCCCCAGCCTGGCTGCATTTCTGCTCTGCTCCAGCCTGCCCTCGCTTCCTGCCTTCCTCCCAACCTGCTCCTCAAAGCTTTCTCTCTTCCCAATCTCAGGTCTTTATCTCCTTCCATGCAGTTCCCTGCTCCTGCTGCAACCTCCAACTTGCCACGTGCTTTCTCCCCCAACCCCACCTCTCCATCTGCTCCCCTGACCACCCTTCTCCAGCTGCTCCCGCCCCGGGAATCGGGTTCATTCATTGCCTTCCAGCTCCTGCGCCCCAAGAGCCAACGACTGCACGTCCAACGATGGGAATGCTGATAGTGCTGCTGGCTGATCACAATCAGCATCCACACACCTGAGCAGGACTCCAGGAGGATCTTCAAGGCCTGCAGATTCTACCTTTGAAACCCACGGTGTGGGGTGGGGGGAAGGGGGGGGCTGATGCAATCTGAAGGCAGGAGCTAAAGGGGAGAAAAGCGAGGAGAGAAGGAGGAAATAAAAAGTTCCCGGTCGCTAAAACGGAACAGGAAGGAAAAGGTGATCTGGTTTCTTGGATACAGGAGCTGCACTCATGGTTCAAGTGCAGCATGTTGATGAGGCAACATTCAGAGGCCTTGAGGGAGATCCCCAGGTCCTTGTGAGGGTGTCTGAGTCACCACCAGCCACCCCAAAACTTGGAACCTGGGACGTGCAGCTGGAACAGTTTCCATGCACATCACTACCACCAGGCCCAAGTTCTCCTGCACAGTCTTTCCTCCTCTTCCAACCTTCCCACCTCTCACTTTTTCCTCCCTGCACAAGCAGACTTTGTCCTGTCTTTGCCCCTTCCTCCTCTCCTACAAAGTCACAGCGTCCTCCAAGTTCTTCCCACTGCGGGTCAACAGGGGGGATCGGGGGCACCTTGGACAGGAATTCTGTGACTGCAAATATTCCTGGAGACTGACACTAACTCAGGGGTAACTTGGGTGTCTCAGTCTGAGAGAACTGCCCTGGGCTGCCTGGGTAGACAGTGAGGAGCAATAGGCACCTCCAGAGGCCATTCCTCCCACCTATCTCAGACACCCATCTCCAGCTGAGATGAATGGCCCTCTGGAGATGACTATTCCTCTTAATTGACTCCCAAGGGACCCAGGGGCAACTAGTTCAGTCTTAGATGTCCAAGAGTGAGATATTTAAAACTGGGCGAGGTGATTTCTGCTCCCAGTGGTTATGTAAATGGGAGCTGGATACACAAATCTCTCCAAGGCTTCAGCAGGACCAGCCAGTGTTTGTGCACAGATTTATTTGCAAACAAATCTGGTCTTTTTCTATTTCACTTAATGTAAAATTAAAGTGATTCCAGCTGCAAGGCAAGGTTTGGGCGTGATAGGGATAACAACTCTCCTCCTTCAGTTAAATCAGTAACTTTGCTGCAAAATATTTTAAAAATAGACTCAGTTTCCTCCCAGTTTCTGTCAACATCAGGACTCACACTGCAGTAGTCATTTCTCTCCTGAAAGGAACGGGCTGTTCAAACACTCTGCACTTAAGATTTTATCTTTTCTAGCTCCAGGAGATAAAAAGAAAGAAAAGTGTAAGTGGCAGCAGATTCTCTCCTGCTGTAAACTGCCAGAACTCCACTAATTTTAATGGAGCTTCAGCCCAGCCAACAACTTGCCTCTTGCTACACCAGCCAGACACAATGGGATCCAAAAATCTCCAGCATCTGCAAGATGCAGTCCTGCCCTCCTTGAATTGCATCAAACCGGGGAAGCCCTGAGATTTTATATATATCTATAACCCGGGGTTTAAACCAGGCTGCCCTGAGCTCCTGCACTCCAATTCCCAGGAGCTTCCCCACAAACGAGGCTCTTTCTGGGTGTTCCGGACAGGGGGGGTTGGGGAGGGGGAAGGCAGCGATAAACTCGGCTCAGCACAGCAGACCAGGGCTGTGCAGCTCTCCTTGGTTCACCTGGCAGCTGTTTTGCATAGCACTGGCATCAGATCTGGTGCGAGTTTGCCTGGGGAGGTTTCTCTGGGGATGGGAGAAGTAGAACAGTTCCGGACAACTTTTTCCCCCCACCCCACCACCACCACCCTCTCTGCCTGTTCCCCCCCCTCTCCCGGGACGCGGCGTTTGCTCTGGAAAAAAGCAGGGAGACAGGAGCTCTATCGGGAGCAGCACGATTCCCACTGGAAGCTGCAGAGCCAGTCAGGCACTCGGGGGTGAAAGCACCGCAATGGGGAGAGAAGGAAAAAATCAAGATTGCAGCGCTGCTTCATCTTCTCCAGGCGGTGTCACCTCCGGGGGGGGGGGGGTGACAACTTCTCACCCAGCGACACAAACAGCGCTGCCACCCGAGGGATCACCTCGCTCCCCTCCCCACCCGGCCCCGCACTTAATTCACCCCACGGTTTGATCTTGGAAGGGCCGGGGGAATCAGGAGGTGATTTCAATCTTTAACAGGTGTTGGGGAATTCCCACAGGGAATCAGTTTTCTGCTGCAGCGCATTTGGGAGGGAAATTCGGAACAGCTGAACGGGAGATGGGGGAAAAGTGCCAGGCAAGCACCAGGCAGGGGGTTCAGCTGCCTGGGCTCAGATGTCTAACTTTTAGGTGTCTAATTGTGAGCCAATTGCTTTAGGCTCCCTTTACAGCCACGGAGAGAGAGGAAGCAGGCGCTTCCAGAGGGCAATTCATCTCACCCCCGAGACAGAGAGCAGGGAGATGAATCACCTTCTGGAGACACCTATTTCCATCAGTGACTGCACAAGGAGCCCGGGGTGAGCAGGTCAGACTTCAGCCTCAGAGTATCGAATATCTAAAATTCAGATTAATCTCACCTATCCTGAGGATTTTAGCACCCCAGCTGATAAAGCACAGTGCCACTGGAGACTGGCAGAGCAGGCAGGATGCAGAGAGCCTTTCAACGTGCATTTTCTAGAGGCTGAGAAATTAGCTTGATCAAATCTCTCACCTCAAACAACATGTGAAGTTAAAAGATTTACCCCAGTGCCGGTAAAGCAAAGAGTGGCAACAATTAAACAGCTATAAACAGTACTTGACCCACATGCTGTAAAATGCTGCAAAATGCTCACCTGCACCGAGAAGGATGTGGTTCCATTAAGCAAACAAGATACTCAGCATCAAATATATCAAATAACTCAGGATTTCAATTGACTCTGGAGACTCAAGCAAACACCAAGTCACAGCCCTCATGCTGCTCTTCCCAGAGCCCTGGGTGGTGGGAGCTCACTTAAATCACCTTTTCTGCATGTAGTGGTTACCCCTGATTCCCTCCAGCTGTGCCCAGCAGCCCTGGGGAGCAGAGGCTGCAGCTGAGCAGTTCCCTGGATCCTGCTGCTCCCAAGGCACTTAAAAAGTGCTTTTTAAAGGGAGCAGGGCAAAGTGTCAGCAGGATGGGGAGTTTTTGAGGTTCTGGAGGCACAAACAGCCCAAACCGTCAGAGCATCTCCAAGGGAAAGCTAAGGCTGGTTAGCAAAAGTGAATCTGTGCTGACTCAGACAGCTACAGACTCCAGGGGAAGCTTTCACTGAGCACTCAAGTGTTTCATTTGGGTGGAAACCCCTGGGTTATAAAAATGCCTTCCCTTTGTCAGCGGTGCCTCAGAGAAATCCCATCCCCACGTCCCACTGCAGCTCGGAGTGTGATGTTCCCTTCATGTGGGGCAGGGAGAGGGGGGAGAGCAGGACAGCAACTGTGGGAGACTCGGGCAGCTTCCAGAAGGAAACCCGAGGGCAGCAGTTGTTCCCACGGAAAACACTTCACCTGCAGGTGCTGGGAGAGGGCAAGTCTCTTCTCTTAGACCAGAGGCAAGAGGCAGATCAGACCAGCTCTTCCTTTGCCCCTCTGATTCAAGTCAAACCAGCCTTTTGTTCCCCTTTCCCCTCCCCATCCTTTTTTATCCTCTTCCATAATGGGATGTTTAAGGAAAAAAAAAAAAAATAAAATAAAATAACCCAACCTCAAACCCTAATCACCTTCATTTGAATTTCAAATATCCCCCTCCTGGCCTCCCCCACGCCCCAACTGACTCGGAGCTGGGAATATGGAAATTTCTCCTGCTTGCCTTAAATGTGGCTGTGCTATGAAAATCATCAGCCTTATGCAAATCCCGAGCAGCCCCAATTGCCATAGCAACCAGCTGTTTCCAGCCCAACTGCTGCTGCTTTCATTTATTCGGGGCTTGTCCCGGGGCTGTGCATGGCTGCAGGGGGGAAGAGACAAGAGAAATCCTGGAGGCTTTGAGGAAAGTTTCACGAGGGAGAGCTGGCCTTGGAGAGCAAAGGCGGAGCCAAGGACTGGGCTCGGAGCAGGGCCAGCAGAGGCCAAGTTTCCTCAAAAGACTTTGGCCTGGCAAGGTGTTTCCAGCCTGGTAACAGCAAAAGGAAGAAGCTCAGGGGGTGCAGCCCTTTGCTTGGATGCTGAGGGTATCAAGATGAGCTGGTGGGTGCTCCATCTGCCATCCCTGGCCCATGCACCTTGCCTGCACCTCCGCTGGAAGCTGACACGAAGGCCAGGACCTCCATTCCCTACTCCAGGATGAGCCACCACCTTGAAAAGAGACCCTACCCCAACACCTGTGGTGGGAATACAATAAACTGAAGCTTTCCCAGAGCCCAGCAGAGATCAGGGCTCTGTTGTGCCCATCCCTGGCTTTCACCCTGTCAAAAAGGTGGGAA
>JAWWLV010000075.1:4613625-4637086 GCA_035041135.1 Platyrinchus mystaceus
GAGGCCAAGTTTCCTCAAAAGACTTTGGCCTGGCAAGGTGTTTCCAGCCTGGTAACAGCAAAAGGAAGAAGCTCAGGTGGTGCAGCCCTTTGCTTGGATGCTGAGGGTATCACGATGAGCTGGTGGGTGCTCCATCTGCCATCCCTTGCCCTTGCACCTTGCCTGCACCTCGGCTGGAAGCTGACACGAAGGCCAGGACCTCCATTCCCTACTTCAGGATGAGCCATCACCTTGAAAAGAGACCCTACCCCAACACCTGAGGTGGGAATACAACAAACAGCAGCTTTCCCAGAGCCCAGCAGAGATCAGGGCTCTGTTGTGCCCATCCCTGGCTTTCACCCTGTCAAAAAGGTGGGAAAAGAGATCGGGACCCTCCCTTTGGAGCTGAGGAATGAAGACACACTTAACTGAGCTTACACTGTGGCAGAGGCAGACTGAGGCATCTTCCATCTGCCCCGACATGGATTTAATGCAAAATGGGTACTGGGAGGGGATTTGGCTCTGGTGGGAGTTTTGGTGTCCAGTTTCAGAGCTGTCCTTGCTCTCTGCTCCCCTGCCAGGGACCCTCAGATGTCCTGTGCCAGCAGCAGAGGTGTCTCGTGCTGCCATCCTTGCACAGGCTGGACAAAGATGAGGATGCAGGGGAGGAACGTCATTCTCAGCAGGGTCTCCTCAAAAGGGACACTTAGAAGCATCAGAGCCCCTTGGCACTTGGTTTTCTTGAGGTTTAAAAGAAAGGGTCTTTCTTACTCTGGAGAGAAGATACCTGCCTTATTGCTCTCTGAAGGGGAGACCCCATGGCTGCTACAGCTTCCTCAGGAGGGGAAGCAGAGGGACAGCACTGATCTCTGCTCAGTGTGAGCAGGGACAGCACTCAGGGAATGGCTGGAGCTGTGTCAGGGGAGGTTTAGATTGGATTTCAGGAAAAGGTTCTTCCCCCAGAGGGTGGTTGGGCACTGAACAGGTTCCCCAGGGCAGTGGGCACAGCCCCAAGAATGCCAGAGCTCCAGGAGGGTTTGGAAACACTCTCAGAAGCAGGGTGGGATAGTTGGGGTGTCTGTGCAGGGGCAGGAGTTGGACTTGGATGATCCTTGTGGGTCCCTTTCAACTCAGGATATTCCAAATCGCTCAGAGGTTACCCAGGCTGTGAGGGTGACATAACCCTGCTCCCACTGCCACCAGAGCCCCGTGTCCCAGCTCCATGTGCCCTCCCCATCCAACCACACCCCCTCTACCCACCTCCTGCCCCTCCAGCTCCCAGACCTGACTGGGTTCACCAACCCCCCCTGTCCTGGGGAGCAACCCCAGCCCTCCCAAGGCAGCGATAAGGCTGCAGGGCTGTCCCACACTGCACCCACACACGCACAGCCCGGCTCTGCTCCCCGTGCTGGGCTGCCCAGCACACCCCTCCCAGGGCTCCTGGCAGGCCGGGCAGTTCCCCGGGATGCAGGGTGGGGAGGGAAGATGCTCGGGAGCGCCCGCAGCTATTCAGTTACCGATGGTTGTGTTTGAAGAGCTTCCCTATCGCCCTTTTGTAAAAGCCTTGGCTTCCCCCCCATAGCCTCAACAGATGAAATCAAAGGGAAGTAGCTCGGCTTGGTGTAACCTGTTTTGATGGAGCAGATAAACGGGGGAACAAGTGTCTGACACAAACAAACAGACAGACAGGGGCAAGTCCCACCTCAGCGTTTTGTTGCATCAGATACCGAGGGCTCAGATAAACCACAAGAAGGGGGAGATCTCTCTCTGCCCCTGGGCTGCAAGACCAGGGGCGACACTCGGCAGTGCCAAGCCCCCACAGTTCCCATCAAAAAAATCAACCCAGAGCTTTGCTGGCATGGCTTTCATCAGTTTAAAGAGATGAAAAGAGCTCGGAGCCAAGCAGAAAACTCACTGCTTGTCATTACCCCCCATGGAGTGAGCGGGACTGACTTGCCTGGGAGCTCAAGGCACGTGTTAAACCAGGCTGGAGTCACGCAGGGAAAGGGAAAAGGGACCCCAGACTGGAGGGGTCAGGCTGGGAGTGACCCCACAGCTCCTGGACGATGGGGAAAACACCCAACCCGCTGCCCCCTTGGGAGAAACTGGTGCCTGTTCCCCTTTTTCCCCCCTCACACACGATAAAAAAGGGCAGAGTGGAAGTAAAGGAAGGATTAAGATTCGCAGCGTTGGGCAGGGTAGGTGATGTTCCTTATAAATTATTATTTTTTAAAAAAAATTACTGGTTTTGTTTTTTTTTTTTTTAAATGGCAAAATTCCATTACAACCAGCACACTCGGAGAGGCTGGAATCAAACCAACCTGGGTTTTGGGAGAATATCTTACTAAAAAGCTTTGAAGAGTTTTCTATTAAATTGGGTGGATAAAAAAAAAAAAAAAAAAAAAAAAAAAAAAAAGAAATAAAGAAAAAAAAAAACCCCTGATCTTTCCAAACCTCCCACGGAAGAAGAACAATTTTAACAATTTTCCCAAAAAAAGAAAGCCCCCCACAATTATTTCAAAACACTTTCAAAGTAAAACAATGCCCCAAATTACCCCTTTTTTTTCCCCCCTCTAAGCCTGGAATTGGCGGAGATATGAAAGGATGAGATTATGCTTCTGCTCCTGACACTTCCCATCAGATCTTTAGGCATCAGGTTTAGATCAAGGGCTTGGTTTACAAAAGCATTTTGGCACCCAACTCCCTCCAGGATTTTTTTTATATATATATATATATTTTTTTTTTTTTTTTTAATTCTCCTTGCAGCCAGTCTGCAGCTTTTGGTGATGAAAGGCCTGTGGATATCTGCACCTCGAAGGGTTTCTAGTCTTTGTAAGGTATAATATTGTTAGTTTGGGAACAGACCTCTCCTCTGGGGGGTAACAAGATTCCCGGTGGGTTGTGTGGATTGGTCTAATTCAGTAGGAAATGGGTCTTCAATTAATGAGTCATCAGAAAACAGCTTTTCCCCACATGAAGCCGGCAACCAAAACACTAAACCATCAGGTGCTGCTGCAGTAAATACTCCTCTCACTGCGTGCACAAGGGAAAATAAAAACTTCCAGGGAAGTTCAGTACAAAGAGCTTTGTTGTTTATAAACAGAATGGTCTGAAAGGGGGGGAAAAGGGGGGGAACACGACGAGGAGGTTTTGGGTGAAGCATCAGGGGCTGCTGTGCCGGGTTACACCACCTGTACCCCAACCTGCACAGGGGGTCAGGGTGTGACCCTGCCCTGGGCACCCTCGGAGGGTCCCACGAGGTGTCACAAAGGGGGACACCCCGCAGGACGGGGTGGGGAGGGGTCGTGGCTGTTGCTGGACACCCCCACGAGCAGCTCCCGACCCTCTGCTGTGTCTCCTGGCAGCCCAGTCCGGCTCTGGAGAACCCCAACAGTCCAACAGATCACCGGGGCAGCATCAGAAAACAGCGATTTCAACAGGTTCTTTGGGCCACTCTTTGCAAATGAAGGCGATTTACCCGTTCTGATTTCCCTGCTTGATTTGAAGGCTCCTGGAGCACAGCTAATGCTGCTGCCAACAGTTTTTTGTTATTTTAAAACAAATTGACTTCACTTCTGCGCTTTCTTTCCTCAATTACCACTAGAAAGAGGTGCTGCAGCTCACACTAATGGCTGTCTGGGGAGCTTGGGCTGAAAAAAACCCTATATTTTATCCAACCAAATGCGCTGCCAGCTTCTGCCTTAACACTACTGACTCCAAGAGCAGCAGCAGCAGCCAGAGCATCCCACTACATTTAATAACCAGAATCAAACACCCGGCTTCCCTAATCTTGATTAACCCTGCTATCCATCAGCTCTGTGTGCCAAACATTTCAGAAGGCTCCAGCTCCTGATTTAAGGCCCTGTAACATCCACCAGGGTTGTTGGGTTTGTTTTTTTTTTTGGAAGAGCCTGGGAGGTTTGGGATGTGTTTGTTGCTCAGCAGCTTGGAAACATTTATCTCAAAAACCAACTTGGGGTGATCTGAGAGCCCCGAGCAGAAGCTGAGCTGACCAAAGTCAATCAGAGTTCATGGACATGAATAGAACAAGATTTTATCTCTGCCTTAGATTATGTCAAATAACCCAGCTTAATAGCCAAGAGCACACAGAGGATTTCTAAATAAAGGGGTGGGTTTAGTCCCTTTAAAACATGCTTAGAGTTCTCTGGACTAACCAAAATCTCAATTTTTTCCCTAAGTTATCTCAAATTATATAAGAGAAAGAGAAACAGTAAAATCATTCCATGCAAAGTTGTAACCTGCTCTTATACACTTCTCCCTGCCCCAAGCTTAGGGCTAGAGAGAATAATTGGTTCTTCTACATTTTCCCTACCAGTTTTGGTTTTTAAAGGGTTTATTTCAAAGTTTAGGCCACAGCTTTTAATAATCTGGATTTGCTATACCTGGTGGCTGCTAAAATTATTTCTTATTGCTGCTTATCTGCCTGAAAAGGGACGTGACTATGAAACTGGTGAAATTCCAGGTTCAAGTCTTGCATTCAGAGCTCACTGCAGGCAGTGGGCGGGAGAATTGATGGCAGAAACAGATCTTTTTCTGGTGTCTCTCACAGCTTTGTGTTGGTAACCTGGCAGAAATCAGTGCTATCACACTTAAAACGTCACCCTCTTCCTCAGCTTTCCCTATTCAAGGAATGCTGAGGCTTCCAGGCACTGAGCAGCGAGAGCCTGCGCAGCACCAGGCGGGAGCAGGGGAGGTGAGGAACCCAATCGTGCTTCAAGATGCAGAGCAATGCTTTTTTTTTTTCTTCTGGAACTCCCTAACTGGATTTGATTATTCCCATAAAGTCCCTCCCATTTCTCTACACATACACGGCCAAAAAAAAAAAAAAAAAGAAAAAAGGCCTGAGGAAACATCCCTGCCACGATTCCCTGTGTGATGGGAAGAGCTGCCCGAGCTACACTGAGCAGGACCAGGACCATTCCAGTGCCATTATTCCTTTGGCAAGGCGTGAGCACATTTCCCTGCTAAAGCCACAGAGGACGTTAAGGGAGAGGATCTTGAATGCTGATCAAGATAGCAGCGAAATCCTAGCCCGGAGCACATTCCTGATCGACTCCCGGGCTGGCTGGAAGAGCGCGGTGGAGCAGCAACAGCAGCCGAGCAAAGCAGAAACTTCCAGCACCCACACTCCCCTCTGCTTGTCTTTGCTTCCCCCTCCCCTCCCTGTGTCCCCCCCACATCCCAGACCTTCCTTACCTGGCTCCACCTGGTCCGGTTCGTGCCGGGTGTCTGTGGAATCTGCCGCATCCCCGCTCATCTTGATCTCTGCAAAAAGGAGGCACAACTGATTTTAATAACAGGTCACAGTCCCAGGCAACAGGCACATGTGGCTTCCACTAAACAGCACAAATGAATGTGTAATTATAATAAACCATCAGACTTTCAAATTTCTGATTCCTCAACATACAGGCACTAGAATATTCATCAGCTCCGAGGATGCACTTTCCCTCCTGTTGCTCTTTGCATCCCCCTCGCTCCTTTTCCCCCTTTCCCAACTCGCTGTTGTGTCCCCACCCTTCTCCCACAGGATAAGGGGTCGAGTCACCACAGAGAGCCCCCCCTCAGCCCCACTGGCCTCTCCCCTGAGCTTCCCAAACCTGCTGGGGTGGTCTCCCTTTGACACCATCCTCCACCACACCTGGATTGGCAGGGAACCCCTCCCAGCTCTCCCCTCCTCTCCCAAATCTTTTCCTTGTCCCTCAAGATGGCCCATCAAACTCAACTTGTTTTTCCCACTCCATCCCATCCCTCTTTACCCACTGTTTTCCCTGTTTTCTCTCACGTGCACGTGCTCACACCCCTCACAGGCCACCGAGAAGCTGCTTTGCTCCAGAGCGTCATCCCCAAGCCAGGAGCACAAGGAGTCCTTTCCCATCAAGCTCCTGAATATTCCCCCCCCCCTCCCACCCTTATCAAGGCCAACAAATTTGTCATTTACCCTTGAAGTGATGGCTGCCACCACACCCGGGGCCACTTTCTCCTTCGGGCACGGCTGAAAGAAAAGGTGGCAGTGGTCAACTTCACCCTGGATTGCTCATCTCCTCCTTAAAAGAGGCCAAGGACACGCCAGGGAAAGAAGGGAGAATATCTATTCAAATTCAGATGGACACCCCCTCAGCTCTTACACCTTTTGCACGGGAATTTTAACTCTTTCCAGACTAGACAGGGGTGAAAAAAAAGAGATAATGTCTTTTTTTTTTTTTTTTATCAAGACCCAAGTGATTTGCATGTTCTTCCTGCAGCCAATCCCGGCCACAGGCTCATCCCATTTGCATCGGGGAATAACAACAGCGGGGAAGCTGGGCCGGTGTTTGCTGTGGGTTTTTTGGGGTAGGGAGGGCAGGTGGAAGCCATCTAAAAGCATCATGCAAACCTTTTCCTCTTCCCTATATCCCCCTTTTATTACTTCCAAACGGCCAAAAGGATTAGAAGAACCCTGTAGGGTTTTATACCCATTTTCCTCTGTTGCTCACACTAAAACAGGCAGAGCTTTGTGTGTGTTCAGGTTCCTATTTCCCCCAGTTCAAACAGCAGATAATCTGCTTTTTGGCCAAGATTTCATATCTTTGATCAAGTTAATGTTTGAAACTTTCTTCAGCAAACGAATAAAGGCAGGGGGAAAAAACCATCAGGATTTTATACCTGAGTGCAGAAACTTTCACATACTTCAGAAACTTCCTTCCCTCAAATTATATTAAGGAGTGAGGGGGGAAAGGAGAGAGAGAGAGAGAAAAGAGTTGTGGGATTTTTTTTTTTCCCCTTCAAATAAACCCTCTGC
Organism: Platyrinchus mystaceus; assembly: GCA_035041135.1. Lineage (NCBI taxonomy): Eukaryota > Metazoa > Chordata > Aves > Passeriformes > Tyrannidae > Platyrinchus > Platyrinchus mystaceus. The sequence continues at coordinate 4,620,404 of JAWWLV010000075.1, forward strand.
AATTAAGACATGAATGTTTAGTGGGGCTTCTAAAGCATTTCTACTGCAGGAAGAGTAATTACCATCAGCTATAAACATCTTCTTGTCTTGTAACACTGCCAAGGGACCCTAACTTAGGCAATCTACAAAGCACAAAGTTTTGCTGCCTGCCAAAAAAGTATCTTAAAAAAAAAAAAAAATAAGAGGCAAGTTCTCATAAAATAGAGGAAGAAAAATCTAAAAGCCTGCAGAAGTTTGGTGCTTGCTTTGGTGAGAAAGCCTGAAAGCTTGCAAAAAAAAAAAAAACAAATACATGTTAGTGAAAGGAAATATTTAAACCCCAAGACCGAGGAGCCCTGAACGGGCACAGAGCAAGAACTGGAACAGCTCAGCCAGAGCTGAGGGAGGGAAGAAAAAGCAAAGCACAAGAAACTCTGTCCCTCCTGCAGGACAGACCCCCCTCCACCCCCTGGGCCATTATAACCTGGGGTGGGTGGGGAGGGAAGGAGGAATTGTTGCTGCAACTTGATTGCATGTCACATGTTATCCATCAGCGGAATCCCCTCCTCCCGGAGCCGGGAGATAACGAGATGCCCCGTGATTCCCATGAAAACAGCACGAGGATTTTATTTTCACCAAGATTCAAATTCCCCATCAGAAATGTGCACAAGTTATTGCGGTTTAAATATCTTGTGGGGGGAAAAAAAAAAGAAGGAAGAAAAGGAAAATCTTTTTCATCAAAACCTACTGATCTGAGAGGTTTGGGGCTGGCCAGCTCTGGTATCCCTGTGGATCATCCTCCCATGATCCTTAAGAACAAGCAGCAGGCATACAGAGAGGAATCACTTTCTAATATGATAGAAGTGTAGCCAACACCTTTTTATTGATATTTAAGAGTCTCCCACTATAACCAGGACAGAGTGATGCAAATCTAGATTGGACCTCTGCTCCATCCAAAAAAAAAAGTCCCTCAGAGACAAGGCAGGCTGTGAGACTGAGTCCAACTGCACACAGCTCTGCCAGGTTAGCAACACACAGAGAACAAGCAGGCTAGGAAAAAACAAAAACAAAACAACAAACCTCTCTGGGAAAAATAACACAACTTAGGACTGCCTAATCCTAAACCACAGCCCTATTAGGAGCCGCCACTGCGGCCTGGGCCATATTAAAAATGTGCTGCTGCACCTCAGCTCCCAAACATACCTGGAGTAGGGGTAGCTGGTTTGTTCACCCAGACCAAAGGAGCTCTACCAGTGCAGACACTTCTCTGGGGATATATCTGCATCTATATTTTTGCTGAAACAAACGGTGTCAGCAAATAAAGCCTTTCCCAAGCCCTTGTTCCTCGTAGCTGTTCAGACATGGGCAAGGGTAAACCAGCCTGATGACTTTAAGAATGAAATCCAGTGGTGGAGGAGGGGGATCATCACCTGGAGCCTACTGAGTGATCTGTGCTTTAGGTGCCTGAGCCTCTCTGGAAGCTGCAGGAAAGGGGAAATATCCAAAATGCCCGGGGAGGAGGTGGTGGTACCCAGCAGGGAATTCTCTCAGCAGGGAGGAGGGTGTGCAGAGCCAGAGCAGCCCACCCTCACCTGGCACTCTGTGTCTTCCCACAGAATCACTGAGGCTGGAAAAGCCCAGGTTAAAATCAGAGCACACCTCTGCAAGCAGCTTGTTACAAAGGGACCCCGAGGTTTTTGGGGACCCAGACCTGAATATACTGAACTGCCTTTGCACAAGGGTGAAAAAACCCCTTCCCGCCTGTGCTGGGCTCCCTCCCCGCACAAAGGGCGGTTAAAGCTTCGACAGCACGGGGGGGGGATGGAACCCAGCCCTGTGCAGCTCCTGGCCAAACCCACCCTGGGAGTGATGCCACTGGCTCTGACAGAGGGCACAGTAATGATCTGGGGAATGTTCTCGAGAGGACAGAGCTGCCCACAAGCCCAGCAGGTGGGTGGGTCGGAGTCCCCAAGAGACGCGGCACAGCAGCGCTCCCAGCCCAGCCAGACCACAGCCTCTCCTCCCGGCCAGGGCTCCCCAGCTGCCTCCACAGGGAGCCAGCCCGCTCAGGGGGGTGCTGGCTGGCCAGGGAGGGCCAATGTGGGCATCCCAGAGCTCTGGAGAGCTTGGAAACAGCCTTGGAGCAGCGGCTTTGGCCGCCTCTGCCAGCCTGACCTGTGGCAGGTGGTGGCATTGCTGCTCCATCTGCCTTGCCCTCAGGCCTGTCTGCGAGCCCACAGGCAGGCAGGGCTTGTTGAGGGGCTACAGGCCCCGAGCACCGACCCTCCCCAGCTCTCCCTGCACAGCAGGACTCCCAGTGCCCACAGCATGCCAATAAGTATCCAAGGAAATGAGCCCTGGACAGACTGATGGGTGAACCCTCCCCATCCCTCCAAACCAGGGGCCAACAGAGCCTTTTGTGCAGCACAAAGCACCAGACCCAGGTCACTAGCAGGGCACGTGGCTCCTGCACCCCAGCACCCTCCTGCCTGCCCCTGCCACAGATCTGGCTGCTCCCACCCCAGCCTTGCCCTCAGCTCCGTGTGCCCAGGGATGTGGTCCTTTCCCTCGAGCTCAGGGGCTTGAGCTGAGGGCAGAAGCTCTGTCAGGGTGAGCTGGAGCTCAGCACAGCTCCAAGGGATTTGGCAGGGATTGCCCAGATAACTGCAGAGCAAGGTCTGCTCAGAGACAATGTGAGACTATCTCTGGATCAGCTCCCCTGGAAGGAGTCTCTGAGTATCCCTGTTCATTCATTCCTCACCCAACCCAGCCTCCCACAGCTCCCTGCTCATTCATTTCTCCCTCCTTTTCCCTCTTTGCCATTAATTTTTCTCCTTCCAACCCGTGTCCCATCTCACACACGCACACACACCTCCCTCCACCCTTGCTGCATCCCTCCGTGAATTTGTCCCCTCTCACTCCTCCCAGCTCTATCCCAATGGCAGGACCCACAGGTCCCACTAAACACTCATTTCCCAGGTACCCAAGACATTTCTGAGCTCTGCTCCCAGCCCCACGTCGGGGCTGGCAGCGGGAGCACTGCGCCCACATTGTGGGCATGGCTTGGCAGCCCCCTAAATAAACCAGGGCAGCATCCATCCCCAGGTAGGAATGTGGGCACTTCACCAGGCACTCCAGCGGGAGAAAACAGGAGGGAAAGAAGGGAGGAAAGGTCGCAGGAATCAGAGCAACCCCGTTTCCTGCCCGAGCCCACGATCCCAGCTACACGGCGAGCTCCAGCCCGGTCCTTCCTCAAGCGCCCTTTACCTGCGTGCACAGACTCCAGGTTCACCATCCTGCTGGCGGAGGGAAATCCGCGGTGTGCCCAGCCTGCTGCCGTCAGCCCCAGGTTGCCAGGGGCTGCCAGTTTGCCCTCCCTCCCTTGCCACCCGCTGCCTCTCGAACCGGGCGTGGGTCCGCTCCCGAAGGGACCTACAGCTCCATTGCCTGTTGCCATGCAGGGCCAGGTGAGCATGCGGCGCGGTGCCACGCCTCGCCCCACCTCCGGCTCCCTCGGGTGCCCTGACACCCAGCAGCTTTGGCGTCAGGCCCATGCAAAAGCACCCATTTGCATATTAGTAACTCGGGAATGGATGGATGAGTCCCTGCAGCGCTGCCAGGGCGTGGGGTGGGGTGGGAAGGAGGCAGAGGGAAGGAAGGAAAGGCGGGTTGGGTTTGCCCGCCCTCGGCTGCGCGGATGCACCCGCAGCACCTGCCTGCCGGGCTGGGGGAGCAGGGGGGCTCTGCCGGCTGCCCCACATCCCAGCTGTCCTCATGGATAAGCTTTTGGCCCTGCCCTTTGCCATGCACAGGTAGGAGAGGCCAAGGCATCGAGCCAGGCTGGGCAGCAGCACCAGCACCCCGGAGGGAAGGTGTTGGAGCTGCGGGAACGGCCCCTCCAGCGAGCACTTCATTTTGGCCACTGATAACCTTGGGGTGATCCAGCCTGTGCTGTTGAGTCTTTGCATCCCCTCAGTCTGCCTCGAACCTCAATGATGCCACATGGGACAAAAAGGAAAGTTAAAAGCAGAAATGGAACCTGCCTCGGCTAAAGATACGGGGCAGGGTCAGGATTAGCACATGGAGACTCCCCACTCCTGACACGGCCTCTCCAGGGTACATCTGTGTCCCCAAGAAGAGGGGAGAAGTAGCAGACAGCTCTTCCTCCTTATCCACGTTGTTTAAAGCTGCAGTATTTACCAACTTCCAGGGAAGACAGGTAAAAAAAAAAGATTGCCTAATGTTGGCTTCTTCTGTCGGAAGCTGCCAGAGATCAGAGCCCCAGCTCTGTGCTGTGGACCGAGTCACCCCGATGGCCCCAGGTGTCACCATGGGCCATCTTGGTGACCCTACCACCCCTGGAGCAGCAGGACATCCCAGTGACAGCCTGGACATCCCTGTGGCAGCCTCAGCTGCCTCAGCCCCCCCTGCTGAAAGCGTTAACGCTCAATCGGTAGCTGCCAGGTACAAGCTATCACACATTCATCTCTCCCTGGGTAATTCACGTTCCAGGGCTCCCGGCTTTCCCACATACTGCTCTGCCTCCCTGGAAAGACAGGTTTCTCCGAGGAGATGGGTGGGCGGGCAGGATCTCCAGCCTCACCTCCAACCCAGTGCGGAGTTAGGGGGCTGGAGCTGCCCTTGGAGCGCGTGGTCAGGCACTTGGGTGGAAAGGGTGGAGGAGTTCAATGAAAACTCCCAACACGGAAAACGTGGAGGGAAGCTGGGGGAAGAGGTGGAAGGGGGGGAAGTTCCCGGGTCAGACTGACATTTTCAGGATGGGAGATTTCTGCAGCTGCTCCAGGAAGCAGCGAGGTGACACGGGGTGCTTGGCACAGGCAGCTCCTGTGGAGCTGCTGGAGGGGCTGGACTGCTGCCACCGATCCCCAGCTCCAGCCACTCAGGCCCTGAGCCCTGGGGCGTTCCTGGGCAGCTGCTGCTCCCGTTTTCTAGTGTTTTTGTCTGGGTTTTCCCCATCCCGGAGACCGACGCGATCAGGTGTCTTCACTGCGTCAAACACGAGCCCTCGGGTGGCTCCCGGCCAGCTTGAAAGGTTGGGGACCACGAGAGCTCTCCTTCCCCCCACATCGCAGCACCTTTTGGACACGGATCAGGAGTTTTACCTGACACCGGGCTTTTCTCTCTGCTTTTCCTGGTGCTTTTCCTTCCTCCAGAGCCGAGCAGCCTGTCCTGGAGCCCCGGGGAGGCAGATTCTCCCAGGTGGCATCTCCAGCTGGACAGGAATGCCGGGCATCCTCCGGGCAGGGAAGCTGTCCTGGCCCCGGACAGGGCACCAGTGCCCTCTCCTGGCCCCAAACAAAGCTGTGAATGACTTTTCCTGGCGATTATTTTGTGGTCAATGAAACAGCGGGGGAAAACAGTATTTCCGTGGGTTTTCTCCCCAAACAGCCATGGGAGCAAAGCCCATCACCTGGATACCCTGGGCTTTGGGGATGTGCTGTGCAGGCAAGAGAGAATTCATCCTCCTTATTAAAAACAGGGGATGGATCACAGCATCAGCACTTGAAATAAGACCCCCTTCAGCAGGCAAAGGCAGATTTGCTGTAACCCCACCTGAGATCATCACCCCTGGCTGTCAGCAGACACGCTGCTCTTCTTTTCCGTGGCCATCAATGAATGATCCTCCTGCTCTCATCCTCACTGTGCTCCTCCAGTCCTGCTGCCAGTGTTTATCCCCCTCTCATTGGAAGATAAGCCCTGGAGATAGCACTTGATTTATGGGGTATGGCCTTTGGACTGGAAGCACCAACTGCAGAGAGATGTTACAAAATCCCCCACGTGCCCATGGAGGTTTCCTGTCTCCACCTGCATCAGCTGCTCTCTGGGGTGATATTTAAGTGTATCAAGAAGGACTTTTCTTGGGAAAAGCAAACGAGCTTCAGTTCTCTTCTCTCAGGGCTGGGGAGAGCGCAATCCTGCGGGATGTGCAGCTGAACCTTGAGCATCCCTGTCCCGGACAGCCCTCCCTGGGCCGGGCACAGCCACGCTCCACCAGCACCCACTGGTGGAGGCCGGGGATCCTGCACCAGGTTCCAGTTACCCCGGAGCCTTCCAGCTAGAAAATCAGCACATGGAAGCTCGCAGGGATCTGACCCGACGCTCCTCGTGTCCGTCCCAGCATCCCTGCACAGCGGGGAGCAGTGGGAATGGGCTACACAGGACAGCCCATAATCCCCTCCCCACCCTCTCACATCCCACCTGCCCCCACAGTTGAGTTTAACTCAGCAACACGGACAAATCCCACGGTGTCCTGCAGACCCAGGGACAAATCCTGTCAGTGCTGACCATGTCAGTGAAGCAGAAATAACTTCACCTTCCCCAGAAATCACAGGGAAGGGTAAATCACCTCCGTGGGTGAAGCGGGGAAGGGCTGAAATCCTCATCCCAGCCCTGCATTCTCCACACTAGAGGGAATCAGTGCTCCACATTTCTCCCTCCAGCCCCTGAGAGCTCTGAGCTGGCCCAAAATTGCCCTCCCCTCCCCTCAGCTGTGCCTGCAGAGGAATTCCCAAGGAATACCCTGTGGAGGCTGCAGGACCCAGACAAGCCTCCAGCCTATCCCCCCGTGGGACCACTGGGAGAGAGGAGCAGGAACCAGCCCTTGTAACCCCAGGACCTGCTGGTCTTTTAGTCACCAGAGCTCAACTCAAAGCTCCCACACTTGCTTGGGATGAGTCAAACCTGTCTCCCCATGGAGAGGCTGAAAGCATGGAATGTTTGAGTGTCCAAAACTCCTGGTCATGCTGAGGGCAGGATGTTCTCCCCTCAGTCCATGGGTCTGCACGAGGTAGAGGTTTGAGACTTACCCATTCTTAAGAACCCAAACTGGATGGGACAAACCCACAGGCAGTATCATGCATAGAGAAACTTCTAGGCCTAGGATGCTTTAAAAAAAAAAATCAGTTTATTTTACCTTACAAACGATAAATAATTTGTTTTAAAAAAAAAATCATTTCAAGTGTGTTTTACTTCATGTTCCAATATTAAAATACCTTTCCCTTCTCCCCCCTTTAAGTGATTGATACAAAAATAATTGTGACCAAATTTTTGTTGAAAATTCCTGTATTTTAGGCAAAAAGGCACGTTGTGAAGGCTTTTCACCAGGAGGCACAGGGGGTCCCAAAGACCCCAAGAGCTTTTTTCCCCTCCCTCCTTGTTCTAACTTGAGGCAGCACTGCTACAGTGCTTTTTGTCTGATCCCTCCAGGTATATACCAGGGCCAAGGTCAGCTTCAGTGTCATCCCTCTTTAAGGTGTGGGGGAAATCAAGGCACAGCAAAGCAGAACAATTATTTAAGAGCTTCTTGTGAATAGCTGGCAGAGTAGGACATAAAACTGGACGTAGATGTAGAATGTTGTCTCCTTCAAAACCCACCTGGGATCATCCTCTCTTCTTGCAACCACTGTGTTAGGATGGTAGTCACAGCTCTCTGGGTGTTTCTTTCTTAGTGGAAGAGTCACAGGACCAGCACAAAAAGTTGGGCCTTCACTAGTCTAAACAGGGATTAATTAGAGCCCTAATTATCAGCCCTTTAGGGGCACAAGTCCTTGCTGGGATATATCCCCCCATCAAATCTCTGGCCACGGGAGGGATAGAACGGCCAGCAGGGCACTAGAGAAAGCTACAGGCAGGCTCTTGCTTTGGGTGGGCTTCGTACCTTCCTTGCTCAGGGGATGTGGTCCCAAAAATCAGCTGTTTTCCCACCGGGCAACGCTGCAGTGGAGGTGGTGAGGTCAGCGAAGGGGGGTCTTCAGTGGCAGGTTTCTCTCCCTGCCCTGACCACGAGGCTGGTGACTGATCAGAGCTGCCCCTTTCACCCCCTTGCCGGTGCTTCACCCCCAAAAAACCTGCGTGCCCAGCTTCCAGGGAGCTGGATTTGTGGCAGGAGAGCATCACACACAGCGAGCTGAGCCTGCCTGTCCCAGGTGGGGAGGGAGGCACAGGAGGCTGGAAGGAAAGGCACACACACACAGAGCTCTCCTGGCACAAGGCACCGCTGCGAACAGCATCCCTTCCTCGGAGCAGCCCGGCTCCAGGAGCCCTTGGCAGCGTGGAGAGTGGCAGGAGACGAGCTGCCCCCCTTTGGAAAAGCCTCGGGAAGCCCCGCTAAGTCTCCTCGTCCCAGAGGCAGAGCTGCTTCTGCGGCACGTAGTAGTCGAAGGTGTAGCCCTTCTGGCAGCTGCGGATGCCGCACTTGTAGGAGGAGACCTTGCCCCCGGCGTCCCTGCTCTTGCAGTACTTGAGCATGCAGGGGTACCACTCGATGCTCAGCGAGTAGCTGCAGATGCAGGGCTTCCAGCGGTCCGGGCACAGCCGGCAGCGCTGCAGCTCGGGCAGGTCCGAGCCCTGCGGCAGCACCTCGAACATGGAGCCGTCCACCCCTGCGGGAGAGAGCAGGGACAGCGCTGGGGAAAGGCAGGAATGCAGAAGGCAGCACCAAGCACTGCCCTCTGCACAGTCCCCAGGTCGAGGAGGAGGAGGTTGGATGGTGTTTCCAGGGGCTGTTTGGGCATGAGGTGGAATAGGAGCCACGGGGAGGACAAAGTGCCTTGGGGAAAGTAAGTCACGGGATACACAAATGAAGATGGTGAAGGGCCTGGAGGGGAAGACTGAGGGGAGTCTTGAAGGAGAGTGAGGGGAGACCTCATTGCAGTTACAACTTCCTCGGGAGGGGCAGGCCCTGAGCTCTGCTCAGCGGGGACCAGTGACAGGACCCAGGGAATGGCTGGAGCTGTGTCAGGGCAGGGTCAGGTTGGATCTCAGGGAAAGGTTCTTCCCCTAGAGGGTGGTTGGACACTGAACAGGCTCTTGGTGTCACAGCCCCAAGGCTGCCAGAGCTCAAGGAGAATTTGGATGATCCTCTGGGGCACAGGGTGTGACTCTTGGGGATGGTCCTGTGCTGGGCAAGGATTAGGACTCGATGATCCTTGTGGGGTCCCTTCCAACTCAGCATAACCTGTGATTCTGTGATATTTCTTCTGGGTGAGGGACCAGGTGAAAGGTTACTTCGAAAACACCTAACCAGGTTCAGCAGGAGAGCACCAGCACAAGGAGTCAGATCTGCTGAGAACAGGCCAGTGCAATGTGACACACGTGCCTCAAAGACAGCGAAGAGGAAGCCAAAACAATCTGTGCTGATCCCCAGGAACCTGGCAGGGGAGATGCCAGCCCCGTGCCAGCGTGCTGGCAGGAGCGGTTCCAGCGAAACCGAGGGAAGCTTACCTTTCTCCAGCCAAAATTTGACATCTTCTTCCCGGGTGTAAATGGCTTCTTTGGCCTCTGCACAGACGTTGTGGATGTGGGAGCTCAGCTGGGCCCCCTTGCTGAAGTTCACAGCCACGTCCATGCTCAGGTGCTCCAGCCCACGAACCTCCTCAGCCTGGCGCACCGTCCTGGGGTTTTTCTGCGCAGGGTGGAAGAATCAAAGCTTCAATCCCGGGGACAATGGGTTATTCCTCACAGCATGTTGTGATTTCATGCCAACACATGATCTGTCTATTTAAGAATCAGCCTTCAGACAGCCAACTCCTTCCTCCTCCTCGTGGCTGAGACCTGGGAGGGATTCACAGCTCCCCCTGCCTCAGCTCCAGGTGTCAGGGATTTCCAGCACATTTGCTGACACCAAGGGACATGCACTGGGAAAAGGCAGGAATGGGCTGTGCTGCCAGCACTGAAACAGCCAGTGAGCCAAGGAACAGCTTTAATGAAGCTGTTTTGTTCAAGGACACGGCTCCTGTGGCACCAGTCGTTCTGAGGAGAGAAATCCCACCTTTCCCCAGCTCCAAGAAACCCAAAGTGATCCTTGCTGGGGATGCCCATGTTGTGGGAGACAAGTACCCTGTCCTGAGCAAGAAGTCAGGCTCTTCTCTTCCCCAGCCTGTCCCAAAGACGTGCAAATGGATGTTCCTCTGGAAATGCACCTGGATGTTCACTTTAAAAACTTGTTGGTGCCAAAACCATCATGTTTTACCACTGCTCTGATTTGCCTGTGATGGTTTCTCAATGTTCTATTGTGTTAAATGGTCCCAGCTCCGACCTGACTTCACTGGGGCAGGGATTTTCATGGCCACCCACCTACCCTTGATACTAAACCCGGGCTCCTTCTTCGGCTCAGTACCACTGAAAAACTCAGTTCAACACCGAGTCCCTCAAGCAGGAGGGGCGCTCAGAGGTGTGTGTGTGAGAGCTGAGCAGTCAGGCAGCTGCCTGGGAAGGGTACCCAGCTCCAGGAAAGCCTGGATGGAGCCTCATACCTGGCGCAGCTTGGCCATGGACTCGCTGGGGATGATCTCGTTGCGGTGGAGCCGCGTCACAAAGCACAGAGCCTGGAACTGGCTCTGGCCCCTCTCCAGCTCCCCCAGGATTAAGGCACGGAAGATCTTCACCTCCTGACAGAGAGATAAAAAACCAGAGTGAGAGTCACAAATCTTTGCCACCGGTGGGGTGAACCAAGAAGCTGTGGCTCCACAAAGGCTCCAGCCAAAAAACAGAGTCCAAGGTGTCATCCTTGAGCTGCCCGAGCACAGGGGTGCAGTCCCAGGTTCAATCCCACCCAAAAGCCTGCAGCAGAGTCACTGGTGTAATGTAACCACTGGTGTATGTTCCCAACCCCACTGTGGCAAGGACAAATTGCTGCCAGGTCACATCCCACACCCACGGCTTCCTCCAACAACAGCTGGGGGTTCTGTCCTTCACCAAGAAGGGAGGCAACACTCCAAGGAGCCTTGTTTGGTTTTGTTAAGCAAGTATCACATAGCCATTATCTCTATGCCTCACTGAGCAAGCAGTCCCAAATCTCCTCTGCTGCCTTCCCTCCCTTGCTTCTGAACAACTGGTATCCTGGAGAAAAAAAATTATTCGTTTTTCTGAACCCACGTGGAGCAGAAATGAAACTCGAATTGTTAAAGCCAGAATAAGCCATTATGATCAGCTGCAGACGACCTCCTTTTCTGCCTGGGTCAATAGTTCTGGCATTTTACATACAGAGCTTCTGACATGATCACAATCCTAGTCCTGACATGGTCTTCTCCAAAACCAGCCTGGAAAACAGTCACAGTTACCTTCATGTAGAGTCACAGAACACCTTGTTCAACAGCAAATCCTCCCTGGTGTAAATCAACACTGATTGCCAGCAGGTGTCAATTCATCTGGCTCTGGCTCCAGGGGCATTTTTACCCCCTGTGGGAACGTGCATTTGTTGACTGAACAACAAAAAGCAGGCCATGAAGAAGGCTTGGGAAGAAAGAGACACCAAAAATGCTTGGTGAAATTGCTACGGAATCATTATTTTTTCACAGAATTAATGGGGAGATTTCCCACTGAGACACTGGCACCGCTGGAACAACCCACACTGCCATCTAACATTCAGTCCAGCTGCCTTCCAGCTTCCAGAGCTCCCACACTGAGCACGGCCCACGGCCCAGTGGACTCAAACCAGGACCTGACTCTGGCATGTTCTTCAGCTGTGGATTTAATTTGAATTCGCTTTGAACAATCAGCATTCAGTCTGGAAAGAAGCAAACAGGGATAACCATGTTTTGCACTCAGGCTGAAAACCTCTACAGGCAGGAGATTAAAAACAGTGCAGCACTTCCCAGGTTGGAGGCAATTTCTGCAAAATGAGAACGTGCTGAGCAACTGATTAATCCTCCTGATCCGTCTATTTAAGAATCAGCCTTCAGACAGCCAACTCCTTCCTCCTCGTGGCTGAGACCTGGGAGGGATTCACAGCTCCCCCTGCCTCAGCTCCAGGTGTCAGGGATTTCCAGCACATTTGCTGACACCAAGGGACATGCACTGGGAAAAGGCAGGAATGGGCTGTGCTGCCAGCACTGAAACAGCCAGTGAGCCAAGGAACAGCTTTAATGAAGCTGTTTTGTTCAAGGACACGGCTCCTGTGGCACCAGTCGTTCTGAGGAGAGAAATCCCATCTTTCCCTGGCTCCAAGCAAACCCAAAGTGATCCTTGCTGGGGATGCCCATGTTGTGGGAGACAAGTACCCTGCAGTGGCCACGCTGTCCTGAGCAAGAAGTCAGGCTCTTCTCTTCCCCAGCCTGTCCCAAAGCCTTGCTTGGCTTTCCTCAACTTCCCAGCTCTCCCTGCCCTGGCTATGGCTCAGGTGGAGCAAGAACCAAAGCATGTCACTTAAAAAAACATCTCACCTGGAAAGAGCCACCAAAGTTTCTCCTCCTCAGGGAGCACCTTTCCCCCCCCCCTCAGCCACCTCACATCTTTCCTGGCAGCAGGAGCAGAGGGAATCAGTGCCAAGGTGGGTACCCAGCCAAGGCAACAAACAGCACCCTTAACCTCTGGGTTTCTGCAAAATTTCCCAGCAGGGAACAAGTCCCAGCAGAGCTTTGTGGGGACTCTCCAGGTGAACTCACCGCGGGGGCGTCGGGAACCCTCGGCCCTGACCTGCACTCCTGTGGCAGGGACAGGTCATCTCCTGTTTGGATTTGAGTGACAAACACTTGGTGCAACAGGGAGCAGCCAGTTCTGTGGCACTGCAGGTAACCACAGCCTGGGCCCTCACGGCAAGGGGGGAGCAGCTCCTCGTTCCTGAAGTGCTCCGAGCTCCTGACATCCCTGTGCCTACCAAAGGGACTTCCAGCAAACACTGGCCTGCAAGGAGGAGCAGGGAAACCATCCAGCTTCTCCCCTCCTCGTGCTGTCCTCAGCCAGCTCCTCCAGGGACTGTCATTTGGGGGGTGAGAACAATCCAACCCCCATGTTCGGGGTTTATCCAGCAGGGACTCAACAAGCCTGTGTGGTCCAAATCTCTCCACTTGGAGTGGAGCAAACCAGTTCCCAGGGAAATTAATTATTTCAATGCCTTCCTCCCTGCAACCCATTCAGCTTTCCTGCCAAAATTTTTTTCCCCCCACCAAGGCCTTCAGTGCTGCTGTGGGACCCACTTCTGTCTCCGCTGTCACGTGGCTGCTCCGAGCAGGGGGCTCAGGCAGAGGGGATGTGCTGCAGGGGACACAGGGTGACACCAGCCCTGCTGGGCCCAGTTCTGTGCCCTGTCAGCAGCCTTTGCTCTGCTCAGGGCCCCAGGGAACAGCCACAGCTGGCCAGAATTCCACGTGCTTGGACAGCACACTCTGCAATGTGTTCCTGCACCCACACTGGGGGTCCAGCTGAGTTACCCTGAGTGGGTGGGGATTATGTTTTTTCACCCCTCTCTTACTGGAGGGAAGTCACTTTGGTGGGTTGCCTCATATTCAGGGTGAATCAAAGATGTGCTGGGAGAGGGGGGGAAAAAAAAGGCACATTTTCACAGCCATAAGATTCTACAGGTCAGAGTAACAAACAGCACCGTGTTTTAAAGAGCTGACCCCATCCCTCCTGCCCTGAATGACCCTCCCTTTCTATTTCTGGTACCTCTCCAGAGAACAGTCTGCTTTCCCAATCACACAGATACAATCTTGGACAGATGCTTTCCTGTGTCACCTGGTCATTTGTCAACAAACACAATGGCCCCTGGTCATAAGGGAATTCTGAAAACACCACACCAAAACACCACACAACATCAGCCTTGTCAACAAGGACCCTGGATGGACTGGCAGGGCAAGTGTTAAAACACCATTACCCAGACTTGCTCCCTTGTGTTTCCAACTCAACTTTTCCAGCAATCAAAAGGGAAGAGAAACTTTTCTGCATCTTTGTGCTGACCTTGAAATAAAACCACCGACTTTGTTCTCAGGACATTTTTAACGAGGGGCAAGATCATGCTCTTCAGATTAGATACAACATTTAGGGTTGCTGTCCCCCTTCACTGTTTTATTACTTTTTTTTCCCCCCTACTGGGCAGGAAAATAAGTGTTTTCATCCCATTCTTGCAAATGTGATATAAATGGTCACTGTTGCACTGCCCAAGTCCCAGGCTGGACTCTCACTGACCAGTATGTGCTGCACTGAAGAGAAAGAAACCTGGTGTGCCCTGAGGACACAACTCCTCCAGGTTCAGCTCTGGGTGGGAGGCAGAGGTGGAAGAGAAATGAAAATCCCAGCTCTGTGGAAGCCTCAGGCATTGCTCAAGTCCCACCAGTGTCAGAGGAAAGCAATGAACAGTGATCTCATTTAGCTCCTTTCTTCTCCAGCCCCTGGTCTGGCAACCACAAATTGCCAGCAGAGAGGAGGGGAAAAAAAAAAAAAATAAAAACCTGCCTTTTGGACTAACCCCCTACAGTTTGAGCCAGGGAAGTGGAAAAATCATTTGTGGAAAAACCCCAGCATCCTGGCCACAGCACAGCCACGCAATCTGGCTTGGGGCAGCAGGGCAACAACCCCAGCTGCTTCTGTGAACACTCAGAACCAACTCCACGACCTTCACTGCAGAGAGGTTGTGTAATTTTGGAGAGCTGAGCAGCGGATCAGCACGGGGAACTGCCCGGGAGCAGAGGGGGAAGCCTGGCCAGGCTGCTGCCTGCTCACCCCATTACTCACTGCACAGCCAGCTCCCTGCTCCTTTATGATTTCCTGGCTTTTTTCAGCTATTTTTCCAGCAAAGCCACGAAGCAGAGAGAGCCAGTTCCCAACTGCTCTATAACTGAAGATGAGGAATGCGCTCCTGCCAGTCCCAGGCTTGCAAAGCCTTCCAGGGACCATCTGGGTGTTTCCAGCAGGAGCGGAGGGGATGAATGGAGCTGAGGATTTAACAGACCCCAGCCAGATACCTTCAGAGAAACTGAACCCAGAAGCAGCTCAACTATAATAAGGATGAGAGCCAGAGAAGAGATAACATGCACTCTGCTGGGTTTGTGGATGAGATCTGAGCTCTCCAGAAGAGCTGAAGCAAGTGGAAAATGCTGAAAAAAAAAATAAATCAACACTTCAGGACACCAGCAGTCCCCAGGTCACATCCCAGGCTCCCAAAGGGCCTACCTAGAGGATCTGTAATGAGCTTGGATTTCCATTGCCTGGGAATACACTGGAGTGTACAAGTTTGCTATCTGCAGGCTTGAGAGTCCTCCCTCCCTTAACTTCCCTTCTGGGCCATGTCTTCTTGCAATATTTTAATATTGTTTTTTTAATAGGAGCCATGGGGCTGCTTCCCTGCACATGTGCTGGAGTGCTTGGAGCATGCCATTGCTTCCAAAATCTCCATGGCTTCTGCTGCCAGCTCAGAGAGAGGTGGGCTTGTCCCTGCACCCCCCCCAGGATGGAAGAGGGGACCCCAGGAGCTTGCAAGGAGCGCAGCTGAAAGGGGAAGAGACACCAGAACAACCCCTGGCAAAAGGCTCCAAGGTTCACAGCAGGTTGGGACACAACACCTTCCTATCTCATGGGTCTGAGCTTCCTCCTGCTGCAAACCAAAGTCCACCTGAGCAAACAGTCTGAAAGGGGGGTTGGAACAAGATAACACAGCCCTGGCACCCACAAAGCCGTGCCACCCACACGGCTGCAAGCGGCTCTTCTCTGAGCAATGGGAAGTTCAGTGAGTCCAGCCGGGCTTGGAATGCCCCATGCTGGCCAAGGAGCCACTGAGAAGTGTGGGATTTTTGGGCTCCAGCTCAGCCAGCATCACCTCCCTGCAGAGAGGCCACCTCTGGCACTCTGGGCTGGGGGGAGAGGGTGTTGTCAGTCCCACAGACAGCTGTCAGTCAAACACTTCCCACCCCACACACACGCACCCGAGCTCCCAAAGTCAGCAGGAGCCCACCTAAGACATCCCAGGGATACAGCAGAGCATGGACACCCCCATCCCGGAGCCAGGAACCGGAGATGTCCCTCTGCAGGCTCTCCTGCCCTGACCCTGCTCCGTGCCCAGCTGTGCCGAGCCTGCCATGCAAAATTATGCAAAACCGTGCAAAGCTGTGCCGTTCACAACGAGACACGGGGCTGCCGGGGTCAGCAGGGAACCTGCCACCCATCCCACCGGGACCTTTCACCAGCTATTTCCAGCACGGAGGCAGCCCAGGTCACAGGTGTGACACCAGCGGGGACAGCGAGCCTGGTTCACCGGCTCGGGGCTGTACGTGTGCTCTGGGGAGACCTCAGACAAAGACCCCAACCGTGCGTGAGGATGGACGGAGTTTCGCCCTACACGTGCCTGTCCTGCCCAGCTCCCGCTCTTTGCCCGCCTGGACCCTTCCCCAGCACATCGCCCCATTGTCATCCTGGCTGCTTCTCAGTGTGGGATCACCGCCTTCCCTGCCCGATAAAATAGTTCTGGCCCTTGGACCCTCGGGTTCCGAGTCCATCCCAGCCCGGAGGGAGGGAAGGAAGGACCGCTCATCCCACAGAAAGCACTCGCAGAGCCGTGACCCGCGCGGTGCCAGCGCTCCCATCCCCTCTGCCTTTCGTCTCCTCCGGGAACCACCGAGGGAGCCCCGGACCGGCCGGCGGGCGGGCACCGGCGCTCGGCGCATCCCTGCCCCGCGGTCCCCCGCGGTCCCCACCGGGGATGCTCCCCGCGGCCCCCGTACCTGTCTGAAATCAGCCGTGAGCGTGACGAGCGCCCCGTCCGCCGCCCGCAGCTCCAGGCTGACGCAGTCGGCGCCGCTGTCGGCCTGCAGGCTCTCCTCGGTCACCTGCCCGCCGGGCAGCCGCACCCGCACCCGCAGCTCTGCCCGCGCCGCGGGGCCGGGCAGCGGGGCCAGCGCCAGCCACAGCAGCGCGGGCAGCGCCGGGAGCCGGCGCCGCGGGCCCCGCATCCCCCCCGCGCCCACGGGCTCCGGG
>JAWWLV010000075.1:4637186-4691164 GCA_035041135.1 Platyrinchus mystaceus
ACGGGCTCCGGGCAGGGCGGGCGTGGGGCGGGGGCGCGCAAGGCGGCGGGGGAGAGGCGGCCCCGCCGCGCCCCCGGCCCCGCGGGGGTGGCTGCGAGCGCCGCCCGCTCGCCCTTCTCATCCAGCGATCGCTCCCTCCCTCCGTCCGTCCGTCCCTCGGCGGGCTCTGCCCTCGC
Source organism: Platyrinchus mystaceus (assembly GCA_035041135.1). Lineage (NCBI taxonomy): Eukaryota > Metazoa > Chordata > Aves > Passeriformes > Tyrannidae > Platyrinchus > Platyrinchus mystaceus. The sequence goes on from JAWWLV010000075.1 coordinate 4,637,363, forward strand.
CCCCCGCCCGTCACTTCCCCCCCTGTCCCCCCCTCCCCAGCCCGGACCCGGGACGGCCCCGCCGAGCAGCGCCCGCCCCGTCGTTAAAGGAACAGCGCCGGGAGAGCATCGTCCGGGCCCGGACCCGGACCCAGAGGCGCGGGGGCCGTTCTCCATCGTGCGGGATCGCGGCCCCGCACACGCCGATCCGTTGTCCAGCCCCCTTCCCGCGCACCCCGCTCCCTCCTGCCCGCCGGGAGGACGGAGAGGGGGTCTGTTCCTGCCCGCTCCAGGGCTCTCCCACACGCCCGCTGTGTTTTATTTTCCTCGGGTACCCAGCTGGCCACAAACTGTGGCTGGGAAGGAGATGAGAGGGCAGCGTTTCCACAAAGCCCGGCTCTCTCACCTGCACACATCACAGAACGGTTCGGGTCTGAAGGGACCTTAAAGATGATCATCCCCACGGGCGGGGACACCTTCCCTCAGAGCTCCATCCACCCCATCTGTGTTTTAGCCACAACCAAATACACTCAGTGCCCTCTGAGCGGGTGGTCGTTGCAAATCAAACGACACTGGCAGGGTTGCTCAGGCTCTGACGGTGCCACAGGTCTGCTGTGAGCCACGTTGGATGCATCCCTGCGCCTGAGGATGCAACACAGACCCCTTCGGAGTTGCCCTCACAGCCCTGTGGGCCTGGGTCACTTCAGGCTCCGCAGTTCACACTCAGAATGCTTCCAACCTGCCCTCCACCCACCCTGTTCTGTGATCACTTCCAGATGGGCAGATGCTGCTGAAGGGCCCCTTTGATTTCCAAAGGTCTCTCTGCAAACAAAAAGGTCACTGTGGCAGCAGGATCAGGGCCCCGGAGAAAGAGCTTTGCAGGAGAAGCACAGAAATAAATAGAAACAACCATTTAAAGCCAGCTTGCAGGCAGAGAGATCACTCTTGTCCAAACAGTGCTCTTTGTGTGACCTCTTGCAAGTTTTAACCCTAAATTTTCACAGCTTCCCTCCAGCAAATTGGCTCCTCGAAGTGATTTTTCAGGACAATGGCAGCGCTAAAAATAAGTGAAGAAGAAGTTAAGAAGTGCAAACGGGGGGAGAAAAGCAGTGGCTCAGCTAGGATACAAAAAGAAGGGAGGGCCCACAAGGTAGGAACCCACAGGAAGGCAGATCCTTCTGACAAAGGCTGTGAAGGAGAAGGCCCCACTCACAGGGAATTTATTCAGGGGAGATTATGCAAAAAGACAGGAGGGGCTGGAAGGAAGAATACCACGAGGGCAGTGGGCACAAAGGACCCTGGGAGGACTTGCAGTCCAAAGGCCCAAATTTGGAATCCACATCCCTGTGGCACTGGGTCCATCAGCTCCCAACTGAACCCCAAGGACCAGGGAACAGAGAGATGACAACAGAGCTCTTCCCAGGGCTCAGCAGCTCGCCAGGAATGCTGTAGCCCTGCAGATTGCAATTTGAGCAGGGGATGACAACTCTGACCCAGGGATGGTGGACTTGATCCCAGCCCCAAAAATGAATGTCCAAGATAAGAAATCCTGGAGGGCGGGGAGGGGATTCTAAAGAGGGAACAGTTCTTAGCAGAGAGCAGGGGGGAGAAAAGCAATCAGGGGGCACAGGGGGGGTGAGAACTTTGCTGAGGTTTGAAAGAGACTGAAAGCTGCCAAATGAAAGGGCCAGACTGGTCAGCAGGTGACACTGGGAATTACTGCAGAGCAAGGACAGCTCAAGGACTTGGGGACAGCAATTTTAGCAATACTTCACTGGTGTCAATCAGCCTCTTCTGTCTTCACTGTTTGCTCTCAGTGCATGGAGCCTCTTTTCTGAACTGCAGCAGAGGTGAAACACGTCTTACACTCAGTGTACCCACTGCAGGATCAGTTGCCTTTAATTTTCCTGAATGTTAATGATCTGGGCCAAGATTTTCTGGTATGTGAGCACATTGCAGTCTTCTACTGGGAGGAAACTTCCATTAAAATACCTCAGCCACGACTGAGAACAAGGTTAAGGAAAAAAATCTGCTGTTAAAAGAAAACACTCCTCACTGTGCTTTGTTGTGAAGTTCCAGTGCGTGGGAGCAGGGAATTACAATCTGACACAGGGCTTGCCTTGGTGCCTCTGTCATCCCTGGGGAAAACCACTAATATTTGGCCAAGCTACAAATCTTCATTCCCTCTTCCTCACCTCAAAACTTCATTTACAGCAGCTCAGTGTCACACGGGTGCCTTGGAAAACCAGGAAGGGATTGATGTCCACTAAAGCTGGACTCAAAGACTCGCTGTAAGAGCTCAGAGCCCAGGGAAAAACAGAAGCAGAGGGTGTGAGAAGTGCTGTAGCATCCACACAAGGCTCTGTGGGTGAACTTTTTTTGCAAGAGCCCTGCCTGCCTTTCATGCAAATTTACCAGGCAAACAAAAATGTTTGTAGCCACCCTGTCTTCACCACTTGCCACCCACTTGTTGTTGTGTGCCTGCTGTCAGGGATGAGGAATAAATACCTGCACCATCTTCCCCCATTCCAGGAATACATCTGACCTGTGTTGTGTCAGCCCTCCCACCCCCCAAAATAAAATAATAATAATAATAAAAATAAAATCCTTTCCCCTCTTAATCCAAAACCTGCTGCAACTCTCTCTTACACAGTCTAGGATGTTTCCTGCCCTGAACACGGGAGCTTTTAAGAGCAAGGAGAGTGAAGGTGCTGTTTCACCCCAATGTGAGTAATCAGTCAATACTCCAGAGGCCATTAGCATCCAAAGTTTCCCCTCCCGTGGAGGAGAGAGCAATAATTACTGCTACTTTCTCAGCAACTTACAGTAAGACTCTATGGCCTGTTTGCTTATTACCAGCATGAAACCAAAGCATTTTAAACACCACAACAACAGGCACCACGGGCACATCAAAGGGTGAGGGTGTTTGTTGTGAATGAGCTGCTTATTTCTAAGAAACAACCTGTGGAACTGAGTGGGGAGCTGGGCTTGTGGGAGGCTGAAGAGCAGCTTGCTGGGAACTGCTCTGCTGCCGGTGACTCCTTGCCTTTTGGAGGGGCAAAACACACCCCTCCCACCTTCTGCCCTGCCTGGATGGGGTGCCTGGAGGGCTGCAGGGGCTTCCATGCAGGTGAGCACCACGTCTCTACCAGATCTGAGCTGGGCTCGGTCCCACACAGCTCTGCTGCTGCAGGAACACGCCGGCGTGGTTCCCCTCACACTGCTGAGTCAACAACCACAGCGCTTCCCAAGAAGCTCCAGCTCCTCCAGATTGTCTCTGCTTCTCCAAAAGGGCCTTGTTTTGCCATTTCAGGTTGCCTTTGCCTCTGGCACCACGGAGTCTGTGGACAGGAATTGAGTGCAGGAAGCTCTGGCTCTCATGGAAGGGACACATCCAGGCAGGGGCACCTTCTGCAGGTCTGTGCCATTCCCAACTGCTGGGGCCCTAAAAGCAACAACAAGCCTTAAATGTCCAGCCTCAGCCCTCCCCCTGCAAGGGGTTTAATTGGGCTGTGCCTGATGAACTGCACACAGCACCCTTGCCTTGGTTGAGGCGTGGAGGAGATGGATGGAGCAAGCACCAAAGCTGCTGCATCCACCTGTCTGGTCAAGGCAAGAGGTTTGTGATCACTTAGACCAGGATTGCCCACAAACTGCCATAGGAAGAGCAAGATCCTGACCCTGCTGCTGCTGGGAAGCAGGATGGAGTTGGATGGAGGTAGAAGAGGGGCTTGAGGGGCTTTCCCTGCGCTCCTGGGGCGATGGATTTCTCTGGACAGCTCTCCTGCTGTGCTTTCCAGTAGGGAAAACACTGCAGGTCGCTCATCCCAGGGGCTGCAGAGCTGAGCAGGACCCCAGGAAACATCCCACCCTTGCAGCCTCAGGGCTGTGCCCTGATCAGATCACTAAGCCAGGCAAGGCTTCTCCTTCCAGCACGCTGCCTGAGAGCTCACACACATGGAGTTCAGGGCAGGAATGTGAAGCCAAAGGGGGAGCAAAACCAGGCTTTTGGTTGTGCTCTGCAAACCCACCCAGATGAGCCTGGAAGATCTCAGTCTTCAAAATCACAGTCAGCCAAACCCAAGCTTTTACTCCCTGCTCAGCCACCAAGTCTCTCATTTGATTTACACTGGTGTTAATCCCAACTAAAGTTGGTGTAACTGAGGTCAGGGATCAGTCCCAAATGTTCTGCCTTGATCTCTTTAATCTTCCATCCTTCATTTTCGTGCCAAACTCTACTTTTAAAGCTACATGAAAGAATCATCAGTGCTTTTTGAAGGATTCAATCAGGGCGACTATTTTTGGGATCTGAACACATAAAAACCTGCTATTTACTATTGTTCCCAGCACTACAGAACTAAAAGAGCTCTGGGGGAGTTAATTGGATTTTTTTTCTTACTCTCTTGGTCCCCCATCTCGTAGACTAAATCCCAGCTATTATCAGCAATATTACTACCAAGGACCTGAAGCTCTGGGAAAGGATTTCTGTTGTGGTGTTCAGTTGAGATCTTACTGTTACAGAAAGGAATCAGGCTTCAAGTCATTTTTCATTAATTAAAAACGATTCAGCCATCCCTTTTGAGTGTTCCCTGCTGCCCCTCCTGAATGCCCTCCTTTCCTTGGCAATTACATAAACCAAGGCTTCTGAATGGTGGTTAAAAACAGCTTTACTGTCTTAAAACAATGCCCACCAATTTCTAGCTCTGACCTGGTTACCACCCTATTCTCTGTCCTGGGCAATTAAAAGGTTGAGCAGCACAGCAGCCTGGGTGTAATTAAATGAACAGGCCCCAGTGGCAGAGCACTGGGAAGCTGACTGAGTGCTCAGCCCCTAAAGCTGCTGCAGATGCTTGTCCAGAGATGCTGATGTCCTGATTAGATGGACATTAATTGGGATTCCATGCTCATTTAAGCAGAGGCTGGATGCAGCTGCAGGGAGGATGAGAAAGGCAGAGGAAAGGGGGAGGACAGCAGTTGGAATGTTTCTTGGTGTGTGCAGGAGGGGTTGTGCCCCTTTGCTGCTGGATAAATTAATGAGAAGAGACTCAAGAGCGTGAGCCTGTTCCTGCCTGTGGTTGGTGTGACCTGGTTCACAACCAGGGTGGAAGAGGGAAAAGCCACAAAAATAACCCCCCTGATGCCACACCACTGGATACAGGTGAGGATCCCCCACAGGGATCCCAAAGAGAGAAACCCTGAAGGGTGGGAGCTGGTGGAGACCACCCAGCACCCAGCCAAGATCCGGGCTGCCCTTCCTTGGAAAGGCCATGAGAGCTGCAAGGACGATGTGGAGAAGTCTGGGCTGTCAGGAGACACTCCAGAGCTCACACTGCTGATTGGGAACTGCTGAGAAATGGCTGGAAAAATCTGTCTTGTGGCCAACACCGTCCTGCAGCTCCTGAGATGAGTAAGAGCTGCTCTGTGGAGCAGGTTCAGGGCTGAGCACTGGGAGGGAAATCTTGGTGCTCCTTGTTTTCTCCTGCTCCAGCCTTTTTCTGTCCCTCTCACACAACTGCTGCTGCTTCCCTTAACATCTGGATTCAACTAGCAAACAGAAGGCGTTCTGTAACACATTCCTGGCCTCCCTCCCTGCTTCATGTCCCATTCTCAGAGGGAATAAACACAAAGAGGGGGAGGTCAGAGACAGAAAAAAGAAGGACAGGGCAGGAGGAAGGTGTTAGTAGGAGAAAAACCTTTTCCTTTTCATTTCCTGAACTCAGCTCTTGGCCTGTGGGACATGGGGTTCCCAAATGCTGCAGAAATACAGGAATCCCGTTAAAATCCGCTGAAAAAGTCTTCTGAAACTCTCCCTCCATCCCTTGAAGTGTTCAAGGCCAGGTTGGATGGGGCTTGGAGTAACCTGGGCTAGTGGAAGGCGTCCCTGCCCATGGCAGAACTGGGTGAGTTTTAGGGTCCCTCCCAACACAAACCATATTGGGATTCCATGAAAAGCTGTTCTCAAGCAGTCACAGGGAACAGAGGGAAAACCTTCCTGCCATTTCCAGGGATGGAAAGCACGTGGAAGCCTCTGCACTGCTGATGGGATGCTCTTTGGCTGGCAGGTACCTCACACAGCCAAGCCCCAGGTCCCCAACAGCACAGCTGGGGGAGTGGTGTCTCATAAGCTGGGAACACAGTAGGGTCCTGGTGGTATTTTGGGGATGAAGAGATTCTCAGGAGGTTAATTAATGTTAGTCCATCAGCTCAGGTCCTCAGTGGGTCTGGAGGTAAAACTGGGAAAGGTCTGGGAGCAGCAATGCCCTGCCCTCCAGCTGAGCCCTGAATCCCATATTCCCAGGAAAGCAACCAAATCTCCTGCTGTGAACATCTGAAACAACAGCCCTCAGGGACAGCTTCTGATGTAGGAAAGGATCTTTAATGTCTCTTCCAACACAAACCATTCTGTGACCCTGTGAATCAAAGTGGTGCCTCACTAACTGTCCTTCCCCTCATGAGGAATCCAGTCGGTGAGATGTTCTCCACCACGGCCCTGCTGGTGCTGGCTTGGAAGAGGTTGATTTAAATCAAATTCCTGTGGAAATTATGGGGGGAAAAAACCCCAGGTGGTGAGTTCTTGCTTCATGTTTCTAATTGGGAGGCTGATCAAAGACTAGATAAAGCACCATCCTCGTGGAGCTGAGCAAGATCCTTTAAAACAAAAAGGATGTGAATTTTCCATGCAAGACAAGCTGAGTATAAGAGATATTATAAATCTAGATGAAGCCCTCAAATTCTAAAAGGATATAAATCTAATTAAAGTGATATAAATCTAGCAGGAGAAATACACTGTAAATCCAGCCAAAATGATATCCATCCAAGGAAAGCAATACAAACGCACTAGAAACGCCATAAATAAAATCAAAGCAATATATAAGACGTAACAGAAGCAACCTGACCCCTAAATCAAGCGATATAAATACAACAGGACGATCTACAACTAATTAAAGTGATTTATAAAATGGACGTTTCTGAAAGAATCACGGCCCACAGAAGATGAGAAGAGACAAAGAGAGGCACTGATGGGAGCAATAAAACCACCTGCAGCTCCAGAGGACAAACCAAGGCTAATGAGGGGCTGTGCTCCAGCTGCCCAAGGGGTCAGGAAAGCTCCTCCTGTCCCAGCTCAACACACTGAATCCCAGTTTGGCTCTGCCCCACATTCCAGGAAGGGACACGGGGACGTTTCACCCAGTAAATGCAGCGTGGTGAAGATAATGATTGGGGAACCACAGCCCGAGGCTCTGGGAGCTCTGGGGATGCTCAGCTGAGCGGGAATTCCTGGGAATGAGTGTAATCCCTGCCCAGCTGAGAGCACCCATCCCACTGGATCCCACCTGGCACAGGCTGGGGGAGGCAGCCCCTGCTCAGGGGGGACCCTCAGAGCAGTCAGGAGGGGTTGGGAGCAAAGCAAGCCCGAAGCAAAAGGTCAGGAACAACCTAGGCAGGATTTTCCAGGTGTTGGGGCCCCTCAGGAGCAGTTGGAGGGTGAACTGTTGGGTGGTTGGTGGCTTTTCCCCCACCCCTGACTTCCAGAGGGGTCCAGCTCCCTGCAGACAAGGGGACAAGAGCAGAGTCAGCCCTGCACGAAATTCCTCCCCCAGGGAGGCTCATTCCCATCCCAAACTTTCCTGTATAAGCTGAAGCAACAAGAAAGAAAAAAAAAAAGTATTTGGGGATTTTTTGTCCCCCCTTCACCTCCCATGTTTAAAGGCAGAACTGTCCCAAACCTGCTGTGCTTGCAGACAAGAGACAGTGGGGGCTATTTTTGTCTTAAACTGGAAAAATCTCCTTGGTAGTTTCCATCCTCACCCCCTTGCATATAAAATAAATCCTTAAGGACCCTTTGGTTTTCACGTAATGATTGACCCAATAATTGAAATGATTGACCTAATACAGCCACAATACAAATAATTTATAAGCCTGTTTGTCTTTTGGGGGAAAATCCATTTCAGAAAACAGCCAGATCTGCTCAAAATTCTGCCTTCCTTTAGCTCAAAGAAAGGCTGTACATTCTGAATAATAAAACATCCTCGCTTCAGCTTTACAACTGGGCTTTTCCCTTGCAATTTTACTCCAAAGCAAAGTGCCATATGTTTTATACTTACAATTCCAACATTTTCCTGTGCTTGAAAGTCATTTGGCACTTGAGCATCTGCAGTGGTCTGAATTTTTTTTTCCAGAGTGAAGGAAAATATCTATTTTGTGGAAACGTACTGGAAAAGCATCAACCCCCTCCCCAAATCCCCAACCCCAACAATTTATGTTAGAAATCAGCCTGGAGGGAAATGCAAATATTTTTCTTGCAGATTAAGCTGGAAATATTTCCTGTGCTTTCCTGAGACATTAGTGCCTGATTCAGCAGTGTGCTGGACTTACAAATCCACTGAATCAAACAGCTTAAACCCCCTCCCCCAAATCAACTAAAATTTCTATTTTAATGTCTAAATGTCTGTTTACTTCGTCTGTGGGCAGAGGGACACTTGTGGACACCATTCCGTGTCAATGTGGTCTTAAAACTCATTGGAAATAGTTTTGTAAACTTATATTATATTATATTCTTCTCATAATCGTGGGGATCAGCAGGTTAAACAGCTGGGGGTGACCAGGACAGTGACCAAACGTGCTCTTTGTAGCCCATCTCTGGTTTAAGGTTCCTCCAGCCAAACCCCAGAGAACCCATAATCAAGGACTGGGCAGACCATCAGCACCACCTCAATCCCAGCCTGATTTAGCCCAGGCTGGAGGGAACGAGAGACATGGAATTACTGAATGAGCTGAAAATTGGGAAATAGGTCTGGTGACACACAGCTAGAGGTGACACACCAAATCCACACTGAACTCCCCACAGTGCCACATGGATGCCTCCTGCTTTCCCTTGGCTGCCAATAACCCTCCCAGTTATTTGGGAACAGCAAAAAGCCTCAGCTGCAGTCTGTGTTGATGGCATCAATCATACAGGTCACCAGAGTTCTCCTTCTGGCCCCGATTTGTGCACTTTTACACTGAGAAGGGTTTTCTCTCTGCAGCTATTCCTGCCCTGGAATGAGATGTGAGGGGCAGTTTTGGTCCCTGTGGGCATTCGGGGGGCAGGATCCGGCTCTGAGGGTTCACACGGGACAAACAGAAGCTGGATCCAGCCCCGGGGCTGAGCAGGGATTCACCACCAGGCTCTTTCTCACCCTGCTCTTTGCTGAGGTGGCTGCAGTCGGTATTGCAAACAGATGTGAAACAATCGTGGGGATCCAGTCAGCAAACAGAAGCCCTGAAGGCATGAAACACTCACTGGGCTGTCACTAAAGCCTTTCTGGTGGCTACAGGAGGACAAGTGCTGTCCAGACCAGCCTGAGGCACAGTGAAAGCACCTCAGGTCCAGCTCACAGAGCAGCTTCTGCTCTGAGCACAGCTCTTGACTAACACTTGCTGTAAATCTTCGCTGGGCGCTGCCAACAAGCCATCAAACCAGAGAGGAGGGAATCAAATCCCTCCTGTGCCCATTCCTGCAGTCCCTCCTGCTGCTCCCAAACCCTGCTGCAGTTCCCAAACCCTGCTGTAGCTCCCAAACCCTGCTGCAGTTCCCAAACCCTGCTGTAGCTCCCAAACCTTGCTATAGCTCCCAAACCCTGCTGCAGTTCCCAAACCCTGCTGCAGTTCCCAAACCCTGCTGCAGTTCCCAAACCCTGCTGTAGCTCCCAAACCTTGCTATAGCTCCCAAACCTTGCTGCAGCTCCCAAACCTTGCTGCAGCTCCCAAACCCTGCTGCAGCTCCCTGGTGATGTTATCCCAATGTGTGGCTCCTGGAAACCGTCCATTCTCCTTCATCTCTATCTTCCCAGCTCAAGGTCCTCCTGCCTGCTGTCCCCAGAGGCAGGGAGATGGAGACAGGCCAAGGGACAATCTGTTCCTCATTGAGGTCATCCTGCTCTCGCTGCTGATGTGGCGTTTGGGGGATGGAGCAAAACAGAATAAAATAAATAATCTCTTCCCCCTCTGGCCTCAATTCCAGCACTGCTGGGGGACTGATAAAGCTGGAGAAGCACAAGGCCAGCAAAGGAAACCAAACTCTTCCAGGTGACCCTTTACACACCCCCTGTCCTGCTCCTGGATCAGGGGTGAAAAACCCCAGCAATTCACCAGCTGGGCACGGCACCAGCACTGCAGAGGAATATTTTCTATATCCCTGGTCAGCCATTCCAATTTTTTCCTGGTTTTCCTCTCTCTGCCAGTTACTTCAGAGAAGGGGCTTCCCCCAGCCCTGCTCCCCAGGGCCCCCCATGCTGGGAAACTCTCCTTCCCCCCAGCCCAGCAGAGCTGCTGTGTCATTTTGATGACCCAGCTCAAAGTTTCTCAGATTCCGGTGAAAAATCGCAGCTGGCCGAGAGTTTGCTGTTGCTTTGCCTCCCCTCACTCGCCCTCCCCCCATTAAGGAGGTGGAGAAAAGCAAGAATGCAAGAGCTGGAAAGCTTTTAGAGCTGGGAAATATCTTCTTCTCTCCAGCACATCAAAAGCAAGATGCTTCTGCCTTCCCTCTCTGTGGCATGTGAGAGAAATCAGCAGCACTTTTTGAGATGCTACCCCCCCCCCTCAAAAAATAAAGGATACCCAAATCCCAGAGCTCCCATCCCTCCCTCATGAAAGAACTGGGCTCTGAGTTTTGAATACCCCAAAGGCTGGAGAGGTTTGGCTCGGGCTGTTACTCTGGAGTTTGGGATGTGCCTTTCAGCCACACTGAGGAGTAAAAGCAGAGTGTGCTATCAGCCAGTGACTCAGGGCAGCAGAAGAGCATGAAAGGAGACAGCAAGGGGGCACAAGAGCTGGAACAAGACAGAGCTGCCAGCGGTAGAAGCCCCTTTTGTGAGCCCAAGGCACCGTGGCACGAAGCTCAGAGCTTGGCTGAGGACAAAACAAGATGGTCCTGCTGGTGGCTGCCCTGCCAACTGCTTCCAGGCTGGGCAGCCTGCGAGTGGAGAGTGCCAGGCCTGAGAGAATCCGTCCTGCTGCTCGTGGGGCGCTGCTGGAAGGAAACCTGCGGCCCAGAATTAATTGAGCGGCTCCTCCCGCTGCGGGAGGAATCACATTATATTCCCTTCACAGCTCACGGGCCAGGATGGCAGGGAAACACCAATTCCTGGCTGGGATGGAGCCACAAAAGGGTCAGGGCAGTGTTGTGTGTGTTAGCAAGGAAAGAGATGCCTTTTGCTGGAGATAAGAGGCACTAAGCACAGCGGGAGGGAGGGACTCTGTGCTCTGCTTGCTCCGAGCAGAGGCAGGAGAGCAGAGCTCAGGAGGCACACGGGGGGTGCACAGAGGGGGACTGATGCCAGGCAGGCTTGTGGCACCATTAGCAGCAAACCTGGGTTGTGGAAGAGGAATCTCCCCTTCCTTCCTTCTCAGGGGCACTCTGGAAAAGAAATCTCTCCTTCCTTCCGCGACACCCCCTGCAGCCGCCCCTGGGTCTGGGGGTTTCCCTGGCTGCTCCCCTGGGAAAACAGGAGCCCAGCTGCAGCAGGAGGTGAGGAATGACCCCAGTTCTCCAGTTCCAGGAAACCATCCCTCCCATTTATGATTCACAGTGCAGTGAGGAGGCTGGGACGTGCATGTAGGGTCTTGCGTGCTAATCCCAGCCCGGGATGGAGCTGGGGGAGGTGGGAAGTGGTGTGTGTGGGGTGGGGGGGATGAATTCCCCTGGGATGAGGAGCTCCAGACAGCTGAGTCAGCACGGGGTCAGCAGGGCAGAGCCAGACAGGCTTTGATTCTCTCAGCAACTGGTGCTCAGCTGGTGCCTTCCCACCACCCAGCTCAGGAACCACGTGTACAACTGGGGCTGCTTTATCCCTTCACTCCTAACCTTCCCCGGAGCCCTTCCCCACCATCACGTGGCTGAGTGTGGCTCCCTTTCTAGGGACAAAGTGCAGGAGTTTCTCATTAACAGGGAATGAGAAATGCCTGCTGTGATCCAGCTGCAGCACCTCCCTTGGAGGAGGAGGGAAAAAGCACTGTGGGGGGAAGAAAGAGGTAAAAAAAGAGGAAATCAAACAGGCACAACTGAGCCAGGAGCTCTGAGCCTTGTGGTGTTGCCCCTTGCACCCTCCTGAACCCCCTCTGACCCTGGTGTGTCATGAGGGAGAGGACCTTGTCCTGCTCCCCAAGACTTTTGGGGGACCAGTGTAACATCCAGCAGAACCTCTCTGCACACACAGCATCCATCTGGGGCTTCCTGCCCTGCCCAGGTACCTCCAGCCCATCCCAGGATGTCAGGAGTGGGGAGGAGGAAAGGCACTGCCTTCCCAGGGTATTTAGGAGCAGAGACCTGGATGAAGAGGAGGGGCAGGAGAAAGGGAAGTGGTTGCTGCACTGCTTACATCACCCCCTGAAGAAACTGCGATTTGATTGCCCTGAGGCAGCTCCCAAATAATTCACCCCACATTCCAAGGAAAAGGGCCTCTTTTTTTCTTTTTTCCCACCTACAGACTTGGCTGCAAAAGCAGCCTCTCACTCTACAAGAAGAAAAAAAACCCCATATTGTTGGTGAGAGCCCAGTGCTGCCAAACAGACTGACCCACGTGGGCCGGGGCTGGGAGTGGGAGTGAGGCAGGGAGGGAATCAAGTGGCTCTTTATCTGGTGCCCGGGTTGCCCGGGCTGGGGGTGATGCACGGGCAGCAGAACTGCAAAGGTCAGGTTTCATAACAGCCCAAAGAGAGGGATCTTCCTCCTGGGGGAACTAGAGGAGGAATTAGGAGGAGTATCTGATGAGCAAACAGCCAGAGGGTCGCTGAGAGGATGGGGGAGCCAGCCAGCCAACATCCCTGGGCAGCAGCACATTCCCAAGCCCTGGAGGGGAAGGAGCAGACAGGGCAGGGATGGAGGTGGCTGTGGGGGAGATGGGGAGACAGAATGGGTCAGCAGGGAAAACCCTGAGTTTGGATAAAGCTGGAGCACTGCTTTCCTTCCAGTGCTTTGGCTCAGCACCAGAGAAACCAAGACCCAGGGAAACTGTTTGTCTGGGATTGTTTGTGGAAAAGAGGAAAGAGCAGCTTTCCTTTCACCCCACCACACAGCCACTCACTGGCACTTTATGCACCAAGATCTAAACTGAGTGAGGACCTGCCAGCATCTGCTGCAGCTTCCTCCATCCTCCCCTCAGGAAGTTCTAGCAGCATCATCCCAGCCTCTGCTTTCCCCCAGGAAGGGCTGGTGGTGTTGGCCAGGGTGCCATCCCCTTCCCTTCCCACCTCCTGGTAGAACCTCTTGTTGAGGGTGAAAGGCAGGTTGCAGGAGACAAAGCCCCGATCCTATTGCCATGGAGATGTTAATTCAAGCTGAGTTCAAAGGAAATTGTTCCAGCTAAAGCTAACAAGCCTGGCAGGAAAGCCCTGCTGTCAGTTGAAAGAGGCCAGCTCCTCGTAAAAGGGGGAAGGAGGTGGGGTCAGAAAGAGGGGCCCTGCTTAAAACACGAGCTCCAAACAGACACGGTCCTGTTCCCTGCCTTGGAGCAAAGCCTCCCCCGCCACCACAGCCACCAGCTGGGAGGCAAAGCAGCAGAAGATGCCAGGCAGCATTAAATGCACCGTGTCAGAGCCAGGGCAGGGCAGAGAAGGGCAGGACAGTGCCCTTACTTGGCACAGAAGTCACTCAGGGTTTAAACAGCCGACGCAGGGTTTTGGTGGAAGTGTTGCATTTGGTGTAATGATTAATCCTGGATTGTTGGCTGGTATAAAAACTGGCTTTCAGAGGTGTGGTTTATTGCTTTGTCTCTGAGAGCTGGGGGTGAACACTCACAGCCCACCTCTGAGGATGGGCGATGACCTGGGCGTTATTTGGCATTGCTGGAGGGCATGAGGGTCCATGTGGAGCTCCAGGAGAGAAGGCAGGGGTGCTCTGCTCACACAACACACCGAGGAGTGACCTGTGGGGGTGCAAGAAAGGCAGAGGCCACGGTCTGGCATGGACAGGAGCGAGTGCAGAGCTGCAAGGTCAATAAACACCTCTGAAAGAGATGATGAAGCAACCAGCTGCCAACCCCCTCCCCTGCCCCGCAGGGGCACTTTGAACATCTCCCCTGAGTCAGAGCAGGAGCAGACCTGCTTGGTGCAAGATTTGGAGAGTTATGAGCAGCCCAGCTTAGCAATGGAGACATTAACTGTGGTTAAAAAAAAAAAAAAAAAGGAGAAAAAAAACCCGAACAAAAACCCCAAAGTCAGGACAGACTCTTCCAACTGAGCGAGGAGATCTTCCCATCTGCTCCTCCGGTGCCAAGAGGAGACGCAGGCGCTGGAGTTGAGCTGCTCCTGCCAGCCAGGGCAGGGAGAGGAAGAGAGGAAGCTTTTATCTGGAGCAGGCAGCCCTGGAGGAACTGCTGCCTGGCAAAGGCAGACCCCGAGGGAGCTCTCTGCAGTCCCTGGCCACTGCTGGGGACTGAGGTGCCTGCAGGGCTTGCCGGAAACTTGGAGCAGCACAGTTCCCCTCCCATTCCACCCTTTCCCTCCTTTCCATCTCCACTGCCTCCCTTGCTGCTGCCCTGCAGCCCCTTCCCTCTCCTGCAGGCTCGGTGTGGAGCTGGGCTCACAACTGCTGCCAGGGAAGTGTCAGGGAGCAGGAGGGAAGCGCTGACAGCCAGTTAGTGCCGCGGCTTTCACATCCCACTGCTTTAGCAAGACTTGGGCCCTCTCCCACCTCTTCCTTTGCTTTCATCTTCCCCTGCTTCCAGGCTGTAGCTCAGGGCTGCAGCTGCTGCAGAACCAGGAGAAATTTGGTAAAGGACAGCGGAGAGGTTTCTCATAAATCCGGGCAAAAACATTTTCTCTCCGCTCAGCTTTTTCTCTCCCCTCACATCGCGCCTTCCCCCTTCCCCTGCCACCTATCCCAGACTCCTGCCCTTGCCAGCTGGATCCTCTCCCCACCCTGTCACTGCTGGGAGCACGAGGGGCTCCCTCCTGGAGCAAAGACTGACTTTCGGTCTCCTCAGCAACGTGTCTGAGCAAGAGGAGGGAAAGTAAGGGAAAGGGGAAGGACAGACTCGGGTTACTGGGAGCTGTTGGGGCAGAGAGTGTGTGTGTGTGTGTGTGCAGTGAAGCAGAGGAGACCTGGATATGCTGGGCTTGGAAATGACATCAGAGATGTCTGGCATCTCTCTGACCTTGGAATCTCAGAGGTGGAGTCACAACTCCATGTCCTCCATGGAGTAAGACACGGAAATGAGGCTCTGACTTGCTGCAGTGGTCCCAGGATAAATCACATCAAACTAGCTCAAGCTTCATCCTAAAGCAAGCTAGAGAGTCGTTTTCTCTCCCTCCTCTCCCCCAAAGGCTCTATCTACAAGTTAAATTATTTTAGAAAATAAAACCAACTAGTTAGAGAAACAACTAATCCCTCCTTGGTGTCAACAACGAATTTCATTTTCCATTTATGTGCCATATTTTCACTTCTCTCCTGCAAGATTTGCTCTTGCTGTGTGAGGGTGGTGAGGCCCTGGCACAGGTTGCCCAGAGAAGCTGTGGCTGCCCCATCCCTGGAAGTGTCCAAGGTCAGGTTGGACAAGACTTGGAACAACCTGGGCTAGTGGAAGGTGTCCCTGCCCATGGCAGGGGGTGGAATGAGATGAGCTTTAATGTCCCTTCCAACCCAAACCATCCCAGTGCAGCATTTCTGTAGCCATTTACAATAATTTCTCCCAACTCCATCCCCTTTTGAGTTGCACATCTAGAATTAGATGCTGTGGTGACAGTGCTGAGATGACACAGAGCTGTTACAAACCCTGCTGAAGAACCTGTGATTTCCTCCACTCTTTAGAACCAGAGGGAAGCAGGTATTCCCCTACATCCCCCCACACCAGAAAGCAAGCTCTGAGTTTTGTTTCTACCAGGAACTTGGCACTTTCCCTGAGAGACCTCTGCCTTCACTTGCCCTTTTCCCTGCTGATGATTAAGCCCTTCTGAGGCAACATTTAGAGCTGCCTTAATCTCTACCCGGTGCTGATTGCAGAGCATCACCAACTCTTCCTTCCTTCCTTGCCTTTTTTTTTGTGTTCTGCACCTGAAGAACTCAGGGCTGGTTATTTTAGTGCCCATTGCAAGGTTAGTCAGCCTGGCTTTTGACAGCTCTGAGTCCTCCACACAGCGACCTCTAAACGGCTGCTCTCTGCTGATCTGGCCTGTTTCCCCATCCCTTGCAGGCATTCTGATGACTGTTAGCATCCTTTTGAGGTGGTTACTCATCCAGCTAGAGCTGGAAAGCTCCCTTGGAAGGTGTCCTCACCCCCCACCTCTCGAACATTTTGAACTCTGGTTGTTGTTTTTGTGGGTTTTTTTCCTTAGAAAAATCGCAACTGCGATTGCTCCTCTGAGCTCCAGTTTTCATTCCCGTGGATTCCTCTTAACCAAAATGGATTTTGCCCATTTGAAACCAAGGACCTTTTCTGCAGGCTTTGTTTGTCTTTCCATTTCGTTTTAATTCAATCAGCAGTTAATCTCTGAGGCCAGGGTTGCTTTCTCAGTACGGTGCCCTCATTGCTTAACAACAGCCAGGCCAGGGCAATACCTTTCCTCACTGGTTCAGTGCAAACTGGTGAAGAAATTCACCCTCTCTCACAGTGCCAGAATATATTCCCTACTGTTATTAGTGTCACTGAGTTTTCAGGCTAAATAAGGGACTCATTTCCTGAGTGAAAACCCACTTTTTCAGTCTGTATCAGGTGAATAATTTTGCAGGGCTCTCTGTCCACGTGCCAGTGTGACCCTGGGGATGCACAGCACAGCCCCCTGACAGTGCCAGGACCAGCCAGGCTTTCCTTCCTCACTCACCTTAAGCCTTATAGATCCTTTTTGCAGCATGTCAGGACTTGGAGGACTCTCACTATAAAGCTCTGTATTGCCCCTTCTGCTCTAGACACCTTCAGGGAATTGTAAGGATTTCAGAGCAAGGTTTCCAGCTCTCCTGCTGTTCCTGCACCTCATCAGAGACACACTGCATCTCATGGTGTAAAACATCCTCTGCCTGGAAAGCAGGATGGGCTGCAAATGCTGATAAAATACAGTTCCCTCAACTAGGGAACCGCTGAAACCAGGATTCAGATGTAGTTTCTGTTAAATGTTCCTCTCAGTCACCATTAACAGCAGCTACTGGATAAGTACAAAGAGCTGATGTGGGCACAGGGCAACAGCACAAAGCATCCAATGCACCAGCACCTTGTTTTAATGTGCCATGAAATGAGCTCCAGCATCATTTACAGCACTGCAAGAAACAAACCAAAGCAACCCATGCACAAAGGGGATTTGCTTTCCTCTCCTTTTAATCTGCATTTGAGTTCCTCTTTAAAAAAAAACAAACAACTCTTCCCTTTTGCCTCCTGATGTTTCTCCCTGAGCTTTAAAGCTTTCCTGCAGCCTGCTCAGGTGGGCAGCAGGCCAGGCTGCTCAGTGATCCTGTTTGCTTAGCTTAGCTCTGGCTCCTGTCAGGAGCAGCCTTGCTGGCTGAACACACTGTTTGGGGCCATATGTGGTGTTATTTACACGGGGAAGGGAAGAGAAAAAAAAAAAATGTATCTTTGTGAAATATGAGGCAAGAGGGAAGAGGGAGAGGGGTGGGAATGTGCCCGTGTGGGACAGACACCCCAGCCCAGCCCACGGGAGGAATTAGCACAGAGGACAGCACAGCTCCTCAGACACCCTGGGAGGGTCTGCAACAAGCCTGGTGAAGGGAGAAGGGGCTGGACAGACCTCTGGAATGGCTCTGCTACCAGCTGGGAGACTAATTCACTTTCTGTTCTTTTTCCCTTTCTCCCCATCCTCTTTCTCTGTGTGAATAGGAGAGGAAGGAGGCCACGGGCTCTGCTCCAGGCGGGCTCAGCCAGGGGCACTCAGGGGAGAGGGAACATCACACAAAGCTGAACGGGCTTTCTTAGGCTGGGCCTGAGCTAAAACACTGCAGAAGAGCACGGGAAGCACTTGAACTCCCCAGCAGGTCCTGGCCTGTCTCCATCATTACCTCTGTGCAGCAGAGCAGCCTGAGGACTGTTGTAAATCCCACAGCAGGGAATGAATGAAAGCAGAGAGATGGGCTGAAGACATGAGGTGTTCTGACATCTCCTCGCAGCACAGCAGCTCTCTGCTCTCTCACTGGTGCCCAGCAGCCCCACAGGTTTGGGATCCCAGCACAAACAATCCCTTCCCAGCACGGCCCGTGTCAGTGCCAGCTGACAGATGAGAGATGCTGTGCCACTGGAGGTGCCATCCTTCGGAATAAGATGTAAACCCAACTCCCTGACAGCTTGGGCTAGGAAAAAAAAAAAAAACTCCCTTGGCAGCTCCTGCCGGTGTTATCTTCCTCCCTCAGCCAAATTCCAGGTGAGGAACTGAACAAAGCAGCAGTGATGAGCTGCCAGTATTTTAATGAGCAGTTCCCACAGACACCTTCCTGCCTCTGCCTGTGATGAAACTCCCGAGCAGGTGCACGTGTGAGCTCCCAGAAAGGAGCTGTATTTACTTCTCACTTGTTCAAACAGCAGCAGGTACAAAAAGCCCTCTCTCATAACCATCACTCAAAGCGGGGAAGTGGCTTATTTGGCAAGGAAATTGTCGTCAAGAGCAGTTTGCTGGGGATGTTTACACGGTGTTTCTGAGGGTATAATGAGTGTGCTGATAAGATAGTGAAGGAACTGGTGACTCCAAAGAGGAGGGAGTAGGATGATGGGAAGCTGCTGGCTGTGTTCTGCAAGGTGTTTGGGAATTACCCTACTGGTTCCCTGCAGAGGTAACAGCACTTACTCCTGGAGCATTTCTTTCAGGCTGTTTAGGCAGAAGGTCTTTCCAGGACAGAGAAACAGGACTGGGAGAGCTGGGATTTCCAGGATCGTGTTTTTCTCCCCCCCCCCGGATGGAATCTGGGGTGTTTTCCGTGCTGTAAACCCAGCCATCCCTTCCCAGCTAATGTGGGGCATTTCCAGCAGGGAGGAGGAGGGGAAGAGGTGCTGTTAACCCCCCAAGGAGCCCTGATACTGCTGGAAATGAATCCTGGAGGCACCCACCCTGCCAGGGACCTGCAGGACAGGCATGGACCAGGGCAGCAGCACATGGGGACCAGCACAGGCTCCTGCTGTGCTTTGGGGCTGCTTCAACAGCTCTCCTGCTCCCCAGGGCTGTGTTTCTGTGGCAGTGGATTTACCTTTCTGCCAAGGCACAGGAAAGGGAGGAATTTTACACCCAGGAAAGCTCCAGTCCTGCCCTGTGCCCTGACCTCACTGTGGGCATGGGGACGGCTCTTCCTCCCAAGGACACCAGGGATGGACCCGTCCCTCCAGGATGCAGCCCTGGGCAGGTCCAGGCACCCACCTCACCACCAAAGATTGGGATGGAGATAACACCACCCCAACTCCCCCCCTGCTCAGCCCCAGGCACCCGATCCGACCCCAGGTGGAGGGGGACGGACCCGTCATGTCCCGGAGGGATTTTCCAACACGCCCAGATTTTTGGGGGCCCCGACAGCCGTGTGTGGGCCACGGAGGACACCTAGTGGCTGGCAAACCGTGCGGGGTGCCCTGCCCTGCAACACCCCGTCTGCTGGGCACAGCTCTCCATCCTCAGCTCCCATCTCCACCTTCATCTCCCCTCTCCATCCTCATGTGCCCCGTTCATCTCCATCTCCCCTCTCCATCTTCATCTCTACTCTCCATCTCCATCTCCCCATCCTCATCTCCCCTCTCCATCTCCCCTCTCCATCCCCAGTGCTTGCACACAAGCCCCAGGAGCAGGGGATCCACACGGTCCCACACCACGGAAGGGGAAATTTGGGCTCAGCAGCTGGGAAAGCCTCCCAGCCAAGTCCTGGCACAAGCAGGATGTGTGGGAGATCACTGGAATGCTCCGTGGGGTGGGCATGTGGATGCAGACAGCCAGGAAGGAGGAGTAAACATTTCCTGTGTCCTTCTAAGCTGGACTTACAGTCTGGTGCAGGGCATGGGGATGGATAAGGGGAGCTGGGATGGGAGGAGGATGGGAGGAGGCTTCCAAGTGTGGCAGAGGGAAGGAAGAATTTGGGTGGCTGGTAAGGCTTGCACCAACTAGCCTGGGGGGTCCTTTCCCCCACCACTGGGATGCTCAGAGGGTGCTGCTCTATAATAAAGTCACTCAGAGTGCACTGGGAGGGACATCCCCACTCACTGCTCCATTTTCCCCACTGCACAGGCAGGATGTGAAAACCCTGGAGACTCCAGACTCCAGGAAAAGCTGAGCACTAAAGCCTCAGGTGAGAGACATGGAAACCTTCCAGCAGTGCCCAACAGCCCATTATCCCTCCCAAACACCCTTTTACAAACCAGCTGCTCTTGGCTGGTGGTGAGCAGGGTGCCCTCCCCTCGTGTGTGTCCCCACATACACACTGCCCTCCCTCCCCTTCCCACTGCCACGGGGCTGGGAGCCCCACAGGGGCTCAGCCAAGTGGGTGAGGGCACTGCTGTCGTGCCCTGGGTGGCAATGAGCCCCCCTGCCCTGGGGAAGTGCCCCCCAGAGGGCAGGATCACCGAGGGCACAGGAGGATGGCAGGCAAAGCCGAGCGCGCCCTTCCCTGTCCCGGGAGGGAGCTGCAGCTTCCTCACCCAAATCTTCCTCCACCCCCTTGGCTCCCCTCCCTGGGTGCCAGCCAGCCCCGTGACGCTCCATTAGGCTGTGCTGGGACTTGATGGAGCCTCAAACTTCGGTGCAATTACTGTAATGAAGCCCAGTGAGCAGAGCACGCCGGGCTCCCAGCGCAGCAGCAGCTCCCAGCGTTGCCCAAGCTCCAGGTGTTCCCTGCCCGTGCACAGCAACATCCCTTCCCCACTCCTTGGCACTCCTGCCCGGCTCAGAGCTGCCTGGGAAGCTCCCCCACGGTTCTACCCTCTTTCCCAACCATGCCACCTACAAGGAGGCCAAATCCTGCCTCGCTGCTGGAGGAGCAGGCTCTGCCAGGAGGGAGCGAGGTGGGGAGGCAGGAATGGGGGAGGCAGCTTTTGGGCCCTCTGGGTGCTGGGCACTTTCCAAAGCTCACATGCAGCTGCAAAGGACTTCTCCAGCCTGATGGGCCACCCTGCCCTGCAGGGCCAGCAGGCAGGGGTGGTGGCAGTGCTGCCAGGAGGATGCCTGGACTCAGGATGTGCCCCTTGCCCTGCTCCCAGTGTCCAGGCTGCTCCCCTGCACCTTATTACTCACTTAACTCACCCCACACAGCTCCTACTGTGGTGACAGAGCTGCCACCAAGTCCAGAAAGCCCTGCCCTGAGGGGGAAGGTGAGAGGATGGCCAGGCAAGGAAGCAGCAGGTGGCAATAGCTGTGCCACCAAGGAGCTCATTACCTCCCCTGCCTTTGAGTTAGGTCCTGCTGTGGGGGTTCCTTGGGCTGGAAAACCCTTCAGAGGTTGGTTTTGCCGGGTGGGAAGCAGGGAATGGCTTATTCTGCCACCAGACCACGTAGGAGTGAAGCAAAGAACCCCCAGTGCAGTTGGCAGGACGATGGGGGCTGCTCACAGGGAGGCTGTGAGGGGGGATTTGGGGTGCAGGGGATGCTCTGGGCTGTCCTGATGCACCTGAGGGGCTGGGGGAGCTTTCTGAGAGGTGGAATCTGAGCTCTGCCATTTAACAATGGTCTTGGAAGAAGACACAAACAGGTGCTGAAGGCCCATGAGCTCAGTGCCACTGACGTAAGGGCTGCTGTGATCTGCCTGTCCCCACATCCTTTCCAAGGCAAACATCAGACATTTTCCATCAGGCACTGCTTTCCTTGGGTGCCAAATCCCACTCCCACTTCTGCAAGCCAGGGCCAGTGTCCACATGCTCCTGTGGAATTGCAGATCCCTTCCCAAGCCTCAGACACTGGGAGGCCCTGACAGGAGCAGGTAAGGGACCTGGGAAGAGGAGCTGTGTCCAGGACGACCTGCTCCCACTCCATCTGAATGCCAGCAGCCAATCTACCCTGTTCCTGGAGAAAAGCAGCCTTTCTGGCCTTCCCTGCAGCCTGCTGATCCTGCTGTTCTCACCTGGAAAAGGGGATGGCATGACACAGTTGTTTTTCCCAGGCAGTTGCCACCACCCTAAAGCCAGGGGGTGGGATTGGGCTGCAGAGGGATAATGCTGACCAAGGGCAGGCAAGCCCAGACAAGGCAGCACAGTGCTGCTGCTGCTGCTGAGTAAGTGGTGGATGCTAAAACCTTCCCCCAGGTCTGTCCTGACCCTCAACCTGCCTTGGCTTCTGTCACGTTATCCTGAATTTATTGCCATGAGTAAGTGAGGCTCAGGCTCTGGGTTCACTCCCTTATCTGGATTTTATATTTCTCTCCCAGAATTGTTCTGATTTTTTTTCCCCTCCTTCTCCCTTCTTTTCCCAGTGTTTTCCCCCTTGGTCTCTCCCCCTTCACCTCTGTCTCGTATTTCTTGTGCTGTCCTATTTTTTTCTCATTCTGTATTTACAGTGGAAGGGGAGAGGGGAGTAAATCAAGGGACACACGTGCACACACACACACACGGGCTGGATATTTGTCTTGCTCAGTCACAGGGTGAATAAGCTCCCTTGTTCCAACATGTTTTCAGATTTAACTTCCCAGGGGCTTTTCAGAATGAGAATTCCTCTGAGCAGCCACACACGAGGGCTGAGCTCACAGCCATTTGCTGTGTGTGGTGGCCTCATTCCTCAGGCTTTCCCCCCCCACTCTGGATTTCCAGGAACCCAACAATGACAGGGAGCCCACCCAGAGCCTCCCCATGGGCAGGGCAGCCCAGCCAGGCCAGGCTCAGCTCCTCAGGTGGCTCTTGGTGTGACAAAGCAGGGGCAAAGCCTCTCATGGAGGTGTTTTCTGCCCCCTCTACAGGGCAGAAGATTCAGGAAGCGGGATCTTGGCTGCTGGGGTCCTCCCACATCTGTGTGATGCTGCCCTGCTGCCCTGGGTGGGTGATGGCTCCCATCCCTCTGAGCCTGGCTCAGGGCTCTGGGATGCAACTCGAGACTCTGAGGTGAAGAAACTTGTGGGGGACACAAGATTTGCCCTTGGCAATGAAGCCACTGACCAGAGCTGATCCCACACAGCCATCACCCCCAGCCCCTGGACCAGCACAGTGCAAGGGGAGGAAGAACCTGCCCCTCCTCAGCCTCACCTGCAGAGCTCTCAGGGCACAAGTCGCCCTGTCCTGCTCTCCCTCCCTCCGTGCTGGGCTGCTGGTGACCCTGGAGGCCTTGGGAGGGACAGAGCCACACTTACAAGGAGTGTTTCTCCATGCACAGTTTTCTCCTACTCTTCCCAGACCACTGCCTGGAGGGCTTGGCTTGCAATTGCCAAACACAGAGGATTTCAGAGTATTTCATAGGTTGTACTAATCGCTGTTTGTCCTTTTTCTTCTTTCCCTGCCTGTCCTTGTTCTGCTCCTCTTCATCCATCGCTGTTTCCCCACCTTCTCTGCAGGCTGGGCACTGTGAGTCACACACATCCCATCAGCTCCAATCCCAGACCCCACCAGGGACTTGGATTCTGGGAAGGCAGAGGCTGCACTGAGAGGGAAGCTGGGGAGCTGCTGCTGTCCTGGGAGAGCACAGAGGCTTGGAGAGGGAAAACAGGGAACTGGGAGCTCAGAGAAGGGAAGACCTTTAGAAGGAGACCAAGGAGGAGCAAGTGAAGCTGTTCCTTCTAAAAACCTCTTATCACCCACCACACAACCAACACAGCTTCCTCCACGTTCCCAAGGAGCCAAAGAGAATATGCCATCCTACAGCAGATGGTAAAAAGTCTCCAGTGGGCCTTGCCAACCCCGCTATGGAACATTCCTTGCTGATCCCAAATTTGGAGATCGTGTTTTAGTGCTGAGCAGACACCTGAGAGGTGCAACCAGCCCCACCCAACTTCCCCATCTCAGGCTGGGCCGAGTGCATGAAAAAGAGGTGGGAAAAAAAACAAAACCTGAAAACCAATGACACAGAAACCAAGTTAATCATCAAAGTGGGGGCTGGGGGGGTGGGAATCCTTCCCGGGCTCTACAGGCAACCAGCAGCAGCCTTGAAACACAGGCTTAATTAATTAATTAAAACCAACGTGAACGTGGTGCAACAAGCCTTGTGAGCACATTGGAGGCATGCAGGGTCCTCTGTACAGTTATGCAACGTGTTGATGAGTGCAGCAAGCTCACCCTGAATCCTGGATTCTGGTGTTTCAAAGGCTATCCCTGAACTCTGCCCCTGTGATGCTTTCCTAATTTCTAGCCTGTGTTTTTTTAATGGCCAGACTGACCCTGTTTGATGTGACAAAAGCATTGTCCTTTAACTCAGAGCTCCCCTTTCCAGCTGCCACCCCCCTTCCTGTCCTGCACACCGATTTAATGCTGAGCTGTCATTTTCCTCCTTCAGCCTTTTCAGGGCTGCAGACTCAGCAGAACCACTAGAAAGGGGTCCTCCCCCAGGCAGCAAATACCCTCCAGCTGCTGTCCTTGTCCTGCCCCACACCCTGTCCCTCCTGCAGTGAGTCACCCTCCTCCTGCACGCTCACCCAGTATCGCTGTTACAACACGGCCATTTGTGTCCTGCCTGGAACTTGTTCCAACAATTAAGACTCCCCAAAGTCCAGCTCATAGCCTGCAGGCCTGATTTAAGCCCTGGGAAGCTCATCCTTGGCCAGCTTGGTACCCTGGAGGAGCTATTTGAATGCTCACGCCACCCTAAAAGTCTCCTCGTAGCCAGAGTCAAATCCTGCCCAGGGCTTGAGCAGAGCTGAGCCCTCGGTTCAGCACGTGCCCAAACGTGAAATGCATCCCCCAAATATGATCCTCCTGATTGAGTTCTCCTTCCCCTCATCACAGCTGGTGAAGACACACAGCTGGTGGGTCACGTGGAACCTGTATGGTCACAAATCTCTGAGCTTCGCTTTGTGCCACGTGAGTTGAGTCTCTCTCACACAGATTCAGCAGGGAGAAGGGAAGGTGTGGTGGTGTGAGAGGGAAGGCTCCAGGGAGACCTCACTGGGGCCTTCCAGTGCCTTAAGGGGGTTTATAAGAAGGAGGGAGAGGGACTTTTTACATGGGTGGATAATGACAGGACAGTGGTTTTCAACTGGGAGAGAGTAGGTTTAGTTTGGATGTCAAGAAGAAATTGTTCCCTGTGAGGTTGGTCAGGCCCTGGCACAGGTTGCCCAAAGAAGCTGTGGCTGCCCCATCCCTGGAAGTGTCCAAGGCCAGGTTGGAGCAACCTGGGCTGGTGGAAGGTGTCCCTGCCCGTGGCAGTTGTGGAACAGGATGGTGTGTAAAGTCTCTTCCAACCCAACCCAACCCATGATTCTATGAAATCCCAGCTCAGAGCTGCTCTAAGCACAGTGGGGTTGTTTTCCCCACGCTCCCTCTGCCAGGAGAGCTCCACTGACCCGCCTGGATGCTTTGCTGACTGAATCTGCTCCATGTGAGAGCAGCACGAAGCCCTGAACTCGTTCTGCCTGCTCTGCTGTCACCCTGGGAGCTGTTTAATGCACTGGGCATTGCTCAATGGGCTCCACACGCCTGGCAGATTGATTCCTGGGCTCTCCTGGAGCAGAAACAGCCCGGCTGCACCTCAGCCTCGCATCTCCTGGGCCCTGCATTTATTTTATATAAAGGTGGAAGAAATGAGGAAGGGCTGAAGGTATGTAGGATGTGAAAGCAGAGTGGATTAGTGGGTAGAGCACAGGTAATTAGCAGACAGGTTCCCTGCTCCCAGTTTGGTTGGAGTTGTTGTGAGAACTGGGGCCAGTGAATCATGGGCTGGTTGAGCTAATTCTCCATGACTCTCCATGACTTCATCAGTCGTTGGTGTTTGAAATTCTCCTCTGGAGCCTGTCTAAAGGAGTGCCCTGGGGTTGGCTTAACTGTTTCTATTCTACTTAGTTTGAAATGGACCCAATTTTTTCACTTTTTCTTCCTGGGGACATTTGGTTTTTAGGCACCAGCCCACAAGGGTTTTTGTGCAGCACATTCCACTTCAGCACAAGCAACAAACACCCAAACTTTCTGCTACAATGGGAAAAAAATGATGTTCAAAACAAGAACAGCATCATCATAGACTACTAAATATTAAATATTAAAAAAAAAAAGAACAAGGACTTAGAGGGGTCACAATGATGAAAAGTAAGAGAATGAAACAGCCATTTCAGGGGGGGAATAAATCTGCTGAAAAATCTGTTGGTTCCACAGTACGTGCCTCAGTTTCCCTAATTGCCACATGGGGTTAGCAACCCAGACCTATTTTGCAAAGGTGTTGTCAAGTTTAATTTGTGAACCTTTGAAAAGCTGCCCTGAGTTTGTAGAGATGAAAGGCCCTGCAGATGCCAGGGGTGGGTGTGTGCTCTGAGTCACAGGCACAGACAGGGCCCATCACACAGAGCACTGCAGAGGAGACTGTTGTCCTGTGCAGGGAATGTGGGGAGAACCAGTGCAAAAATCACTTATACAAGTGTGAACTCATGCTAGAGAAATCAGGAGCCACCCTCTGGGAGGTGCAAAGATAAAGAGACATCCAGGCTGGGCTGGAGTTTGGCTCCTAAATTGCTCTGGAAAACGTGTGTGTGTGTGCACAGAGTGTGAGATTTGCTCTTGTGAGACCCCACCTGGAACAGTGTGTACATAAGGAGGATGTGGAATTGTTGGAGCAGGTCCAGAGGAGGCCACAAAGGTGATAAAGGGGCCTGGAGCACCTCCCCTGTGGAGACAGGATGGGGCTGGAGACCTTGGAGCACCTTCCAGTGTCTGAAGGGGCTGCAGGGAAACTGGAGAGGGACTGAAATGACAGGACAAGGGGAAATGGCTTCAAACTGAAAGAGGGGAAATTGAGGTTGGAGATACGGAAGAAATCCTTCCCTGTGAGGGGGGTGAGGCCCTGGCACAGGTTGTGAACTCCCCATCCCTGGAAGTGTCCAAGGCCAGGTTGGACAGGACTTGCTCTAGTAGAAAGTGTCCCACGGAGCAAAATGGTCTTTAAAGTCCTTTCCAACCCAAAGCATTCTGTGACTCTATGATTTACTCTGCATTTGTGTCAAGATCTAAAAATTCAGCCCTTAATCTTTTACCTGCCTTACCTTGTCCAAAGTCTTAACAAAGCAGCAGGAAAACAAGAGAAACAAAGTCCACCTTCTTCCACATTGGACCTCTTCATACAGATGTTTTTTGTTCCTAGGTATTAAATGCTGGCTGGAAAAGCTCTGCTGAGTCTCCTCTGTACACGTGAGAACAGGCACCTCCACCCTCCAGTATTTTTAATTACTTGGAGATCTGCAGGACTGTTGATGTTATAAAGAACAGCTCAGCCCAGAGAGCCAGGGGGGAAGAAATACATGGATGTCAGTCAAATTTTTCTTTTATGAAATTGGTTTCTAAGAAATAGCATTGCCCTTTCCTACTTGTGATTCATGAAAGACTGTGGCCCTATTAATAAAACAATGTCCATTTGAAATCACTGCAAAAGGTGTGTCCTTTCCCAACAACTATTATCCCCAAAAAAATCCTGTACACTGAGCCATTTCTCATAGACAGAGAGCCATAATGACACCCAGGCAGTAAGAGGGGCAGGATCTATAAGCCAATAAAAACCTATGAGCCAAAAATAAATTAAAAAAAATCATTTTCCTTTTGTCTCCTTTTAAACAACAAAGCCCTTGGAAACTTTATCTGTAAGACAAGCACTTGCTGACTCTCTCCTCTTCCTCTCAGATCCAGAATGTATCCTGGTCCTTCTCTGGGTTGCCTCTTTTTCCTCCAAAAGAGCTGCAGACCTGGACTTTTCCTCCGCTGCTTCAATCACTTCCAACAGGGGTTTCATTACGGATGTTTAATGAGACATTATTGCAGCTAAAAATCACGTTCTCCAGCAACACCACCGTTGCATTCTGGGAAAATTAAATTAAGCACAAATCTTTGGCGTGGTTAATTTACACCCTGGGCATCAATCTCAGCGAAATCTCACTGAAATCCAGGGCATAATCTGAAATTAGGTGATATGAGATCAACCTCCTCCTTTTAAAGCTGCCGGAATTCACCAGTGCTTATAAAGAGCCTTTTTTCTTCTGAAATCTGTGATTCCAACAAGGGAGCATTTCCCAGGAATACAGCAAGTGAAGCCAGATCTATTTTTAAAACTAAAAAACCTTTCAGCCCTTTTTTTTTATTTTTTATTCTTTTTTAATCTTGCAAGAAATATTTTGGCCTTGTAGCTGCAAAACAGTTCCTCTTCCAGGTGTGTTCCACGTGTGTCTCTGAGCTCAGCGTGGACATTTATGGGAAGAGCTACCTGGGATCCACCTGAACCCTCATCTCCGAACACACAATGGGGGTTTTGTTTTACTGGGCATATTTGGGATATTTCCGTGGCCCGTGGGAAGAGCAGGACCAGCCAAGTTTTGCTCGAGGCCAGCTGTGTTGTTCTGATGGGATTTCCAGGTCTAGATGGATGGACCTTGCACAAACCCAAAATGAAGATAATAGGGTCTTTTAAAACCAGCATTAACCATATTTCCCTTCCCTGTGCTGCTGAGCACGGCGAGCCCTCGGGGGAGCCCCGCTGCAGAACGCTTCGTTCCGGGCGTTCGTTTTAATTACAGCCCTAATTATTTTGGTGCATGGGGATGACCCAGTTAAGAAACCCATCCTGGGCATCTTGTGGGCTCTCCACCCCTGCCCCTTCTCTGTGAGGAGGGAACCTCAGCCCCTGGCAACAGGGGAGCAGAATTATTTTTGAAACAAGCGGTCGGACTGGTTGCCACATCTTAATGAAAATGATTTTTTTTTTTTTCAAAAGGCATTTCTATGTATATAAACAGCCCTTCCTCCCAAACCTGGTTAGACAAGAATGTTCCTGGGTGTGGACTGCCTTGTATAATTAACTGCACAGCTGTAGCTTCTGATCCCTCAAGGTCTGCTCCTTTCTTCCCCCCTTGCATCTCCCCGGTATAATCCAGGCGTTCTCCTCCTCCCTGCAGGAGCTCCAGGTGCGTCACTTGGGCAGAAGGTTTCCTGCATTCCACAGCCATTCCCTGCTGAGACAACGACCCGGCAGGAGGAACCTCAGCTTTGGAGGGGGCTGAGAGGCAGGAGCTGGAGGAAGGAGCGAGCACAGGAGCCGCTTGCCCTGTTTAGACCATGGAAACGGGGAGTGCAGCGAGGACAAACGGGACCACTGGCAAGGCCGAGGATGTGAAGAGCCCAAGCGCCCCGAAAAAAGAAGAGGAAGCGAAGAAGGCGACGAGCCCTGGCGGGGGTGAGAAAGAAGCTATAAAAGGCACGGGCGGTGCTGCGCTGGAGACGGGGCAAATCAAGAGCTCCCTCTTCTCTGGGAGTGACTGGAAGAGGCCCATCATTCAGTTTGTGGAGTCATCCGACGAGAAGAGGTCAACCTACTTCAGCATGGACTCGGCTGACTCCAAGAAGATGCAGTATGCCAGCGGACAGATAGGAGACATGAGGAGGCCAGCCCTCTCCTTCCCGGAGAAAGGCGACCTCAGGAAGTCCCTCTTCTCCTTGGATTCCAAAAAGAGCTTCCTGCCCAGCGATGGGGAGGGGAGGAAGTCCTTGTTCTCTGCGGGGCAGATGGGGGACCTGAAGAAATCTTCTCTGCCTCTGGTGGAGACGGGGGACCTGAGAAGACCCTTCAACAAGCCGGACAGAGCAGCTGGCTCACGGCCCAGGGTGAAGCTCGAGGATGTTCTGTGTGACTCCTGCATCGACAACAAGCAAAAGGCTGTGAAGTCCTGCCTGGTGTGCCAGGCTTCCTTCTGTGAGCTGCACCTCAAGCCCCACCTGGAGGGAGCAGCTTTCCGGGACCACCAGCTCCTGGACCCCATCAGGGATTTCGAAGCAAGAAAATGCCCTGTGCATGGGAAGACCATGGAGCTGTTCTGTCAGACAGACCAGATGTGCATCTGCTACCTCTGCATGTTCCAGGAGCACAAGAACCACAGCACAGTGACAGTGGAGATCGAGAAAGCAGGGAAAGAGGTAATTCTCTCTTTCTTTCGTGCTCCCATCAGTCTGTGACAGCCCAGCCTTTGCTCTCCAGCCTGCGGTCTCTGCTCGGGTCATGTCTGTGTGTAATCCTGGGATGCAGGGGTGGTGGATGGGAAGTGTTTAGCAGAGGACTGGTATTGCCTGGCTGCTGCTGTGGTGGGACTGTTGTTCTCCTGATGGCTGGCTGCAGCAGCACAACGCTGGTGGTGTGTTGCAGACTGGATTCGGGGGATGGAGAGTGTGGTTTCCACCCCTGGTTGCACACCTGACTTTAGGCAGAAGCTGAATCAAAGCCCTAGAAAAACCCACTGTCAGGTTTTGATGGTGTTTGTGTAGTGTTACCCACAGCCAGAGAGGTGGGCATCAGGTTCCTCCAGAATACAGGTGGTCAGATCAGAGGCTGCTAAAGTTACTGGTGGGTATTGGGTGACTTGAAAATTGCCATCTCAGCTCCTTAGAGTGAGATTATGGTTCTTTTACTTATCTGTTATGGATATAATAATGAACAGTGTAGAGCCACACCTATGGGAAGAGGCTTTTGAAGCTTAGATGAAGAAAAAACCCTGGTGCAAGCACAAAACATGATCATTTCCCCTGGAGTGCTACTACAATGGGTTTAGAGGATGGACATCTAAGGAGATGTAGACAGGGCTCACTAATGAAATGCCTTTCACCTTTGTTTGCTCAAAACCTCGTGCTGTTTGCTTTCTGGGTGGGTGGATGATTATTCCACAAGATCAGGGTCTCACCACGTTCACTGCTGCACATCCCCATGGTAAGAGCATGTCCTGGCCTAGAAACCCTCCAAGCAGACAGGGCAGGAGAGATGGCAGGGAGGAGACCCATGACATGATAATGGAAAACTATCTGCCTGGAGTCCCACAGTGGGTCCGTGGCAGACACTGGAAGGGCACTCAGATCTGCTAAATCCTATTCTTAGGCACAGCCCAAAACAGTGCTCTGATGTGGTGAACAGGCAAATACAAGTACCTGCTGTTTAGAAATCCTGGAGTTAACCTCAACTGGAAGAACAGTTGAACTCTTTCTAAGGAGTTGGGAAGATTTATCTCACAGGGCTGAAAGAGCATCTTATGTCGAGCTTATCTCTGTCTCCCCGTTTGGTCTTTCCTTGCCGTGTCATCTCCAACTTGCAGCTTTCCCGAAACCAGACAGAGCTTCTTCCGTGCCCCAGCCAGCCTTTCTTCAATTCCTGCAGGGCTTGCCAGCCTGCTGTTTGTTCCATAATTGCTGCTTCTTGTGGTTTTGATGTCAGCTCTGAACATCTCACAGTTCTGACATGAAGTGTCTGCCAGGGTGTCCGATCCCCCTGAGCTCTTTCTGCTGGAATGAGCTTAACAGTTGCTTCCTGAGGAAGCAAAGCCAGCCAGATCTTCTTCCTGCAGATCTTCCAGATCTGCAACACCTTGCTTTTAAAGAGGGAGCCACAGTTGAGCAGATTTACCTGTGATTTAAATGAGGTTTGATTTCTCTCTCAGAGTTCTTGGAGTCCTTGTGCCACTCATTAGCTCCATGCTTTTGCTCCTGCACTGTCCCTGTGCTGATCCTGCTGCTGCTCAGCCTGAAGGATTTAGGGCTTTATCAATCTGAATCACACACATGTGCAAGTTTCTCCTGACGACGAGTTCGGTCCTGTTGTAACTTGAGCGAGTATTCACTCAGACAAAAACAATTAACAGAAGAGCTGTTGCTTACAAATGTTTATTCCTAGCCCTGATTTATTCACCATAGGTGGAGCCTTAGAACCACAGGGAGGAATGAACATTTCCAACCCTTTGTGTGTACCACCTCCCCTTATCAAGCCTTGCAAATCAGAGCTGG
This sequence comes from Platyrinchus mystaceus, assembly GCA_035041135.1. Lineage (NCBI taxonomy): Eukaryota > Metazoa > Chordata > Aves > Passeriformes > Tyrannidae > Platyrinchus > Platyrinchus mystaceus. Next base: position 4,669,141 of record JAWWLV010000075.1, read on the forward strand.
AATGTGACCACAAATTGGAAGAGTGGCTGGTGCTGAGGGCCTTTGTGGAAGGGAGAAGCAAAAACCCCACAGCAGGTCATCCCTATCCCTGCCCCATTTTCACAGCTTGGAATCCAAGCAGCTCCAAGGTAGCTTTGCTACCTCCAAATTTGCTGGCTGTGCCCAGAATACAGAGAGACCCTTTCACACAGTGGTGGATGTCAAGGATTAACTGGTTCACCTGCAAGGATTCCCTAGTCCCTGGCTATTCTGTGACTCCAAAACTGGGGAGGACTCCAGGAGAACTGGTGTTTTTATGTGGTGCTGCACTTAAGCCTGACTGTCACTCTGGGTGCTCAGCAATTTGGTGGCACAAAACCGTCACATAATCAGGTGGTTTAGGTGCATCTGTCCTTTTGCACTGCAGAATTAATGCAGGATTCAGCCTCTTTCATGGGTCTGTCTCTGCCATAGACCTATAGAGATGCTGTGCTCCAGTGTTGGGAAAGAATTAGGAAACTCTGCTTGCTTCATGGTGCAGACAGAGCTTAAGAGAAGAGGAATGCAAACAAGCCAGTAGACACACACCTATACTTAGAGCATTTAGCAAGCAGTGGAAAGCCTGGTATCTCTGTCTCAGACAGAGAACACAGCAGCATCTTCCACTTTTCAGGAGCCTGGGGTGAGAGTCACTCACCCCCCTGCTCCTTTTACACCAGTGGAAGGCACAGGGACTCAGACAGAGCCATTTGTTCTGAGTTTCCACCCAGTGCTATTTGTGTATTTTACCCAGCAAACCTTTAATGCCTTCCCCAGATCCACTTTGCATTAGTTTCCTGCTACAGATTTAAAGGCAAAGCAACCCCTGCACCAGAATCAGTGCAAGAAACAGCCAAGGAAATGTCTGTGAGGCTGGGGAATAACCACTCATGCTTGAGAAGTGAGAATTGTCCACAGCAGCTTGTACACTCAAATAAAACCCTGTGGCCAGCTTGATTTATCAGCAGAACCAGAGCCCCCCTTGCAGACAGCATCCTTCATTTTGAAAGGGGATCCTTCATTCCAAACCTGTTTTACAGGCCTGTTCTCAAAATGAGACAACTTCACCTCTGCCTGCCAGTCCCAGAGCTGTAAATAACCTGCCATTACCTCCCAGCACCAGCCTTGGTGCTCAGCATGTCAGGTCAGCTCTGCTGAGAAGCACTTTGATTTTAGTTTGCTTTATTTCTTTTCCTCTAAGTCTTTACCTTTAAAGAAAGGTTCACACTGTACCTCAGGGACAGGGAACTGCTGTGCAGGAATGGGAGCTGGGTGTTCCTGGTCTCCAGGAAGCTGCTTTGGAGACTTCACAGAGGCTGAACCAGGCTTTGAAGTCAACCATCCCCAGGGATGGATCCAGAGGGGTTTCCATCCCCTCTGCCTTGCTTTCACTGACCAGGGAGCAAACAGGAGCGTATCAGTATGGCAGCATCATGGAATATCATGGGATAAACATGGAATATCATGGGATCAACAAGGAATGTCAACATTCCACTGCTGCAGTGTGGCTGTGAGACCTTATCTACAGCAGTTGTGGGTCACCTGTGGACATGGCTTAACAGAGATGCTCTTTCCCCAGAGGTGGTGCAGTCACTGCAGGATGCTCTTCCCAGCTGGAAAGCAGGGAAAGCAACCTGCTGCAGACTGGGATTTGAGTAGGTTTGCCTGTTTGCCCTGCTTTCTGCATTAATGCCTCTACAGTGAGGGCAGAACCCAGGGAAAATCCACCAGTTTGCAGTTCTCCAATCCACCAATTTGGAATTCTCTTCCAGCTGTGCAGAGAGCCTTTTCTGGCCTCTGCTCCCACAGTGGCATTTTTTGCAGGATGCTGGCAGAGGCTCCAGAGATTTTAGCTCACTGAAGGCAAAATGCAGCTGTAAAACCAGCAGAGCTGATCCCTCCAACAAATTCCCGACTTCTCAGCCGTGTCATTTCCAATACTGGCCCTGCACTGGGACAACTCCTTTGAACAGCACTTCTCCAGCTTCATTACTGGGTTGGGATGTTGCTGCCAGTAATTAGCACAGCTCTCCCAGGCTGGTGACACAGGGGTGTTCCCTGATTCAGCCACTGGGTTCCCAGAGCATTAAGGGCATGACGATGCTTGTACTGCTGCCTTGCAAAAACGAGTTGCATCATGATGCAAGACTCATAATCTCACATCTCCAGCTCCTCTCCACAGCTCAAGGGCTGGGTACAGTTGTGGATGTTTAGTTGGACACTCTGAACTTTCACTTGGGCCTCTTGGCTGGCCTAATTAACTCAGACTCCAGTAGGGGATCCAATAGCTCAAGGACTCTCAGTGCCATCATTTCTCAACTTGCTCTGCTCAAACTGAATGGTCTGAAGTTGTATTTCCTAGATCTTCTTCACTATTGCTGTTATTCCTGCACTGTAGGGACTCCCCCTGCAGTGGGTGGTGTTTCTGTGTTATTTCTCACTGGCATCTTCTGAGCCCCAAGTCTCACCCAGTGGATTTGTTCTGGATGGTCCATCACAAGAGAATCAGGGTTTGTTGTCCCTGGAAAATCTGAGAAATACAAAGAAAGCTGGGAGAGAAGTTTCCTCACAGGGGATGAAGTTGAAGTGACTGTCCCCAGTACCTGTAATTATATATATGTGATATATTAGACAGCTGAACCAGTCTTTCAGCCAGTCCCAGGTTGAACAGGGTCTTAAAAACATCATGAAATCACGATGTGGTCCCTCTCCAGAGCACCCTTATGAATCCTTATGCCCATGTCACCAGTTCTTGTACTATTCCAGAGTCTCCCTGGACCTTCTTTGAACACTTCTTTCTATGATTTGGGTTTTTTTTGGTTGTATTTTTTAATGTTTGTAGTATCACACAACCACACCTCCCTTCACCTCCCCTGCCCTTGCTGGTGGCTGTGCTGGTGTTTCCTTTTGCCATCAGAAGGGATGTTTTAACCCCTGCCAAACCTGGATGAGTGTGGCATTTGCATTCTGGCGATTGGAACTGTCTCTGTAATTTCCATTTTCAAGTCATAAATCCCTCACTCTAAATTGTTGTGTGGGTCTGCCTTTAAATAGTTGTTGCATCCCATCCCAGAGGCACCCAAACTATCTTTCTGGGCAAAGGGGTGTTACATCTGCAACAAGCTTAGTATCACTTTTGAGCAAGTAATAGTTTCCAAAATTCCTCGGAGACCCATCTTAATTAAAAAGGACTATAAAAGTATCATGTTGTTATCACCACCTTCCAGCCATCACCTGACTTTTTTGTTTTCCCTGTTATCTTTCTCTTCAAATCCCGTGTTTGGGAGTGTCTGTGTGGCTGTGAAAGGTCTGCTCTCCTCCAAAAAAAATCCCTCCAGTCCTTCTCTGTGTGATTCCACTTACATTCCTGTCACGAGAATATCCTGATATTTAGGGATGAGGAGGGAAGTGACTGCTCAGGAGATGTGCTTTTTTAACTGCTTTGCTAACAATTAATACCATCTACATGTAGCTCTGTGGCTCGAGAAAACAACTTGCATTTTAGTGTGATTTCTCACATTGGTTAATGCAGTGCAATGGAAAAAAAATGATCTAAAATGTTTTTATATCACTGCATTTGTTTTATCTCATTGCATTTTCCTGCTGTGCAAAGAGTGTTGATGCAGGACATTCCCACATGGATTCCTCCAAGTCAGTCTCTCAAAAATGTGGAAACTATCGGATCAAACTCATGTCTTTACTCTTTTGATCAGTAATAGAGGAAAATTTTCTCATCTTGAAACCTATGTGGTTGCCTGATGAACCTGTACCACAAAACCCTTTCATGTGTACCCTGAAAAAGATGAGAGTCAGCTCATGACCTCATTCCATTCAGTCCTGAGGGCTGTCAGGGTGTTTGGATCATATTTGAAGGGCCATTGCTCTCCTAACTCCCAACAACAAGTGACAGTGTGAGGATGCAGCTTCTCTGGCCCTGAGACACTTTTGAGTGCATTTCCCTTTTTGGTTCCCCCTTTTACAAGGCCACAAAGGACCAGTGGAATTGCTCTCCCTCTGTAAATGGAGATTGTCTAAATTGGAGCAGCAGGAGTCAATGGCTGTGCCTGATTCCAGCTCAGGGGGATGTTCAGACTCTGCTGTGACTGGCACCAAGACAGGAGCCCTGATGGGCTGCTCTCCTGGTCTGGGCTGCTGGACAGCTTGTTGCCTTCTCTCCATCCTGAATGGAGAGCTGGGAAGTTTTTAACTCCCGCTCTGAGAGCGAATATGATCAATAAAGACCCAGATTTTCATGCTGTGTTACGTTCTTGGACGGAGAGCTGGGCGAGGCATGTGGGAGCGGATTTATCCATCCAGTACCTCCCCTGCCTCTAAACTGTTGCTCTCAGTGTGAGTGGTTTTGGGTCATGCAACCATTTGCCAGAGGATCCCACAGGAGCAGCAGGTCTGCAGGACTTTTCTGGCACCACACAGCCCAGTTGCAGCACACGGGTCATTTCTGCCAACTGTGTAGTTCCTCAAGAGCTCTGGGGTGAGTGTCCCACAGCCACATTGCCTGCAGTCATAGCTGTGCACACATGAAACACAAGAAACACCTTGAAATGCGTCAACAAAGGCTTTGTCATGATGTGCTGGGCAGGGCCGTGGGGAATATGAAGGGCCCAGGGAGGGAGTTAACGGCACAGGGAATTCCTGACAGGGCTCATCCCTCAGCTCCAGTCCCATGGGCTGCCCTGCAAGTGTCTGCTCTCAGCTTCTCTGGGAAGCCAGTGCACAGCCAAATGCAAATGAACCCCAGTGAAGTTGCTGATCTAAGCCAAGCAGGTTGACTACACCTCCTCCCTCCTCCTTTTGTGTGTTGGGTTGGTTTTTTTTTTTTTGGTGTGTTTTATTTTATTTATTTTTTTCCAAGCATTCCCCAGCTTCATCATAACATGAAAGCTCTCAATTCAGAGCAAATTAATCCACAATCCTGTCCAAACAGAATTCCTGCCGGAGGCATCATCCTCTTGTTGCAACACTCGTCAAACGTCATTCCGTAATTAGATGAAAACTGTTATTGCTGCCCAGGCACACCCTGGGACGGGCCCTGCCCTGCACACACAGCTGAATTTTGAAACAGGCCTCTTCCCCCTCCAGCTCATGACTCTCATGTGATGAAAGGAGGCACGGTGGTAGGTGGGTGCTGGTGCTGAGGGAGCTGGATCTCCTGACCCAGCCAGCAGCTCTGGGATGCTGCCCAGTGCCAGCACATGATCTCCATTTCAAGCGGTGCCAGGAGCCGGTGCCTCGCAGCCATTCCTGCCCGGGGCCAGGAGCAGCAGTGGGAGCACAGAGCTGCTTTGAAGTGGGCCACCCTCAGCCCCAGCTCATGAGACTCCCTCCTTCCCTTCCCCTCTCTCCCAGGCCGAGCTCTCGCTGCAGAAGGAGCAGCTGCAGCTGAAGATCATCGAGGTGGAGGACGAAGTGGACAAGTGGCAGAAGGAGAGGGACCGGATCAAGGTGTGTGTGAGATGTCAAGGCCACTTATCGCTTTCTTTTCCACTCTCCTACATCCTCCTTTCCTCAATTTCCCTGCCGCCTCCAGCTCTGACTCACTGCATCCCTCTCCCATCCCTCTCCCATCCTTCTCCCATCCCTCTCCCATCCCTCTCCCATCCCTCTCCCATCCCTCTCCCATCCCTCTCCCAAGCTCACTGCTGCCAAACCTTGGCACCACAACTCCTGCTGAAGCCACCTTGCCACACGTCCTGGGGGAGATCAAGGAGAGGCAGCGCAGCCTTGTTACAAAACCACCCCAGTTACCTCCCTGCTCTGGGTGCCTGATGGTTCCTCAATCCCCAAATAGCCAGGCAGAGTCAGATACAAAGGTGTGCTGCTCCTCTTCCCACCAGACCACACGCAGAAATAACCTGCAGAAAGGTTCTGGATAACCCAAACTGAGATAAGGCAGCACTTCCACCACCAAACACCTTATTTGTAGTGGAACAGCTTATTTCCATACTGATATAAGGCTCCTTTATAATTCTTTCACCATGGTAGGGGTTGGAATGTAGCAATGGTATTATTTTTTTTTTTTCATTTATGCCCTAACTGAATAGAGCAGTGAAAACACTATTTGGAGACGCCCCAGAAAATTTGCATAATATTAATAGACAAAGCCATTCTTCTCCCTTTCATGTGGTGCACACACACTGGCTCACCAGTCCTGCTTTTCATCTGCTTTATTATTATTATTATTACTATTATTATTGTTATTGGAAACCTGACCTAGAAATTTTAACTCTGAATATAGTTACATCCACAGTCTTTCTGAGGAATATTTCAGAGGGACCTCGAGGTCAGGTTTGTAAGAAGTGTTTCAGCACCTTTCATCCTTTGAAATGGGAGGAATTTGATGTTCAAACTGTTGAGGAGCCAGAACCGTGATTTAGAAGGTTAAACAGTGTTTTTAAATATCACCTAAGAGTGCAGTTTATGAATTGGAATAAAAGATCTGCTCTTACAGTCAGGAAGACATCATGCCCTTTGGATTACATACACATCATCATTGCAGGAACAACTATTACTTCTGTGGTGCTAAAACTTGCACACCTGGAGTCTCCATAGCCTAAATGCTGAGAGTCCTTGGACATATCCCCCTCTGTGTCCCTCTGTTAGCAAAGCTACTCCCTGAAAAGTTGAATATTTTCTTTCTCCTGTGTCTCTCCTGCTCCTCCTCTCTCTGAACCGCCCCTCAGAATTACACCACCAACGAGAAAGCCACGGTGGACCAGCATTTCAAGGAGCTGATCCGTGACCTGGAGAGGCAGAGGGACGAGGTGAAGGCTGCCCTGGACCAGAGGGAAAAGATTGCATCAGAGAACGTGAAAGAGATCGTGGATGAGCTGGAGGAGAGGGCAAAGCTGCTGCGGGAGGACAAGGAGAACAGGGAGCAGATCCACCAGATCAGCGACTCTGTGCTCTTCCTGCAGGTAACTAAGACTCCACTGTAATTTTCTCTTTTCCCACTGAAGGCAGGATTTGCCCTAAGGACAAATCCCAAGTGAGTTTAACACGTGTTCACCTTCTCCAGTTTAATGCACGCCTAAGTCAGGAGCTTGCCTTGACATTTGAAGCTGTTTCTGCTCTGGGAGGTGAAGAATGAACTTGGACATGCAGGTTGTTTTACAGATGGCTACAACTCATGGACAGAGCATTTGTCTGCCCCTCCATCTTCAGCTCTCATACTACTCAGAGCCTAAGATTAGCCAGTTCCCTGGGATCTACCCTGCATCTCTGATGTTCCTCAGTAAACTCTGCTCCCTTCTCTTTTTTTTTTGGCAGGAATTTGGGGCTCTGATGAGGAATTACGTGCCCCCTCCCTCTCTCCCCACCTACAGCGTGCTGCTGGAAGGGGAGAGCATGAGCCCATCCATGGGGCTCCTCAGGGATGACCTGCTCAACGTCTGCATGAGGCACGTGGAGAAGATCTGCAAGGCAGACCTGGGCCGCAACTTCATCGAGAGGAACCACATGGAGAACGGTAAAACAGTCCAGAAATCCCTCCCTTTCTCCTTCCCCCCTCACTGAAAATCTACTCTTTGAAAGTCTGACTTTCCAAGTAGAAAGGTCTCCAGTTTGGGGTTCAGTTAAGGTACAGCTGGAACTGGGATGAAACTCCCTCTGTTCCACCTGACAGAGCCTTCCTGCCTGCCCTGAGCCAGGGGGTTCAAGGGACACACAGGGCCAAATGGTCCCCACACCTCAGTGCTTCTTAAGGACAGCTGAAATTTCTCAGGTGAATAAATGGTCATTATCACAGCACTGCAATGAACCTCCTAAGGTTATAACCCACTTCCTTTCAGTGGCTCCCAATTAGTTCTGAATAAAGGATTTATCTTGCATCAGGCTCACACCTAAGATTAGGAGGACTAAGAGCAACCAAGGTTCACTTCCCACAAACAGCCTTTGTAACCTTGGGCATGTTACTTAATCCCATGAAATGACCTCTTGCCCCAAGAATAACAGGGATGGGAGTTAACAGTTATCTCACCAGGCTGCTGTAGGATATAATCTATTAGTAATTGAGGAACCCCAGATACCAGAACAATAAAGGTCAAGAAGCTGGATATGTAATGTGAGGATAAATTGCATCCTGCTCTTCAGGAGGGTGTGTGGCTCAAAAAGGTGCAGGAATAACCTCAAGTCCAGTTCATCCAAATCTGCTGCAAACCTGCAAGATCCCTGTTAATTCACTCAACCTCACAGCACTTAACATTCCTCCTGAATTAATACACTACACTATCTACTGCCACCATCCTCCCTGAGATATGAACTAGATGGACCAGGTACTTCTGGATCAGAGAACCAACCCTGCAGAAAAGTCAGAGACCACACTCCAAGTGCTCATGAAGCACAGCCAGATTTTAAAACTCCCCCTGCCCTTAAAGTAGTACCAGGAATTGAACATCATTTACCTTTCAACAGTTAACACTGCAGCAGTCCTGGTTATATTCTTAATGCTCCACATGCTGAGAAATGTGGCTGTCACTTAATACAAGTAGACGACAAGCAGCTCAGATCCAAAAATCCCTTCTGTACATTTTTCTTCCTTTTTTTTTCACCTGAAACTTTGCAGAATTTCCACCTGCTGTGCTGGTTTTTGCCAGTCCTGAGGCAAATACATTTTGGCTCAGCCACTTGTGCAACCCAACAGTTCTGGCAGCTCAGGATACAGACTTGACTATTCCTTGATACTTGATCACTTTTAATTGGGGTCTTCTCCTTTTACTGATGCCACTGGTACTTGAAATCCGTGGAATTCAAGTGCCAAAACATTTCTGAGCAGGGCAACTAAATGCTGCCAGAAACCTGGGTGCTTCCAGAGGCTTTACCAGGGATTGAATGGGCACAGCTTGGAGTCTGCCTAATGAAAAGAACAGTGGTATCCACTCAGTTGGGAAATGTTATTTAAGGTGAGTCTCAGGAACTTCAGAGCTCTCCCTTTTCCAAACTCCAGTTACACATGAAAGAGGGCAGCACTCTGCATCCAGTGACTGCAGGGAAATAGCTCCACAATTACTTAACGGATTTAATTAACTCGGACTCCCCCTGAGTCACTGCAACAAATTCATTTGCTACTGGCTTGATGTTCTGGAGTAAAAAACCTTCCCAGGAAGAAATATTATATTAATGGAATGAAACCTGCTTAATAGCAGACTCCAAAGGGAATCCACTTTCTTTTAGTTGTCATAACAGGTACCTACGTAGCAGAGTGGCAAGGAGACAAATAATCAGGGAGCATCCAGGGAGTTTAAATAACACAGAAATAAATTGGAGAAATAAAATAAAAGTTTGTTCAGTGACTTAAGAATCAAAGAATGGAACTATTTAAACACGGGAACCAAATTTACTTCCTTGCAGAGAACAATAGGTTTGTATAGGCCTTCAAAGAAAGTATTTCTACGAGCAAGTGTACTGATAAAACATCATTTCCTGTGGATCAGTGTCAGAAAACCAAACCCAGGCTGTGAAAGAGCTGCCAAAAGAGCAGATTTCATCCACTTTGCACGAGGCCTGAACCAACCACCCTTGTCCAAGAGTCCAGAGCTGTTTGCTACTTTATTTTAGCACCTTTCTCTAAAAACTGAAGGAGCCACTGAGCCCTCTCAGCACTGACTTTCTGGAGCTTTACATACTGGCAGTTCTAGAGCAGGTGGTTGAAAGCCAGGCCTGTGCTCAGGTTAAAACACCAAAGGAGCCAAGCCCAAACCACTGCTTTTGAAGTGGGGGACATTTTTTAGCCCCACAGCAGCATTTTGGTAGGAAAATGCCACGAGGCACAAATCTTCCTGTGGTTTTTAGGAGATGGGGCAGCTACAGAGTGGCCAAATGCTTCAGCTGGGCTGAAGTTGATTGCACTACAGTTGATTGCATCTTTTCTAAGGAATTCTGTAAAATGGGAGGAAAAAAAGAGGACCACACAGAATTCTTGTGCCAAGGGAACTTTCTGGTTTAGACCCTGGGCAGCCACAGCACTGCTTTAGCTCTCAGCCAATTTAAAAAAAAAATAGAGGAACTTGTTTTCAAAGAGCAGATTCACTTCTGCAGCGCTTGAGGAAGCAATTCCACCCTGTTATCCCCTTCCCCCTCCTGCCCTCCCTCTCAGGGCCACTGAACTTCCCCCTCTCTGCTCTGCTTCTCCAGGTGACCATCGGTTCATGATGAACAACTACGAGTGGAACCAGCCTGACAACTTGAAGAGGTTTTCCATGTTCCTGTCTCCCAAAGGTATGGCACCCTACAGGTGGTCAATCTTCCTCCAAACACAGCTTAGGAAAGGATCCTCCTTGATAATGTGTCCCAAAATTTGCTTTCCCTCCATCCCTCTGCATGTTTATGCTGAGTCTTCTCTCCAGCTCACAGAGCTCTGAGAAGGTTTTGCCTTTTCATCTCAAACAGGGCAGAAAAAGAGAAGAGCTGGAGTGGCTGAACTCCTTCAAAGAGTGTAGTTTGTGAATATATAGTTTTAAGATGTCTCACTGGGTTAAAGTCAGTGTTGTTCTCCACCCAAAGCTTATCTCACTGTGCCATCAAGTGTGAAAGCTGCTCTAGGCTTGCTCTGCGTTAGGATTTTACTTTCACCAGCAAACATGCTTTTTCCTTGCAGGAAAAGGACAGAAGAAGTGAGAAATGTGTCCTAAAAAAAAAGGCAGGAGGCTGGAGTTCCTTTCTGAGCTCTGACAACAAGAGCCCTGATGATTTGCTTATGTCCCAGTTGTTGCATGACCACTACAGGATGAGCCTTCAGAGGGAACGAGTGTTTTCAACACATTCAGTTCCAAAGTGACAGTTGCCATTTCTAAATTAGCATCAGGACCCTCCAGGGCGAGGAGCTGATGGTGCTGAAAGCCCAGGCAAGGCACAGCCTGGAGAAAACAAAAGGGCAGGAAGGGTAGCACAAAATAAGCGACCAAATTCCAGCCCTGCCAGGGTTTGCCAGATGCTTCCAGCTGCCAGATGGTGGGCAGGGATGTGCCAGCCATTAGCAGTGGCACTGCCCTGAGGGTGTATTCCTGCTCTGTGCTGGGGTTTCCTGGGGACATCCCAGCTCCCAACACTGAGCCCTTTGTCTGGAGCTCCCCTTTGCCCTTCTCCTCAGCTCCCTGCCCACGCCTGGCAGCTCTGGCAGCCCTGCCTGGCGCCCAGGGGGTGAGGAGGTTGTTTGGAGCAGATGCCAGGGGCAGGGCTGGCATTCCCAGGCTTCAGCTGTAGGGCTGCTTCCCGCAGGCCCCCCCAGATCAGGGGGCAGAGGGGAATTTTGCCAGGGGTTGGTTTTGCATGGAGCCTGTCTCCAAACACCTCCCAGATGGTTAGTGCTGCTCTGCTGCCCCAGCTGTCTCAGGGCTTCACAGCAGTCAGGAAAACATGAATCCTGCTGAGCAGATGCTAGGGAGAGACCACAGACTCAGCCCTGCACCCCAAAACTTTTCAGCCTTGAGGGGAGTTTGAAGGTTAATTCTAAAACTGGGCAAGCCGAACCCAATCTCTACCCAAAATGGGAAGCTTTGAGTTCAGGTGGAAACAGCCCCACATGCATTTGAAGAGTGTGGATGGGAGGAACAGTGTCACCCTGCTGTCACTGCTGCCCACGTGTGTCTGGGACAGGGCTGCACCCTGACATGGCAAAAGGAAGGGAAAAGCCATTTTTCACAGCACTGTAGTGCCTGAACTTCCCTGTGCTCCTCCCTGGAGGATCAGCTGTAGACACTTGGGAGGAGAAGCTGCCTGCTTGGAATCCAGCATCCCAACCTCCTGAAGAGCCAGGAGGGATCACCAGGGGCTGCAAAATCCAGGGTTTGTCCTTGAGTGATGTCTGCCCTGAGCACTGTGAGGGCTGTACAACAACGTGCAGTTCAGTGGCCCCACAAGTACTGGGGGAGCATTTACTCCACCTACACATCTGAGAGCACAGCCTGTGCTGCCTTCCACATTACTCATCCCCTGTTTTCCACCAACAAAGTCACTTTGTCCAAAACAACTAAAGCCTCTGCTGAAATGGGGGTTGGACAGCACTGGGTTCTCCAGCAGGGTCAGGGCTCCAGCATGACAGAAGGGATCCAGCTGCTGAAGCCACTCTGATGGGGAATTTGGGAGCAGAATGAATCAGTAGGCAAAGCAGGAGATGAGACCCACTTATCTGGTGTGCTGGCTGGCCCAGGACTGCCTGATGAATAATGCAACATACCCATAATCATTTAACTCTCTGGAGCTTTCTGTGCTCTCTCCATGTGTCATGTCCAAGTCTGGCACTACAGTTGATTGCATCTTTTCTACAGAATTCTGTAAAATGGGAGGAGAAAAAGAGGACCGCCCTTTGCACTGTGTAATGTGCACAGAATCCTTGCGGATCTCATGAGACTTTAGTAACACACCCTTTTTTCTGGCTTGGTTTGGGTCACTGCAAACTCTGCCTGAGGCCACAGTGGAAAGTGTTTTCTGGACTGAGGAATGCTGCCCAAGTAGTGCTCTGTGCTAACTGCAGTGACCTAAACTAAGAAACTGCTCGGATTTGAGCTGAGCCCATAAGGTTTTAAGCCCTGCTTAAATTCAAGGAGACTTCCACTGCTCTTGTCATTAAAGAGAGTAGCACAAATAATGGTTTCACACTGAGAGGAGGTGTAGGTTAGATATTAGCAACAAATTCTTTATTCAGAGTGTGGTGAGGCCCTGGCACAGGTTGCCCATCCCTGGAAGTGTCCAAGGCCAGGTTGGACAGGGCTTGGAGACCCCTGGTCTAGTGGAAGGTGTCCACATCATCATGGGACATCATCACCACTGGATGATCTTTAAAATCCCTTCCAACCCAAACCATTCTATAATTCTAGCATAAAACATTTGCCTGCAGGGATGACATAATGAGGCAGAGGGGAGACATTAAATGTTTCAGAAGATAGAGGGACAATTTTTTTCAACTACTCGATGCTCCTTTCTGTCCTCTCCCACTAAGCTTTCTTCTCCTGATGCTGCAAACAGTTTGGCCAAAGCCAGGAGGAGGTTGGAAAGATCATCTTGTGCCTTTGGAAGTCTTTCAGTGAAGAGCAGAAGGGACTCAGGCACACAGAGATGGAGAGAGAACTGTGTAAACAGAAACAGGGCTCAACCAGAGCAGGAGCCCACAGGATGGCAGCATAGCAGCTCAAAGTGTTCACCCTGGTTTTGCTTTACTGGGAGCCCAGTGCCTCACTGAAGGGGTACAACAGCATCAGGGTGAAGCCCTGGAGCACATGCCTGTCCCAGTGCTGAGCCAGCCTGTGCTCCTGAAGGAAATGTTCCTCCCCATGCTTTTCCCAAGCTCTAAATCCAAGCTCTGCACGCAGATCCCTCTGCAGAATAGTCCTGTTGAGTAGACAGACCTGAGTTGGCAATTTTCTGCAGCTCAAGGCAGCTCTGTGGCAGGGAGAGCTTTGTTCTCTGGATGAGAGGTCTATTCACCATTCCCTAGAACCCAGGGAAAAAAAGACCAGGCTTTCCTCCGCTCCCTGGACCCAGATTTCTGGTCTGGGGTTGCTCCCAAATTGGTGGGGACTTTTTCCTAGAGCAATGCCAGGCCCAGGCCTTGGAGCCAGCTCACCAGGAGCCAACTGCTGAACTGGATGCTCTTGTTTTACAGCCAATTTCAACCCACGATCATGGGAATTTTCCTCCTTCCAAGCGACCGAGGAAACACTTGGTACGGGTAATTCCCACTTCACTCTGAGAGGACCTAACCCCCCGTGCCACAGCTTTCTGGCTGCCTAACCAACCTCTCCTGCTTCCCCTCTCAGCTGTCCTGTCACCTGTCAGTCACTGTCTCCCAGAGCCACCCCAGAGCTGGCTGATCAGCACTGCCTGCACACACCAAACCCAGGGAAAGGCACCCCTGGTTCTCCTCGTTCAGACAGTGAAAGGAGGTGGAAAACACAGGAGCCACAAAATCCCCATCCACAACACTCTGTGTGGAGGCTGTGGCAGAACCAGGAGAGGACTCCAAATACTCCCAGCCAGTCTCAGAAGCACAAGGCTGCTCCTCTCCATCCCACAAACACCTTTTACTTAGTTCCTAAGTTCTCAGGGACTGAGAGGACACTCCCTGCCTGCACAGCATCCAGCAGGGTGGGGAATGGGGTGCTTTGAGCACCGAGAACCAGCAGCAGGGAGCCTTTTCTTCCCAGATCCCCCATCTTCTCTTTCCTCACCTGTGTTTTCTTTCTTTGCTTCGTTGATGCTCAGAGGGTCCAGCCTTTCCCTTCACTCAGAGGCAGCCACTGCCACCCTACCTGGGGGAGCTCTGGTGACTCACAGCCACACCCCAGTCATTCCTGCTTTCCATGCCACAGGCAGGGCTGCCTCCCTCTCATCTCTCTGCTCTCAGATTCATTCTGGCAGCCAGGGCCTGACCCCGAGGAGGCCAGGAGGGGAAGCCTTGCTTTAATTTCAGTGGGCTTTGAATAAAGCCTCAACTGCTTGGAGGCAAAGGGAGCTTGGGCAGCCGTGGAGTCATCGCTCCTGTCTCTGGAGATGCACTTTACCTGCGAGGAAGCTGCTGCTCTCCAGTCACACCTGCACTCTGGGTCTCTCAAGAGAAAGGCTCTTCCCTGCCTGGAGCATTGGGATCACTCCACACTCACACACTGTGCACACCAGGCTCCCCCCCCAGCTGACTGCTCTCATCTGCCTTTTCTCACCGGGAGAAGAGGGACAAAGCCACTCGTTCCCGTCCTCCCCCCAGGCCAGTCGAAGGCAGCTTCACAGGGGGTGTGTTGAAAACGCTTGGGCTGCTCCACTGCAGCCTGTGGAACACCGTGGAATAACACAACCTCTTCTATCTTCCAGTAGGCAATGGTACTAAGCTGCCTTTTCAGTTCTCCTCGGTGGGACAGAATCCGCCCGGTGACTTCAGCAAACAGTCTGACGGGAGCCTCTTCACTAAGACCGGTACTAGGAATTGAGTATTCCCCCTTCCTCCTGCCCCTTTTTGAGCTGATAACACACTTAATCCTGTTCTTGCTCCCCCAGAGAAGGCCTGGAGCAATCCTGACTGCCAGTCTCTTTAGATACCTGCACATGCTTACATGAGCATGTAAGGTACATCTGCTGAACCAGGAGTTTATTAAGGAGTGTTAGCAACTATTACAAAGTTTTATCTAGTGAAGAGGTGAAGGGATTTTATATTTCGTTTGTAATGGGTAGAAGCAAATTTTAGATGATTTTAGAGGCGAGGAAGATAACAGGGAATGATGTCCATGGCTGTTTGCCCCTCCAGCCTCACCAGTGTCATCCTGAAAGATTAAGAGACACTGAGCACAACCTTAAAAAAAATAAATATGCAGTAGCTGCCTGTCCTCTTTCACATGAATCAGAATCCCACATTCACCATCTCATCCTCCTCTTTGCACGAGGTCAAGGGCACCAGAGGTGGAATCCAAGAGCACCAGTGCTTGCCAAGGGGAGTCAGGTCGGGCTAATTTGCAGATGGAGATGGTGGGGAAAGGCCACTGTCTGATACCCTGAAAGTGGCTGTGACACAGCAGGGCTGGTGTTATTTTTGAGTCAGAACAGAGCTGGTGTGGTAGAAGAGGGTTAGGGCTTATCACACCGCCAGAGGTGCTGTCATGAACCCCAGGCCTCAGCTCTTTGCACTAATTAAACAGCCCAGGGTGCTCTTTGCAAGAGTCAGAATGCTGAGTTTGGGATTTGGCCTGAATTTAATTGGTCTGATTGCATTCCACCTCTCTGCATTCCTCAGACGTTTTAATTAGCCAGACCTTCTTTACTCCCTTTTCCTAACTGACTGGGTGGTGGAGCAGGACTCTGTCTGATGGCTGTTGTGTCCCACCCCAGGAATGGCTGCATGGTTTCCATGTTAAGCAATGCAATACTAATTATGTGGCACTTCCAGTCCTGCTGCTCGTCCTGACGCTGGCCAGGGGACACGGGGGTGGTGGCAGGGACTGATCTATAACAGGCTGTTTTATGTTGTCACAGCTTATCCTTCCATAGTGAGACATCAGTCTGCAAAGGTGACGCCACAGACATGGAAATCCACTAAACAGTCTGTATTGGTAAGAAATATCTCCTTGGTGTGAAAGCTTGTGCACATCTCCAGCAGGAGAGCTGCCTCTTCTAGGGACAGCTGAGATAGGGATGGGTCCTTTGGAAGTGGGAGAGGAAAAGCTCCAAGCCAACAGCTCCTGTTAGGGATGCAGACTAAACCCCCACCTCCAAAGCTCTGGGCTGTGGGGATCATCAGTACTGCAAAAGGACAGTTTGGAAAGATTTTGCCCTACACAAATACTATGAACACACATATGCTGCTGTCTGTAGGACTCTCCTCCCTGCAGGAATATCATGCACTCTTATTAGTCTGTGACATCTACAAGGTATAAATGACACCAAAGACAACCATATAAAAGTATATTCCTAATTATGTCCTACAGTGGGCAAAGGCAACATCAAAGATGAGGGGTCAGAAATCACTAGAACATCTCCAAGTCACTCATTTTGCACCGTTAGCACAAACCAGGCAATTAGAAGAGGCAGAGGACAGTGATATTTTAGGTCTTGTGATTCCAAATATACAGGGTTAACAAACAATTAATGCATTACCACGGAAGCACTGAGTGAATCTGTTTTTTCTTGACGTCCATTCACACTGTGGCAGGGGGTGGGTGGAACTGGATGGGCTTTGAGGTCCCTTCCAACCCACCCCACCCCACTGGGTGATTGTCATGTTTTTCCTCAGATGGGGGTTGTCCTCAGTGATTTAAGATACCAGCCCCTCATGCTGGTGCTGTTCTGGGGCAGTGTGGGCAGGGCAGTGGGAGCACTGGTGGATGGGAGGAGGGTGGTTTTAGCACCCCCTGCACATCCAGGGTGCTCTGCTCCCCCAGCACAACCCATGCTCTCCCCAATCCCCCCATGGAGAAAGCCTGGGCAGCTTCTCCCACACAGTCACCAGTTCTTTCTGTCTCCCTTCCTCTCTGATGCTCACATTTGTAATGACTGTTTTATTTTTATAACCTCTATTCACCAGGTAGCTCTGAACCCAACAATTGAGCTGATAAATATAAGCATTTAAAAGTACCAAAATAGAAGTACGTGCTCTGGACTGCAGTGTCTCTGCAGGAGCTTTTATGGTCTATTGGGCCAATAATCTAGCTTTGAAAATAGTCTTAAATGTGTATTTAAGTAATATACATTCTAAAAGGTCTGTAAATATGAATTTTCACAAAGGAGCATTCAATTTAAGGAGGAATGTCTTTTTAACCCCAGGAAGTTCTTTTAAACGAAGCCCCCCCTCTTCCATATCTTAATTATATTGGAAATTAAAGCCATAAAATGAAAAGAATTTCAACAAAAGGGAACATTGAGCAGGAGGTGTGGGGCACTGAGCAGCAAGATGGGCTGGGTTTGCTCTGCCCATCCTTCCTGCTGTTCCTAATATTAAACTGGTGCTGCACAAGAAAGGACCAGTGTGTCTCTGTGAGGTGTCTCCACATTCTGCACGTGGGATCTGGGCAGTGGATCAAACCTAAGACAGACTGGGAATTACAAAACCCAACTGTTCCTGATTTCCATGCTCTCTGCCTCAGTGGTGTGAGCATTTTCTCACCCTTGGCCAGTGCAGGCAGTGACCACGATCAAGAAATAAATGAATTGGCTGTTGTGTTTGCAACCCTCCAGAGCCAACAGGAGGCTGCACAACACACCTCTGCCACGTGTTGCTTGTTGTGATGGTGCAGATAAGAGAGAAAAGCCAGGGGTGGGGTCCTCATGAGATGAGATAAGCTCAGGGACTGCAGGAAAACGAGCTGGAGGGACAGAAACCAGCAATTCCTGTATGATCTGCCCCTGTCTCCCCACTTACACAAACACTGAGCGCTGGGCCCTGCAAGAAATAAAAAATACACCACTGTGTGGGTATTTCCATGCACAAGAGTTTGGGTTTGGCAGCCAGAGAGCACCAACAAACACCTCACAACCTGCAAAACTGCGCAGAGATTCAGGTGTGAAAACTCCCCTCAGTCGTCTGGTGAGTGAGCAGTTAAAAAACACACTGACAGCAGCATAAAGGGGACATTCCTCTTCTCCCCAAAAACCCCCTCATCAAGCCATGAGTCACAGTCTGAGCTTCTACAGGAGGCACTGGCTCATTTGGCTCAGGAATGAGGGCCAGGCAAAGCCTGTGCATAAACCAGAAAGCAAAGCCATCTGCATTCGATGCCTCCAGCACCTCCAGCTTTGAGATGGGCCCGAGGTGTTAAGGAGTTTGGAAGATGTGAATGGTTGGGCTGCCCCCCCCCAAGGAGGGTGAGAGGTGTAGGTGGCCAGAAAGAGGAGGTAGGTCCAACTCACATGCCCCAAATTCTCCATTGCAGTCACATTACCGCCCCTTTTACGTCAACAAAGGCAATGGAGCCACTTCCAACGAGGCACCTTGATCCCTGAAGATTTAGGGAAGAGCTGGCAGCACTTGGAGTGAAGACTCAGCTGCGGATTTTCATGGATGTACCTGCTACTATATTAACCTTACTGCTCTAATCTCTGCCAGGGAGAGGGAAGGTGCAGCAGGGAATGGCCTTTGCTAGAGGAAACAAAGACTTTTTTTTTTCCCCAAATCACCCAAATGCCTTGAAAGCTCCGCAGGCCTTAACAACGTAACCCCCTCCTCTGCTGCCCCCTCCTCGTTCCCTCCCTGCTCTGCCTCTCCTGGGAATCATGCATGCTTGGGTAGCACCCCCTGCCAAACCAGCTGTGTCCCCTTTGTCCTGAGTGTGTTTTTAGGAGCTGTTCAAACCCTGGTGAAGGTCCCAAGCTTGGGGAGCCCAAAGCTCTGCCCAGAACGGAGAGGTCCCAGACAGCCCCTGGGAGCAGTGACGGGCTAAAAGCTCTTCCCATGCCTCCTGTACCCTCTCACTCACCCTCTTTTGGGGACACCCAGCTGGGGGCAGGTCCAGCACTGCCACCTCCCTGCATCCCTGCAGGTCCCACCACGCTTCCTCGGGGTCCTCCATCAGCTCAGCTCTGCTCCTTGCCTGCCAAAAAGCCACGACAAGATCTCTGCAGAGCTGCTGCAGCCCAAGGCCGGCTGCTGGTGGAGGGCAGAGAGCCTTTCCATCCCATTAAAGTGCCCCTCCAGCCACCTTTTCAAATTAAGAAATAAAAAAGAAAATCCATCCTGCTAATACAAGATTGATTAGATGCCACAGGTGTTGGGTGCTTTTCTGTTTTCTAGTGGTTTTTCTTAATTCCCCTCAACCAAAATTGATTTATATACTGTAGTTCAGGTATTTTATTCTTTTTCCTGCGGTGGGCAATGAGAATTAGTCCCGTAGCTTTTTGCTCAGGATAATATGTTTTATTTGTCCCCTGGACAGATGAGTCACATCAGCACCCAGCCTGCAAAGCAGCCAGGGCTGGTTAAGCATCCCATGATGTCCCTGAGATGATTTTCCCTCTCCATGGACAAGCTGAGGGGTTAAATCCATGCTGTGCAAAAGCCTCCCCAGGTCAGTCAGGGGGAGCAGGTGGCCCATGGCAGGGTCAGGGCGCTCCAACCTTGAGAACCAAGACCTAACAGCTACTTTTCATGGCTTGCTCTGCCCCTTTCCTGCCCTCAAATGCCTACAGCACCTTGCTGAGAGAGGTCCCACCTGTCATTCCCCGAAGATTATCTTCTGGCTAATCCCCATGCAAAGATCCTGCTTTTCAATGCAACCCCTCGTACAAAACTTCTGAGGCTGAACGTTGGTCGCTCCAGAGTACTTGAAATGTCACTTTATATAATTATTTTCTTTTTGCCTTAATGACCAGAGGGGGAAGGGGCTGGTGTGGTAGGGCAGGATGTGAAGAAAGGGAAACTGGGATAGAGTTGCTTGGAAAAGCCCTGAAGGGTTTGAGTATGTGTGTGAAAGGAGAAAACGAGCCCCCTCCAGGTCTCACTGGTTTGCCCCTGAGCAGGGTCCAGGAATCACTTGTGTTTCTGTAAAACCTTCCACCACCTCCTCTTTATGTTCCAAAATGTGTCCATGATCCCTCCTCCTCCTCCTCCTCCAAAACTTGGGTGTTAAATCCCCCCTTCCTCCCTGCCCCAGAGAAGGCTCCGTGGTGCCAGCTGGGCGCTGCCCTTGTGACCAGCCCGAGGACACAAACGTCCCTCTCCTCCTGCTGTCCCCTGCCCTGCCCTACCTCTGCAGCCCCCACAGCCTCTTTGCTCCCCGTCCCCTCCTCCAGGGCCTCACACACCTTGCACACACAGCTTTTCCCAGCCAGTGGAGCTGCTCCTGGGAGGATGCCAAGCCCCTCTTCCAGCCCTGCTGGTGCCCCCCAGCCCCTTGCCCTGCCAGAGGAGCACAGTGGCTCCTCTCAGTCCCGGGGATCTGTCAGAGAGGCTTCAGGTGTATTGTGCATGAACTGTTTTTATCGTGTTTGTCTCGATCAGCAAAGCAAGAGGAATTCCAGCTCCTCAGACAGGACACGGCTGCGCTGATGTAAATGAGGCCCTTCCCGTGTGCATCACACACTGCAGAAATAAAGGAGAGAGCTCCATGTCTGACCAAAACTAACTGAGGTCTGGCTTTGGTGTCTATTTGTAAGACTCTCAGTGAGGTCAAAGTCTCTGAAAAATATTCTTGATGTGAGCAACGGGTATGGAAAACCCAATTTTTTTCCCCCAGCTTTTTCGCTGCTTTATGGATGTTTTAAGTCAAGGTCAGAGAAAATTCCCACATCCTTGGAGGTCAAAGCTGATGAATGCACTTCTAATGGAATACCTTGAGACTACCCTGCCCAGCTAGGTTGGTTCCCAAACACTGGTGCCACTCAGGTCCCTTCCTGCAAAGGCATTTTGGGAAACCCCTCAGCCCGTGGCTCTTCCCTGCCAGGGTTCCACCTCAGCAATTCCCACTGGAGGAAAACACTGGTTCACATAGGCCAAAATCAGACTGTGAGGGGCCATGCTGGGCTGGAGCACTGTTTTGCCCCAGCATAGACCCAAATCTCCCCGTGAGGTTGGTTCTGGGCACCATTTGGACCCTACACCCACCTAAACCCTCTGGAGACCTCTGGTTCTGCACAGCTCAAACCTCTTGCCCACACTATGTCTTCTCCTGCCTCACAGGGAGAGAGTAAAAGCCTTTTGGGCTGCTAAAGCTGCAGGTTCAAGGCCAAACACACCCTGACAGCTGCTTAAAAGAGCAGTTGTACATATCAACCTGTGGGGACAAGAACAGAAGCAGGCAAGGATTATTCATTTGCCCCAGACAGACTGAGGCAGGGAGCTTTCCAGAGGACAACTGGCATATTTTATCTCCCAGGTACTAGATACCAGCTGTTTTTCCCCAGACTCATTCCTGAAGAGCAAGGATGCCACCAATTCACTAGAGAAGCCAGTAAATCCTTCTTGTTTACCCCACATGGGAGTTGGCACAGAGAAGAGCTCAGCTCTTCCCCATCAATTCCACTCGCTGCCTCCATTACTGTTATTACTGTGATTAAAAAGCAATCAAAGAGAAATCTTCTTCCTGTCCTGAAACTGCTGCAGAACATCTCAGTTCCACCATTTAAGCATGAGAAGAGCGAGTTACAAGCGCACCCCCTGCACTCCTGGGCTGTGTGACACGGGAAAATAATAATGGAGCTCATCCCCTGAGCAGTCAGAGGCAGTGAGCAGTGTGGGGATGGAGTAATGAACCTCAGAGCTGCAGGGCTGCCTCGTGCCTGCTCGAGGGATCCAGGCAGAGCAGCTCCAGACACGCTGGAATGAACTTCCCAGCCTGCTCTGAGCTCAGCACCACTGCACCCCAGCTCAGAGGGATGGGAGGGCTCAGGCAGAATGGGGTGGATCTTGCTCAGGCATCAGCTCTTCATCCCAGGAACATCCCTGAGAGAGGGTGGACAAACACACTGGCACAGGTTGTGCAGAGAAGCCATGGATGCCCCATCCCTAAAAACGTTCAAGGGCAGGTTGGTTTGGGCTCTGAGCAACCTGGTCTGGCTGTGGGGCTGATCCCAGGGCAGGAGG
>JAWWLV010000075.1:4691264-4705104 GCA_035041135.1 Platyrinchus mystaceus
GATCCCAAGGTCTATCCCAGGGCAGGAGGAGGCTCTGGGTCCGATCCCAAGGTCTATCCCAGGGCAGGAGGAGGCTCCCGGGCCGGTCCTGCCGGCAGGTGTCAGCGCTCCATCGCTGCCGGGGCTGTTTCCATGGATTTCCATGAATCGCCGCCCATCTGAGCGCAACCATCGCCATCCCGGGCTTCCAAACTTCCAGGCTTCCCTTGCCCGAGGGAAACGCCAGTAACACGGGGACAGACCCACTCCTTGGGTGTGAATTCCGTACAATATCCAGTTAAGAATCAAGGCAACCACCTCCAAAATATTCCCCTCCAAGAATCCATTCAGCTCGCTCACTTGACTTCTGTCACCAGAGCAACACAGGCCACCGTTTTATCTTTGTACCTATTAACTATAAAGTTTTAAAATGAACAATTCTTCGGGGGCATAAACAAGAATTACAAAATCTAATTGCTCGTGAACCTTTAAATTTTGGTAATATATTATAATGACATAAATTTGCCACTCTCTTGCACAAAGATAACACAGAGATAAAGTGTTTGAATTTGCTAATTAGCAGGCATAAAATACAGGGACAGGTTCTTAATGAAACTATTGGGATGTTCAATCAAAGACTATGATAGCTCCTGAATTTTCATTGCCAAGAATCTGATCTTCAGACTTTTAGTTTGTCAGACCTTAATATAGCTCCTTATAAGTTAATATTTCCCTTAACCTGGAAAAAAAAAAAAAAAAAGAAAAAGCCCAGCATTTAAGGCAGATAAAACATGCATGGGTAGCTGTGGTAATTAATTTGCACATTTTAGTGCTTTTAAACTACTAATCTTACACACCTCCAGCAACCACATATCTGCTCCTGGAACAGTGGCCACGGGCTGTTGGGCAAAGCTTCTTATATATGGGAGTAATGAAGGATAAACGTTTTGTCCTTTCTATTTCTTGTTATTGCTGGATCTTCAGTGTTTTGTAAATATGAGTTTGCAGCACTTTCTCCCTGAGCAGGCAGGTGAGCGTGGCCTGAAGTCCCTCAGCAGCAGAGAGAGGCACAGAGCAAAGGGAGCAGCTTCCCTGGCACTGCTGATCCTGAATCCTGGGCTCCTGGATGTGTTTCAGGGAGGATTTAAAACAGATTCTGACTTTGATGGGCTCTAGGAAGAGCTTGCCAAGTCCTAGATGCCCCCAGGTCCTGCTGAAGTTGGGGTGGGCTATCCCAAGGCACCACTTTGCTGTCGGGAGCTGCTCATCAACTCCTGCACCCATATGAGCTCGCACTGATTCCACCAAACAGCTCAGCACCAGAGCTGCCTGTAAACTGCTTCTTAAACTCTGCAACTCATGTGCCACAGGACAGCTGCCTTGGTTTTACAGGGACACTCACAGAAGGTATTTCTGTGGGGTCCTACATAGAAACCCATCTCAACCCCCACGTCAGCGCTCAGGAGCACAGCCCTGCCTCTCCCTGCTCCAGCAATTTTACAGACCCCATTACCTTTTCACGTGCCATTTGGCTGCTGTCAGAAGCAGGAAAGCTGCTTAACAGGGAAACCTTTAAAGGCCACAGCCTGCCCATGTGTGCTCTTTACGTGGAGCTTCCTTCAAAGAAAAGATTTACTTCACATTTTCTCCTCCTGCTCGGGACCTCCAGGGGATGATAGTTCCATAGCTGTGCTCTCCTGCCTGCTTAGGGATTCTGTGAGTACTTTCCCACTGCAAATCCTGGAGGATTTAATATCCACTCTGTAATCTACTGGCACCAACAGGCATTATCTAACTAAACCTTAAATTGAAAATGCTAGTCTTTTCATTTTCCCCGAGCCGTTGTGAAAAAGGCAGGCTCTCGTAGTCCGGTGTAATTTAGTCTCACTCTAATTAAAATACACCAGTCAGCTCTCCCTGGCACCACACTCAGCTGGCTGATGCTGTGAGTGTCAAAGGCATGTCAGGACGTGTGTGGAGCTGGCAGGTGGGACAGCAGTGCCCCAGCTCTGCAGCCTGGCTCTGCTTTATCAGACCAGCCTCTATCCCGTCTCCCCACGCAGCAGGAGCAGCACAGGCTGGGTTTTATCCTCTGTTTTCCTCTCATCACCCAAGTTTTGGCTCTGCTGGGGCCCAGTGTTGTCACTGAGGGCATCCAGCTCCTTGTACCAACCCGTTCCCGAATCTCAGCATCAAGGAAACTGTTCAGAGTTTGTTTCTGCAAGTAATGGGAACTGATCCCTGTCCCCAAAGCCACCTTCAGTTCCCAGGCATCAGATGGCAACCAGAGTGGCTCCCTGGCTGGGCCAGCAACCACCCAGCACTGGGCTGGCAGTGGTGACCAGCAATACTCATTTATGGTTCTCAATTTTAGTAGAAAAAGGTGGAAAGGCTCAGTCCCAATCAAGGCTGTTGCAGGTATCAGGTTTCCACATGGCTGGGGTATAGATCCTGCTCTGCAATAATCAATCCCACTGACACACAGCAAATGGGAAATGGAAACTTTGCAGGGGGAAATCAGTCAGGAGGTGCAAGAACAAAGGCAGTGTTGAACTGCAGAGCAAGTCCAGCTGGTTCAGGAGCCCATCTGACAGTGCCAGCTGCTCCGTGGAACACACCAGGAGACAGATGTGGGGTAAACTGCCTTTAGGGAGAGCTATTTCCTCATGACCCCGTCAGTTAGTACTTAGCTTATGTCCTTAATTAATACCACTTTTAGTATTTTTAAATCCTCTTAACTACACACCTGATGTGGCTCCCTGTTAGCAGAACAGCTGAGCATCAGCACCTCTGGTGCATTTATCTTCCCAACACTTCCAGCAAATGTGAATCCCCATTTTACAACCACAGGGGAACAGAAGCAGAGAGAAGGTGAGATCTTGCTTAAGGTCAGAAGAGCAGTTTGTGGCAAGGCAGGAACTTGAGGTCTAACCTCCAGCCAGGAGAGGATTATTTCCCTCCAGGATATCTAATCCCATTTTGAATCCCACTTGTCCCTCAGCTCAGGACTGTGGGCAAAGAGTTCTGCACGGTAAAGCTTTAGGAACAATGTGTTGTGCAGGCATTTTAGCACATTTGAGAACCCCTTGGCACATTAAAGGTGTTATTAGTGCAGGGAACACGGGGTCACAGCACAGCTCCACCTCCCAGCTGGAAAGCCTGAAGGCATCGTGGAATCATGGAATGGTTTGGGTTGGAAAGGACCTGAAAGATCATCCAGTTCCACCCCCTGCCGTGGGCAGGGACACCTTCCACTAGACCAGGCTGCAATGCTTTGGAAAGGATGGAAAGATGGAATAACACACATGATAAAAAAAGTAGAGGAACCTAAGCAGAATAAGGTATTTTTTGGGGGAAAAAAATAGTGCGAGAAAATGAAAGTTTTCCCGTCTGAAACACTTATGATTTGATATACTTTAAAGAAAAATAATTTCAGGGAGAAGTAATGACTGAATATTCCCAAATCCATTTGCTTCTGCTAAAAGAACAGCTGCACAGGAAGGAGAGGGAAATAATCAAGAACAAAAATCTCATCCCAGCACACTCTCATGTTCAGTAGGCATAAGGGACTTTTGCCCTTCATAACTAACATAATAACTTGGTGTTTTCATTACCCAGAGAAATTATTAATCCCTGTTTGAACCTCTCTAGATGCTCTACTTCCATCACTTCCAACACAGCAAGTTTGACTGAAATATGGAGAATTAAAAAAGGGTCTGGGACAGAGGACTGGCTTAGACTAAGGAAATATGTGAATAAAGTCAGAGATCTGGAGGTGTTCAAGGCCAGGCTGGATGGATCTCTGAAGGTGTCCCTGCTGATCTTTGAGGTCCCTTCCAACCCAAACCATTCTGGGATGTCTTTGGGTACAAATAAAAATGCAGAGCTCCCCTATCAGACCCAGCACAGCAGTTCTGGGCACCCCCTCTGTGTTACCACAGCCCCAAACTGCTCCGTTTGCAGGGAGACTTGCCAAGATATTCCAAGCTGAACCAGCCAGGTAGGAGTTCAAAGCTGTATTGTGGTGCTTTGTTATTACAGCTGTCAGGGAACATCTGCTGATAGAGTTATGGCCAGTCAGCTCAGTTATGCTAATTATTAGGAGGTTTTTTTAGGGCAATATCTTTTCATTTCCTAGATAAGAGTGTGCACAGTCACACTTGCTTGGCTAATGAGTGGTAATTTGTTAAAGGAGCAATTATTTCATTAAGCACTCCATACTTTCCCTGGCAAAGGGGAAGAAAGGTCCAGACTCTCCAGCTCCCAAGACACTCCTGTCACTTGTGGTGAGGAAGAATTTATCTTTTGGTGCCCATTGCAAGCAACTAAAACACGACAAGGAAGGGTCCCTGTGCCAGCCAGGCAGCAGCACCAACTGAGGCACATAAACTGAGGAGTTTCTGGGCTGACAAAACCTGATGGCCACAACATCTGGGTGACCCTTTTTTTCCCCCCCTGCCCTCAGCATCTCCCAGAAGTGTTTGGAAGAGCCCAGCCCCAGCCAGGAGTGAGGCTCCCTCTCCAAGACAACTGCATATCAAGTAGAAATCACACAAGCCCTCTTGATAAGCAGCAGGCAGCCCTGCTCCTGGCAGCTAAAGGGATTAATGGGAATGCACACAGACACAGCTGGGCAAAATCAAAACACTGAGCAGAGACTAAATTATGCCACTTAATGGTAAAATGTCTTCGAGCCTCCCAGTCCACCCACTGCCTTTCCCTTGGCTGCTGCAGCCACAGGAGGAGGAGGAGGAGGAGGAGCAGTTCAGGGACAGGCAGAGCTCAGAGGGCAAATCCAGCCACCCAAAAGCCAGATCTTCACGTGCCTGACATCCCAGCTGCCAAGGGTCAGGGGATTTTGAAGCAGTGGCAGTGGCTCTTACAACAGGACATGGCTCTGTGTTCACCACCACAGGCTCTGCTGCCAACCAGTTAACACCAGAGTGACTGACCCAGTGCAGCCTGTGGTTCACCCCAACCACAGCAAACAGCCTGTGACACCGAAGGGAAAAACCTCCACATGCTGTGGAGGTGAAATGAAAAAAAATCTGTGCGTTCAAAAGGCTGGTGTACATTTTACGTGGTCAGAAGGAAAAGCCACTGAGGGTTAAGTGCCTGTGGGTTTTTCCTCCTCCCCCTATAAAAACCAGGGGGTCTTGAGGCTGAAAAAGGTGGAGAGGTTCTGTCATAGCTTCCCCACACTGAGGTCCCTGCACAGGGGAAGGGAGATGGGCAGCGATACAGGTGCAGTCACAGTGTTTTAAAAATGAAATTCAGGCACAGCCACCCTGACCACACCTCATTTCTGTGCACATTTCTCACAAAGTTCTGTGTGGAATTAAAGGGAAATGTCCTGGCAGATGCACCAGCAGCAGTTCCCCAGAGTCTGTGGTGCTGTGGGCCAGGAGAAGGATTCCAGCAGGCACCAGCTGGATGTGTGGAAGGAAGCAGACTTGGGACTGCTGGAAATGCTTTGGGTTGGCTCTGCCCCACAGCCAGATCTCATCTGGAACCAGTAAGCCAAGCGTGGGCTGGCTGCAGTCACACTGCAAACAAGACCAGCGGCTGCCTGACTCACCTCTTGGGAATTTTCCTAGCAAGCAGGAGCTCAACCTGCTGTCCCTGAAAGCACAGAGACCTCGGGATGACCAAGAAAAGGTCATATAATTGTGTCAAACCACCCTCCTTCTGGCCACTAATCCAGGCCAGGTTATGAACTGCTTGAACTCCACGTGACTGAGCTGCTTCCCAGTGCTTCCTAATGTGCACCTAAAGGGAACACCCTTCATTCTTCAGGGACAAGGATGATGTTATCACACCGGAACCTTGGTGGTTTCAAAGCAAAGAATCCCAGAAACACTCCTAAATTAGAGGTCTAAGTGGGAGATGGGTTTTCCCTTGGAAGAAACAATGAGCCATTTCCTCCTCTGAGCAGCCCTGAGAGGGATCCAAGAAGTTGTAGAGCAGGGAGATGAGACAAGCAATGACCAGATGCTGAGAGACTTTGTGAGGAACTCAGAACCCCAAAATAGAAGCTGCTTACCAGCTCCCAAACTAGAAGTGAAGCTTCTGTCAGTACTATATATGCCATTCAATCTGATTAGATGAAGCTCAACAAGGAAAAACTTTGGTAAACTAACACTGGTCAGCACAATTATGGCTAGATTGTGGCTTTTGGGTGGAATCTCCTTTTGATTTCATGAATATTAATTGGTAAGAATTGTACCACATGGTTATGGGGCTCCAAAGCTGTTACTGTCTTTCCTCTTTTTCCTCTCACTTAGAATTTTGCTTGAGGGATGCAGTTCAGCTGCTGAGAATTTTCCAGTCTGGAAGCAGCTCCCTGGTGGGCTGGAAAGGCAGAGCTGGGGCTCAGGCAGTGCAGAAACTCCCTGGTGCAAAGTGTGTGTTTCCTTTTCAAGGAAAACTCCGTGTTTCGTAGCAGAAAGGGAAAGATGCTTTCTATTTAAAGCAGATGGGTTAAGAGTTCAGGAAAGGAGGATGAGAAGAGATCATGGGAGGAAAGGTTCCTGGAGATGTAGGGATTTGGGAGTGGAGATCGGCTGGCACTTGGCAGACAAGATATTAAAGGGCAATTTGTACTAAGAACTGCTCTGACCCATCTTAAATCAGTTCTTTGGAGTCTCCCCTGAGGTACCACAGTAATTTCTTTCAGCTTTTACTCAAAGGCCAGACTCTCCTCTAGGCAGCTTCTTTTTCACAGGTTGTTTTGGTGGTCTTAAATGGCAATTCCATTACCAGTAAGACCAGTTTCCTTTATTTCTGCCAATCAGGGCATTACAAACTCTGTTACCTGCCACAGAACACAAGTTCCAGCCCGGGGCTGTTGTTTCAGCAGCTTTTAAAGCCCCAAGTCCCACTTAAACCTGATGCAATGGGCAGATCCCCAGCTGGGCTGAGGCTTCCACCCCTCCTGCAGCAACTCAAAGAGCCTGTTTGGCCTCAGCTCACGGGGCAGAGCAGGATGTTCCTTGTCCTGGCTCACCCTGAGCACGTTTCTAAGGGGGTCACTGCTCCAGAAGTGCCTTTGTGGGTCTGCTGTGGAAGTTTTTCCAGGTGCCACGTCTCCACCAGCAAATGTTCTGCATTTCTGTGGCATTCTGAGGGTGTCTGTGTCTCTAAACACACAGCACTGGCACCCAGAGTCCTTGGGGACACAGGATGGACACGTGTCCCTCTCGTCTATTATTCCTTGCCCCATTTTCTGCAGGCAGCCCTCATTAAACTGTTCTTTCCAGGCATTTCTAGTTCTAACTAAAAAAAAACCCAGCTTGTCTCATTGCCTGTTTTCTGCAGTGTGGGGTTGGGAGCACCTTGGCTGGATCTATTCATCTTTTATATCTTTCAGGCATTAACTAGTCCCACCATGTCCGTGTCAGGTGCACAGTGTTCAGAGAGATCAGACTGCTGATCATCTTTGAAACCTCTTTTTTTTCCCCCCCCTCTCACATCCCTCTTAATTGAGTGAGGCTTACCTTGCCCTCCCCCTTTTCAGCATATTTGAAAAACAAAACCACTGGTTTGATTTGCATGTAATTTTTTTTCTCCCCTTTCCTAAGAGACCACAGAGATAAACCTCCCAGTCCCAGCAGCAAATCAAGAAATCCTGCAGTACAAATAACTAAAAATATCTTTTACAATAGTCGTCTTGGTATTTACATATTTGCTCCCAGTGTCCCCATCTAATTAGACTCTGAATCCCATATTCACTTATGCTGGCAGAGAGCTGCATTGTTTTCTTGTTTTGGGTCTGTGACTGACTGGAGGGCTGTGGTATAATCTCATTTATGCCTTTGGAGGAGGATGAGGCAAAAGCAGAGAGAGCTGAACACTCAAGTGAGGAGAAACCTGTTTGCAAAGGCTGTTGATAATGCACTTGATACTATGGAGCCTCTCTGCAGGGCTCAAATTTGGGGTAAAGACCAAACCCCTCATAAAATACAAGACACAAATAGAGAGAAAAATGCCTGGAGAAGCCCTTAAAATAAACCTGAGCTTTCCTCTCTGTAAAGCCAAGCAACCAGATCTGCCTGAATATCCATCCCAGCATCAGGGTCAGGCTTATTGCTCAGATTAAAAAAAAAAACAACAAAGTAACCCCATATTTTTTCATGTTAGATGATTTGGGTTTGCCTAAGGGCAAAGGGGAAAGGGCTGGGAAACAGCCAGGGAAGAAGCTGTGAGAATACAGCAGGAAAATGGAACAACCTGAAAAGACGTGAATTGGGCAATTTTATTCCCAGTCATTGCCTCTGTTTCCCTGCCAGGTGAGAGGAGGATGACAACATCTCCATCTGAGGGACAGGAGCAAGCTGGCTTCGGCAGTGGGTGCAAAAATCTGCCTGCTATTCCTGCAGAAAAGGGGCTGCCAAGAGGTGTGGAGCCTTCCTGAGACACCTCTCTCAAAGTCTCTCTTCACCCACAGCAGAACCAAACCTGTAATGTGGTGATCTCTGCAGAAGGATTGTTGTCAGAAAACACCCAGCAGAGGGGAGACGGTGGTTGGCAGAGAAACCCTCTCTGTGCTGTCCCTGACCAAGGAGGGATGGAATGGAAAGATTCCTCCTCAAAATGCATTTGCTGCATTTTCTCTGCTCTGGGAATTATCTGCCCAGTTATATACCTTGTCTAGGTGAATCAGGATCTTGCTGACCCCTAAACAAGGAAAGGAGTTTCACAGCATAAGAACCCTCATAAGCTTTGGGACTGTTTGGGCTTCAAGGAACACAAAGCCGTGGAACACTAACCCTCCTCCACACTCCTCTCCCGCTGAGGGGAATTGTAAAGGAGGCAGCAGCATTAATTATTGATCCCAAATAGAATTAATAAAGAAAGAACATTTACTACAGCTGATAAAATGTTCCATGTGAGATCTTTATCCTCAGGTCAGCGGCAGAAACAAGACAACAGCAGGGAGCTCCTCTTGTGCCAACCAAGACGTGAGTCCTTGTCCCTCACAAGGAGCTGCTGAGGACACGGAGAGACTTTTTCCATCACAAAACCAAACTCAGAATCATGGAATATCCTGAGCTGGGAGGGACCCACAAGGATCATCATCAAATCTAACTCCTGGCTTTGCACAGGGCACCCCAACAAATCCCACCCTGGCCCTCAGAGCGTTGTCCAAACACTCCTGGAGCTCTGACAGCTTCGGGGGGAGGAACCTTTCCCTGTCATCCAGCCTAACCCTGCCCTGGCACAGCTCCAGCCCTTCCCTGTATCAGATATAGGTGGGGTGGGGTTGAAAAAAGGCAGCTGAAAGCCTGTGCAGGCTGGTTGCTCCTGGGACAAGCACTCCCATGTCCCATGGAAGCAGATGGAGCGGCACTTGGGACCTGGGGGTGTTCTTTGCTGAGCTTTCAGGAGGAGCTGGCTTCCCCCTTGCCACAGGATTTGAACAGCAAACCTCCTGGGGTGTTATTACAACTCAAGGCTGCACTGTGCTCAGTGTCTCTCACTTTTCAGGTTAAGGATGGTTTCTCATTTAGCTCCTTCCCAAGGCAAAGATCCTCCAGAGACTCCACTCGCCGTGGACATCTCTGGCAATGACACAATTTTTCCCCTCATCCCCTCAGTGGGCACACATTACCACACACATAAATATAGTCAGGGCGCATAAATCTACATAAATTAGCACCCTCAATATCTAGTAAAGCTCTAATCAGCAGAAAAGAACAGATTAAAGATAGAGGACTAGATCAGATTGCATCAAGTCTGTGCAACTCTCTGAGTTCTGTTGAAGTTATTCTGATTACACCTGATTCTCCCATTGCCTCGAGTCAGGATGTTTTATGACCTAGTTGCATTTATTTGTACCCACAAACTAACCTGCATTATAAATTATAGCAAAAGGAGGGGATATTTTTCTCCTTCTTCCAGAAAGCTTTACATTCATCAAAGTTAATTGTAATCGGCCTTTAGCTCCCATAAATAATCAGTTATAGTGCTGAGACACAGCATAAATCCACCCAAATTATGCTAAAAGGAGGATTTGGGAAAAGTTTAATCAAAGTTTTGATGTGGAATCACAATCAGCAGAAAACTGCCAGATTTTAAAGGTCCCCAGTCATCTCAAACCTCCTAAAACCAGGAAGGTTCGAGGGCTGGGTGGTGGAAATCAAATTATCAAGGCAATGGTTTCTTCCACAGGTCTGGATTCATATTGCCCCCAGCAGCATCACAACAGTACCTCCTGTCTTGCTGCTGCCTAAACAGTGGGGATGAGGGCATTTAGGAACAGGAAAACAAGGGTTTGGGCATCTCTTCTGGATGTGGTTTATCACAACCTTCCTGTTGCACAGCAAAGAGCAGCAGCAGATGCCTTTTTTGGGCTTTTCCCCAAACACCAGCTCAGTTCCAACCCATCACTCCCAAGAGCTCCATTTTTCCCAGCAGCTCCCATTCCCTCCTCTAAAATTTTTGATGGAATGTGGGTGCCCCACAAAGCCAGGGTGGTCTCCTCTCCTCTGTGTGTCATGGGGCAGAAATGGGATCTTTCTGGACTCTCAGAAGGGCCCCTGGCTGGGTGATAAAAAATACTAGTGCTGCTCCAGGCATTGCCCACATAGACAAATTCCTGTGAAGTGGATGATGGGACTTGTAATTTCATGTCTTGCATTGTCAGGGAGTCACAGCAAACTCAAATAAAAGTTGGGACCAGAAGAGAGACATGAAAAAAAATAAGAGAAGAAAGAGAGAGATGTGTGTGCCTATATATATATATATATATAAATATATATATGTCTGGGACAAAATGATGGCTGAAGCATCCCTGTGCCTCAGCAATAGGAAGTGTCTGCTTTTGATGAAAAACGGGACATTCAGAATGTGCTGAGGAAAAGCAGGAGCACCACTGGGAAGGAATCCAGCTGACAAATTACCCCGAGGAAAGATCCTTCCAGGAGACGAGTCCCAGCTCTGATTGAATGGGCTTGTTAATAAAAATACACTGGGCAAAAAAAAAATAAATAAATAATGAAACAGAGAGAGAATCCTCTCAAATAAGATTTGAGTCCTGCCTTAAATCCATGGCTCCATTTGTGAGCTGCTCTGTCCTTGCAGGCTGAGCAGGACAGGAGAAGAAAAGAAGTGAGAACAGGCTGTAGAGTGTCGTGTCCCTCCCCAGGTGTGACACACACACACAGAATGGTAGAGTCACCACAGCTTTAAAACATCTTCACACTCCAGTGGCTTTATAAGTGGACTTTGGTTTCCTGGAAGTGAAAGCTGGAGCAGCTCCTCAGCTGTGCAATGAACACTGGGCAGCATCAGCAGCCCTTTCAGGTGCAGGGTTTAATTGCCAGGTTTGGAAAACACCTTTAGTGGCACGTGGGGGAGGATTGGAATTGGGCCACGAGGTGGGACAAGGGAAATCCAGAGGTCCAAGGAGGCAGGAGGAAGGATGTAAATGGTGCAGGACTGTGACTGCTTTGAGGCACAAACCCCTGCTGCCTCCTCATCACACTCACAGGGATGTGAGTCCACTGATTTTCCTGTCCCAGACTTGTGTTTCTCTCTGCCCCACTCCTTTTTGTCCATCCCTTTTCCCTGTCTGACCCACGGGGTGTTTTGGCAGCAGAACCAGTGACCAAAACCAGTGGGGTGAGAAAAAAACAAGGGAAATACAAGCGCATTTCCAAATGCTCACAAAGCCTTTTTTGGATGTTGAGGCCATTTTTCAGCCTCTCACACGCTGTCAACTCCTGCTCCCAGGGCTCATTTGCCACCTGAGACCCATTTGCAAGTGGCTTCTCCAAAGAGTTTAATGGAGCAGGGATGAGGGAGAAGGAGCTGGAGAAGCCTCAGTGTTGGAGGAGAATTTGTGCTTCCTTCAGCTCCTCTGCAATCCTTCCTCCATGGGCTGATCCCGTGCCAGCTCCCAGTGCTCCCATCACCCTGAAACCAAAATTCCCAGCTTTTCTGGCAAAACTGGCACCATTCCTTTTGTCTCAGCCCATTGAGACTCCCAAAAACTATCCACCCTACCTGTCCTTACTTCACTTGGCTGCTTGGGCTGCTTTTTTGCACATGAACGTGGTGAGAGCACCACTGGAGGGCCCACAAGTTGTTTGAAGGAGCCTTATCCTATATTTGCCACCCCCTGGAGTTAAAATATAATGAGCTCTATAAATAATAAATAAATCAGCAATTCTTTTTCATGTCTTTAGAAAGGCTATTCTCTAAGGCTACACAGCTTTTAGAATTTTTAATGGAAGTGCAAGGGGGGGAGCTAGAGAGTTTTTCTTCTTGATTTTAAAGATAAACACATGATTCATGGAGGTGAAGCTTTAAGAAAAGGAGAAAAAAAAAAGGGAACTCTGATGAAATCATCTCTTTCAGTTCAGTGCAAAGACAGAGGAGAAAAGTGGACTGAGTTTTGCTCGGAACCTCCTCAGAGAAACATTTACTCCCACCAGGCAAACAGATCAAGCTTTTTTACTGCATCTCTACATGGCAGTTTGAACAACTCCTTTCTGTGTAACACAGTGTTTGAAAACATGAGCTCAGTGTCTGACACATCTCCAAAAAAGGGAGACACTAAATGGGGAAGAGGAGACTGATCTGTGCTTATTAACTTGGGCCTTGGGAGTCTTTCTGTGTTGAGAAAACAGTACAAACTTCCTTTAGGGTCCTTCAGCTCAGTGTGCAGGGCAGTGGGTATTAATAATACAAATCCCCCCATGTCTGAGAGGTGAATACACCAGGTCAGTTCAACCCAAATATCCTTGATGGAACCAGCACATCTGAGTGGAGGAACAGCAAAAAAAAAAAAAAAAATCCAATATCACCCCCCTAGGTCCTGTCTCAGCAAAGCCTGCTCTGCCTGCTTCCTTCCTAATGAGGCATTTTACAATGCTGATGAGAGAATTCCCTGGTGGAACAGAAGCACCAGGGTGGGATTTACTGAAATTTATACACAGGAAGATGAAGGCAGGCACACAGAGAGGGGAGAAAAGGTGGAGAAATGGATGGGAATCAAGTTGACTTGCACTCAGTGTTTGCAGCATCCCTGTTTCCATCAGCCCCCCAGAGAACAAACTGAACCAACACAGACCTGGGGGGGTTTATTTATAAGAATTTCTGTTCAGTTACCCCTGGCCCAGCAGAGCTTTTTTTTTTTTCTTTTGTTTTTCCCCAAGAATCAGAACTAATCCTGCAGGATAATATTAATGTAATCAATATGATTATGCCCATGAGAGAATGTCAGCCACTGTGAAACAGCACAGCCAAAGGGATCCAGTAACAGAACAAAACCAAGGACAGGAGCTTATTTTTGGATTTGTTTTCTTCTTCTGTCATTTTCTATCCACTTACTATGTAAAATAGAAAGAGAGAGAGTAGAATTCTTGGGAATTACCAAAGAAAGCCAGTCTTTGGTTAAGGGTAAATACTACAAAGAAACCCTGGCTTGAAAATCTGCTCTTCAGGCAGTTGGAAAAAACACACCTGAAGTTCTGATTTCCCTGCTGAACCCCAGTAAGTGGTGCCCAAGCTGCCTGTCAGTCAGTGGTAGGGTGTCTAATTACCTGTACATCACCTAATTACCTCTCTAATTACCTGCACCACTCTGACAGGAGATTATCAAGCCAAGCCTGTTGCTGCTTGGCTGGTTGGGCAGAGCAGAACAGGAGTGTGGCTGTCCCAGGACATCCTTTCCATGTGGAATTTGATTAGCACAGAGCAGAGGCTTCACTTTCCGGGGTTTCTTTGCACTTGAAAAGTCCTGAGACAGGCACAGAACAAGCAGAGCACCTGAGATCCCAAAAACACTTCCCCACAAAACTCTAATTAAGTGATTTTTCTGGTGCTCCCACAAGCCATACCTGCATGGGAACTCGAA
>JAWWLV010000075.1:4705204-4744148 GCA_035041135.1 Platyrinchus mystaceus
AAAACACTTCCCCACAAAACTCTAATTAAGTGATTTTTCTGGTGCTCCCACAAGCCATACCTGCATGGGAACTCGAATCCTGCGCTCATATTCCGAGTCTGTACTTGTGGAATGAGTCACTCCCTGCCAATTTGGGAAAACCTGGGGTTTGCTTTGAAGGCGTGGGGTTTTCTTTCCCAAGTTCTGCAGAATGCAGAGCTGGCAGGGGGGGGATTTGTCTCCAATAGAGCTGTGTCTGCATTTTGGGTTGCTAGGCAGGTTCTTACAGCGTGAGAGCGGCTCTGAGAGCAGCTGCAACGCTGGGAAACTTCTGCTAAAGTTCCCTTTTTTGGAGGTCAGCATCTCCTAGTCTGCACCACCACCAGCCTGTGTCTTCATTTTCTTAAATCTCCCATTACTGTTTCTTCTAAAAGCTCTGAGATGGTCCCCGGGGGCCATACAAGGGAACAGAAATGGAGTGGAGATTAAAATGCTGATCTAGAGCTGCTAATGCCCCTCAGGAGTTACACAAACATCCACTTGGAACGAGGCCCATCTGGATAACAGCAAGAAATGTTCAAGAGCAAACCTTGAAGGTTAGTCAACATACCAGCTTCCTCTGGATTTTACATCCTCTTTACTTTCTCCCCTGGCCTGGAGACCTCTTTAAGTCTCTGTCAGTGGTCACAGGTGAAAGCTGCCCCTGCTCTGGGGATTATCTGAGCCACTGATGGGCTGAGAAGGCTCTGGATGCTCTTCCAGGATGTCACAGTGTCTGCTGGGTGACTGGCCAAGCCTCCTCACCTCCCTGAATCCAACTGCTCCCAGAGGATGAAGGGCTATAGCACAGCTGGGAATTCAGTGCCATTTAAGAAGGGCTGGACTCAAACTGTTGAGAAGCAGGGAGGGCTTGTCAGGTGAACAGGAGAATTTATCTTGCCCCTTTAAACAGCACCAAAAACTTCAGGGGCGATTCATGTCTGCCAGTGGAGATGCCCCTGGCACAGGGGTGGGTGTGCTCATCACCCAGCACCCATCACCTGGCTGCTCCCAACCCAGCAAGGAGGAAGGGACACTTTTTATGGGTGGTTCAGCTCCCCCTGGGCTCAGACCTGCCTGACTCCTCCGGAGTTTGGCTGTGGACAGAGCCAAGGTGCTGCTCTCCCTGCTTTGCTGTGCTCAACCCTCTCTACCCTCAGGCAACTCACTCTCTCACCACGTCCTGCTCTAATGCCTTGGCTTTTGTCACAGGTCTTTGTGTGTGTCTCTTAAATCTGGGCAGGAATGTGTTTGAACATTCAGCCAGATTAGCCTGGGATTTATTTATTCTTTGCTGGGACGTGCACTCCAGCCCCTCACTGACATTGTATTAATTGTTTCTCTTCCTTTATCCTTCCTCACAAGGAAAGGGGGCTGGGTGTGAAATGAAGAAAGCCTCCTATGTCTTGCTAACATGTTTTATCTCCCCTTTGATTCCTCAGCAGCCTGTTGCAGCATCAATACCCCCTTTGATCTGGTAAGGCTGGTGCTTCTTGCCTCCCCCCATTATCTGTTCTTCCCTCTCCAGGAACATGCTGGTTTCCCACTCTCTCCTGCTGAATTCCTCCTTCTCTCCCTGGCCTGCCAAGCTCACCCTCCTCAGACTTCTCTCTCCTGTATCAAAATGTCCCATTCCAGGTTATCAACTCCACAGTCACAGGGACACCACCGTCCTCTGCCTCCAACCTTTGGGTCTGCACACAAATTCTCTCGTTTATGGGGTCAGGGTGGGTGCTGGGATGAATCTGGGATGCACCCATGGCTCCTGCTGGCACCTGGCTCCTTTTTGGAGTAATAAAAGCAGCAGCTACCTGGTGCCTCTCGCTGCCTTTCTGCTGGCAGGTTATTTATATGTAAATGTCTTCTCTGTTCTGCTGCTCATACGTACAACAACAAGCCCTTCCGTGGAGATGGGATGTGGGAGAGGCACACGAGGGCCTTTAGATCCAGCCAGCAGAGCTGGCACAGCATTATTCACAGCCAATTAGGCATTTTCAGGGAGGAAAGGATGGCTCTACACTGAGACACAGCTCGTTAACCCGGGACTGAGGTTGGGAGCTGGGGAGCAGAGGAGAAAAGCCCCCAGAAGTGTTTCCAGCTGCAATCAGACTCTGGTGAAGCACCAGCTCTTGCCCAGCTCGGTGTCAGCAGAAAGGCACCACTTGGATCCCCGTTTGGCTCCTGGAGAAGATTCCCACTGTGATGTGGGACTGCAGTGACATCAGCTGAGCCCTTCCTGCCCAGCCCTGCCAGGGGTGTCCCTGTCCCCTGCCTAGAATTCAACTGTTGATGTCCCTTCCCTCCCAAAGCTCTGCAGGAGGTCCAAAGAAACACCTTCTCCACGGTTTTTGCCTCTGTTTTGGGTGATGCAATGTGTGTCCCCAGTTTCTGTTTGAGACAGTTATCCATTCAAGGGCATCTCCAGTCAAGTTCCCTGGAGCCCCTCCAGCCTGGTGGAACTCACAGCCAAGTCCTCTCCCTGTGCCTTTGCAAAGTGAGCTTTGACTAAGCAAAAATTAGGTATTTTAAGATTCTTAGATGAAAAATATTAAGAGTGGCTGCGAGAACTGGAGATTCATGGGCCTGAAGAGGCCACACTTGTAATGAAAACTCTCTTCCTGCTCCTCTAAGGCTGCAATTTCTGTATGAGCAAAATTATGGCATTTTTAAAAGCCCCATAGTCTTGAGCTTAATCCAGAGAGGTCCTGGATCCTTAACAAATCTTCTCAGCTGTCCATTACTGCCAAAAGCAGCACCTGCATCCCCTGCTCTTGATTTAGCACTTGCAGTAGGTGTTGAAGGCTGCAACTGTTTGGTTGTTTGGGGTTTTTTAATGGGAAGACAGGACCAGAAGGGGAGAATTCCTGGGAGGGATCTTTTTTTTTTTTTTTTGGCAAAAAAAGAAGTGACTGGTTTATAACTTGTGCCCCAAACTCCCTGGAAAGGTAGGGCTGCTTTCCAAAAAGTGAGTCTGAGTTACCCAAGAACAAGAGCTGGGGTCTCTCTGCTCTCCCAACCTGCAGACCCACAGGTAGGAGGAAAGGAGGGAGTGGTACGAGGAAAGAAAGAGGGAGAGAAAAACCTCTCCAGTTCAACTGAGTAGAGCAGCACTGGTGACCAGCAGAAGACAAGACTAAGCTCTGACATGCAATTCTCCCTCTGACCAGCTATTAAAATACAGTTTATGCCAGCTGAGGTCAGCAGCCCTCCCACAAAACTAAGCTGGCATCACCTCTACCTGCATCCTGCTCCTCCAAGCACCTGCCCTGTGCTCCACACCCCTTGTCCAGCCAAACCCCTGCCCTGGGGTTTGGGAACAAAGATGTTGCTTCTCATGTTTTGTGCGCTGGTGAAACACTGGCAGAGGTTGATAAACACTGGCTGGCTCCAAGGAGCTTGTGATGATCACTGTGCAATCCACCCATCCTCCAGAAACCCTGTTTTCATTGCAGTTTTAATTACAGCTGAAAACAGAAGTGTTGGTGTGAAGTTGGTCCCCCAGCCAAGCTGACAAGAGCAGCTGTTTTGCTTTCCTCTCTTCCCTTCACCTCTTGGCTGCTGAGAGTTATTGATGTGCCTTCCACAGGCACGGGGCTGCCAAGCCCTAAGATGCTTCTTTTGTCATCTGCATGGCATTTTGGAGCTTTCTTATAGTCCAGAGAGGCAACCTGCAAAGCCAAATCCTTGTTTCCTGTCACAGCCCTCCTGAAAACAGCCTTGCAAAGAAACCAGTGAAGCAGCAGCTTTACCTGGGGCTGCATCTGTGGCCCATCGTGATAAACTACCCTTGTTCCTCGCCTTGTTTCTGTCTGTGTTCACTCTCTGTCTCCTGGCACATTTAATTTAAACTGTCTGAGGAAAAAACCATCTTTCTACTAAGTCCTTCTTCCCCTCTCAGCACCAGAGGGATTGAACTATACCTGAAGCTCCTAAACAAAACCACTCTACAAGGGGGATAATTATCTAATTTACAACAGCAATTCCATTATAACAACATCATCAGCTGTGGTATAAATGGGCCCAAAAATCTCTGCGTTCAGATTTTCCCCTCCTTCTTTTTTAAATCCCTGCCTCATCAAAGCTGGGAGTGTGCTTTGGGGACTACTCCAGATTTCAAGCCTGCTTTAACACTTTAACTGCTCGTGACAGAGGGAAAGGACACGTGAATAACTAAGGAAGTGCTGATTTCATGCACATCAGTGAAGACCGAGCAGGGGAGAAGGGGATCAGGGTCCTGAGGTTGCCCTTCACGACTCAGAAAGCCTCTCCACCTTCAGCCTGTGCTTTTTGGTGAAAGGAGAGTTTTAACCTGGCAGATGGTGCCTCTTTTCTCTGGAGTGATAGGGAAGGGATGGGAAGGTGAGCCTTCCCTGGGAGTCAGACCTGCAGACCAGCGAGGAAAGCAGATGGAGACCTCTCCCCTCTCTCAGGACTCGCTGAGTGAACCACAGCAGGGCACAACCAGGCAGAGGGAGCAGCAAATGAGGCTGACAAGCTCTGTTTGCTACCCTGGAGAGTGAGTTCCCCTGCAGAGATGGGGACTGTGATCTCTGGAGGAGCCTGTCAGACAACACCGGGAGCCGTGCGGGGATTTGTGCTGGCAGGGGCACAATCCTTCACTTCGATGACACTTGCTTGCTTAATATTTGAATCATGCTGTTAACCCCGAGACTTGAGACACACAGGCTGCTGCCACCCTCCCCACTGAGCCTGCCCTGATGGAGCCAAGCCCTGCAGCCAGTGCCACACTGACACGTTCCAGCACAGCACACGAGTTTCCCCGGCTCGTGCGTCACGAGGCGCATCACGCCCCAGACCGAGGGGCCAATCCATCCTCTCCCCCTGAATCCAGGGAAACAGCACAGAACAAACAAGGAGCAAAGTCAAGGTCAAGGCAGCCAGGGCTGCAGGACTCCCTCCTGCATCCCTGAGCACACACCCAAGTGCCACAACCTGCAGGTTTTCCAGCCGGTCCCACGCTGAACTCTTACAAATGGCTGGTAATAAATGCAAGATTCATAGGATCATTTATTGCCTAACGAATTTCCTGCTATTTCTGGCACTTAGGACATTTTTTATGCGTCCTGGATCTGTTTTATTTGCTTTCTTCAGGTTGGAATCATTGGGGGTTGGAAGGGACCTTAAAAAGCTCATTTCATTCCAACGCCCTGCCATGGGCAGGGACACCTTCCACTGGACCAGGTTGTTCCAAGCCAAGTCCAACCTGGCCTTGAACACTTCCAGGGATGGGGCAGCCACAAATTCTCAATTGCAGTGCCTCACCACCCTCACAGGTTACTTTAGCTTGGGAGATTTTGCCCTTGTTGTCAGTGTGTTATCCCAACACACACCTAATCCTAAGGAAATGCTTCCAAGGCTCAGGCCCAGAGAGATTCTCTAGATGCTTGTGGACACATCTGTCATGGGACTGCATATTTGCAGGGAGGGGGGCTATAGCTGATGAGCCAGATGGTTGCTTCTAATCCAGGGTCCTGTGTTATATTAGTGTAAGCTGAAAATTTATATGGATCATATCCAAGTGATGTGTTCATTGGATGCTTGTTCAGTTCACAAGAGGAATAAGAGTCAGAGATGTATAAATGCATATGAAAGAGCCAGAGAAAGGCAGAAAACTATTAAATGCTTTCCTAATTCTCTAATTCAACAGTCAGAGAGATGAATACTGTAATGAACTGAGTTTTCCATGAGTAACCTTCAGCTTAATAAAGTCTTTTCCAGGAGAAAGAAGAAAGCAAAGGCTCTGAGGACTCAATCTCGAGAGGGGGTGCAGATCAGCACTGGGCTGAGCCCTGGTGGGCCCCAAGGCAGGGATATTAGAGAGCAAGGGGAAAAGCAAGTGGAAAAGACATCCTGGACTTCATTCAGGTGCAAAATGAGACCCCAGTAGGCATGTGGGCTCTTTATACTGAGGCACCTTACAAAGTGATAAGGAAAAGACCTTTTAAGGAGCTTAAGGAAACAGGACATTGTGGAAACAAAGCCTCCTGGAGTCTCCAGATGATATAACCAAGGCTTCATTGGCAATCTGTGGCAGGACAAATATCTGATTGTTGGTTAGACCCACATTTAAGGTGAATATAAAATCAGGTTTCTGCACTGCTTATCTGCACATATGTTCTATAAAAGCCTTGCTTGCTCACACATCAGTGGGCAGCAGGGAGGGTACATGTGACGCTAATAGAGTCAAAGTTCTGCCATTAATTCCCTTTGGTTCCAGGCATGAAATGACTGTGATTTCAGCAGCATTCCTGAAAAACTGGAGCAGAGATGAGACCCTTTTGCAAGCACTGATTGGAGGTTTGTGAGTCAGGACAGGGGCCTGCAGAGGATATGAATACAAGCACATGCCAGAGCTATGGAGTCACTGATGGAACAGGCACAGAAGCCAAGTCTGGCTTTGCCTGGTGCTGAGCACAGTAATCACAGCCCTTCCCAGTGAAATGCTTTCCCTTTCTTCCCTCCATCACCATGTAAATAGCTCCAAACTGGCCTCAGCTGGGTGTGCAGGGAGATGATTGATGCAATCAGCTTCTGTGTAATTAGTGACCAAAGCATTAAGGGTTCACCGGGGGTCTGATAACCACACAAACATCACACCCAGGGACAGACATCACACCCAGGGACATGCACGGGCCATTTTCACACCCTGCATTTACAGCTCTGCCCATGCTTAGGTGACTGAGAGCCCTGAATAGCCCTGAAGGCTCCGTGCTGCTGTTCCATGGGGCTTTCTGGGGGGATGCCAAAAGCTGATTGCTCAATGCCACAGTTCCTGTTTGGATCAGAAAGGCCACACAAAAATGTATCAGCTGTCGACTCAAACCCGCTGTGCAATTCCTTCTCTTTTCATTTATCCCATTTTGCATCACTGTATTTTTTCATAATGTGGACAAGAGCTGTGCTTGCTGAAGCCAAGTGTGGTGCCAGAGAAATCAATGGTGTGATGATAAATTCCCTGTGGCTCAGGATCTGATTCCCAATCTTTTATCTGAATTACTGCATCGATCGGTGGGGAAAAATGAATTACAAATAGAAATACAAGACAATTAAATGCTTTACAATTAGCACTGAGCCTCAAGAAAAATGACTTAAAGACAAAGGGTGGAACTCAAGAATCAGCTTTTGTTCCTACTTTTTTGAAGGATATCAATCCTTATGTATCAGTGCTCAAACCAGCCTGTAATTTGTGTGTGTTTGGAAGGAGAAAACATAAATTCCAGTTATCCACTGGTGACCTCCTCTCCATCATCTGGAGCTGTTTATTGTGGGAGGTAAAATACCCTGCTCTGGTAAGACCCATGGCTTGGTCCTTTGAGGCTGTTTCTCTGGAAAGACAGCCAATTATCTCATCAAAAAACCTGGAATAACTCCACTGACTCCCATGAGAATGGGGAAATATGGAATAACTTCATGCAGTGGGTTCTTCCAGCCTGAAATGGGCATCAAGGATGGGATATTTCAGTCTAAATTAGAAGGGCCTCTAACACAACACCACTGGGCACAAGAGATCAGGGAGCACTTGGGATGCTGTTTGGAATAGTGTGACAAGAACATCCCTGCCAAAAAAAACCCCAGTTGCAAATTAGTTCCATAAATCTCTGCATTTGCTGGTATAATTAAGGATTTATGGATGTGGAAAGGGAAGGGAAAGGGCAAGAGAAGGGACAATTGGATTTATTACTTGGAAATAAGAGCGAGGGATCCACCAAAGGTGGAGATGTTTTGGGATAAGTGGAGTTTAACCTTTAGGCTCTGCTGTGGGGACACACTGGGCTGGGATTATCCTTGGAAAGCACGGGAACAAAGTTGTCTAGAGGCATTTATTTCCAATCCATGAGCACCTATGAGTCTGATAACTCACTGGAGGCTGATCCATGGCCAGAGGTCACTCTCAAATCTTCATTTATGTCAGGTAATTCAATGCATCATTGATTTCAATCGAGGAGATGCTTATTAATAAGATTTAGTGTATTGGACTAAGAGTAGCAGGAAGACCAGCTACCCCATCAGAGTCATCCAGAAAGCTGATATAACTCATCACATCACTCCATAATGTTCATTAGGTGCTTGCCACAGTTTTCAAAGTTAACAGCTTGCTTAGGACATCTTGCTCTACTGCAGGTCTGAGGATGTGAATAATGTGAAGAATTCAAAGGCTTCTGCATTAGAGAAGATTAAAAATATTAAGACTAGATTAGTTCAGGGAGGGGATGAATAAAAGGTGACATGATAGAGGCATGTAAGGCAATAAATGGCACAGAGGAGGTCAGCTGGAGGCTCCTGGTTTTACTTTTCATGATACAGGAATCCAATTACAGTAAAGAGTACTCATTTAAAG
This sequence comes from Platyrinchus mystaceus, assembly GCA_035041135.1. NCBI lineage: Eukaryota > Metazoa > Chordata > Aves > Passeriformes > Tyrannidae > Platyrinchus > Platyrinchus mystaceus. The sequence continues at coordinate 4,713,582 of JAWWLV010000075.1, forward strand.
CTGATAAAAGGAAATACTCTTTTCAACTGCAGTGCAATTAGGCAGTGGCAATCAGGGCTGTGAGTGGCACAGATGTAGAGAATTTAGGACTGCCCAAAAAATGGGAGTGTTCTCAGAGGCAGAACAGGAATCTTCAGCAACCTGGGCCATGGCCTCACCACCCTCATACAGAGAATTTCTTCCCAATATATAATCAAACCCTAATTTCACCACTGCTGTTTATTAGCACACCAGAACATGCTCTCCAGATTAGGCTCCTTTTCTGCTGGAGATTGTGTGTACACATGGTAAGATAAATGCTGCTGAAAAGCCCTTGTGATCTCAATTGAAATTAAGCACAACAGGTCTAAGGAACAAACAAATGTAGCAGTGAGAGGAAATGGATAAAAGCTCCAAAGATAAGAAGTGTCCAGAGGCTCTTCATGTTTGGCTGTTCTTTTTTTTCTTTTTCTTTTTTTTTTTTAAGCATCACAGTAAATGAATTGCCTGGAAAAAGTGTCTTTGACACTGTTTTAAGCAGATAGATCGCTGGAAAACAAAATCTGAGCTTCATAATCGTTGATTTATACAGGAAATCTAACACTGGGATTTATGCTTATCCAATCAGGGATTTAAAATATGCCATGTAACTACAGACAAGAATCAAAGCTGCTCCAAATACTCTTCCCAGACACTCAGAACTGACAAGCTTTAGGCCAAGATTTATCAGTAGAAACTCTTTCTGAATCTCATGTTGCCAATATACACACGTTTCATGGAGTTGCAACCAGAGTATTCACAGGAAGCAAAGTGGGTGAAAGTGCCACTAAAAATTCATTTGGAATCACATGAAGGAGGACCTGAATGGGACTGTTTTCCATTTGAAAATGCCATTCATTCAAAACCAAATTATGTCGTGAAGTTGTGCTAATTTTGGCCAGGGGGTATAAAAGAACGTTGACAAGGATGAGATGTCTTGGTTTGGCAGTTTTAGGATAACAGCCTCTGATGTTTCTTTGTGAGGTGATTTAAATTGTCATTTATCACCTGATAAACTACAAATACCAACACTGAAAGCAAACCAGTCCATTTCTGAAAGCTGACCAAGTTCCACTTAAAAACAGTTGGGTTTTTGGTTGTTTTTTTTTAATCTGCTCCTGTTATATCACTGCTTATAAAAACCTTCTCATGTCTGAGCTAAATGTATTCATGAACCCATCTGTTAAGTCCTTTTTTAGCTGAAACAAGACGACATGGGCTGAGACCTACAAAAAGTCATCTGCAGGATGAATAGCACCTCACTAGAGCTCACAGGGAGGAAATCCGTCCTGTGATGGGGTTTTCAAACTGATTTGGCTTCAAAAATTCGAAGATCTGGAGACATCTCCCTTCCCCCTCTCCACTTCGAAGCAAAATTAAAGGGATTCTTTGCATTCATGGCTGTTCCTAATTCCCACAGCCTTTAACCCACATGTGCACTACAAAATCTGATGTTTTTTCTGACTAGGTAGACCATATTCGATGCCCTTCAGTACAGCGCTCTCCTGGGCAGGTTAAAGTTGCTTCCTCCCCCTCCTCTGCCCCTGTTCCACAACTCGCAGTGGCTCAGTGGGATTTGGGGGTTTTGAGCTCCCAGTGGAGCTGAATGCTGCAAAAATAAAGCAAAACTTGGCCATTCGTCGAGCAAAGTGCCTGCTGAGGGGGGGGGTGGGAATGGGTGTCTGTGAGGGGGGATTCTCCCACTTGGAGAGGGATTGGGATGGTGCAGGCACAGCACAGAGACGCTGCTGAAAAGAGGGACAGAAGGAAACGACGGCGACAAAGGTGTGAATTCAGCCCACACAGCCCTGGAAAGTCTTGCTCATTTCCTCCCAAAATAGGCTCTAAATGCTGTGAATCACCCAATTCCCAATTTAATTCAGAAACTTATTCAAGAGAGGGAGAACAACAGAGGAACATCTGTGCTGGTAAGATACGCTGGGACCCAGATACTGAACATTATTTTAGCGCAAATTAAACTTTTTTTTTTCCCCTTTCCTCATTTTTTTTTGCAGTCGACAAGAATCTCCAAACAACTAAGGGGAAGGAAATAAAAGCATTTAGCAACAGCTCAGTGGTTGCTTTTTCCCAGACAGCTGCTCCAGCAAGGTTTGTGTCTGCCCAGAGGTCACACTTGACTAGTTGTGCTAACGACAGCACCAAATAACAGCAGAGCAGCTCTTCTGGAAAGGACAGACATCCCTTTATCCCCCTCCTGCTCTCTGTCATAGAAAGGCCTGGTTTGGAAGGGACCTCAAAGCTCATCTTGTTCCAACCACCTTCCACTAGACCAGGTTGCTCCAAGCCCCCCCCCAACCCTGTTCCATCAGGGAAGGCTGGATGCAGCTTTAGGGATTCTCTTGTGTGACACCAGCATTTCCAATTCCATCCTGGAGGCTCCTCAGGATTGGGAAAACATCCTGCTTTGCTGACAGCAAAGGCACCACAAGGATCCCTGTGCCCACTAATGGTTTTGTGGCCACTGTGCCTTGGGAAACTCCCTGAAAAAAAAAAAGAGGCTTTAAAAAAATCTGGATTTCAGTGGAGTTTGATGGGACTTGACAAACTCAGACAAAATGCTGGGGAGGGCACTTTAACTTGCTGCTGCTCTGCATGGGCTCATTAATTAAGGACTCAAATCAAAGCATCCCATGGATGCCTCCCATGGTGGCCAGGCTGTTCAGAGAGATGCTGCTGCTGTTCTTTCAGGGCTGTTACTGCAACACACACAGGGGCTCTGAACTCACAGAGGCAGGAGCAGCTGCTCCCACAGGATCTGGGATGTGGGAGAGCAGCTCCAGCAGCACATCCACACCGAGCAGCTCGTGGTGCTGCAGCAAAATCTCCTTCTTTAATGACTCTGTTCCTCTTTGATTGATCAAAAAGCCCCAGCTCTTTGCACTGCAACATGGAAAGGTTTGATTCAGGCAGCAGGTTGTCACTGGAGGACTGCTGGGTAGAGAGGAAATTCTGGTGCTGTGGGTGAAAGAGGTGGGGAGGAACAAAAAGGGGGACAGAAATATTCCCTTAAAAAGCTCATTTCAGACTAAAAAGCATAATTTTCCATGGTCATGTTATATTTAAGATTATATACTGAGGTTGGGTATTTACAGTCCTGGTTTGGAGATACACAGATCCCAAGAACAAGACAAATCTCCATCTCTTAGTAGTCCAAGTAGAACGTCCAGACACTCCTGGATTTCCCTCCCAGATTTGCTCTTTTTCCTCCTAAGCTTCTCAAGCAACACCATAAAAACCAGTCCTAGGAAGGGACCTTTTGGATCCAGCTTTGGGATAGAAGGGGATCTTTCCCTTCATTCCTGAAGTGGGAGGAGAGGAAAGGGATGTCTACAGTTAATTGTGTCTGCAGAATGCTTTGAGGGCCTGGGATGTGAGGAGCTGTGAATGACAAAAATGCACATTGCCATCATTTTTCTTTGGGTTTTAAAATAGCTGGGCATGAACATCATCATCATCCCTGTGTCAGGCAGGCAGGGAAGGAACCTGCAACCCAACACCAAGGAAAACAGCATCTCTGGCCTCTCCAGTGTCCTGTGCCTCATTTCAGCCCAGTGGGGACAGAGTTTTCTGCTGTTTTCCCATATTTCTGCAGTAAAATTGGCTGCAAACCCAAAAGCAGCCTTGTCACCTCGGTGGGAATTTCAGGCATTGCTGGTTTCAACTTCTTTACCTCCTTTCCTCAACAAACCATCTCCAGTTGTCCAGCATTTCTCACCTCTCTCTGCTCCTCTCTCCCCTTCAAACCACTCAGAAAGACCCTGCTGGTAGTGAATTCCTGGGAAAAAAAAAATCATCTCCTTCCTTTTTCTGAACCTCTGAGTTTAATTAGGCTCGTTCTGCACCTGTCTTGATGACACATGAAGGAAATTAATGGATCCAGCAGCCATTTCAGACTTCCATGTGGCCTGTGGGAGCCTCCAATTACTTCCACTATTGGGCTATGTCAGGGATAAGAATAAAGGACTTTAATTATTGACCCTGCTGTGCTGGGGAATGGCAAGGAGATGGATATTTGGCTGCATCACATGATCAGCACAGGATCCTGACAGCAGCATTTGGAAAGGAACACAGCAAAGGCTGTCAGGAGCAAATAAATTCTGAGTGTGGAGCCTTCCAGCAGCCTGGAAAAAATAAAAAAAATCACAGGCTTGCCTGGGCTGGAAGATGAGCCAAAGCAACACAATGTACAGGGCTGGTAAATGCACATTGGTGAGCACTTTTACATCCCAGTCCTAAAATAGAGCATCTGAGCAGCCACAGCCACACCTCTCCAGGCAAAACTTCTGCCTTCCCTCCCCTTGGCTTTGATCCTACAAAACTCCACTGACCTTGGTGAAGGCACAACCTTGAGGGTGAGAGAAGGGAGATTTTATGTGCAAGAAGGAACATGGAAGTCGATATTTTTTTTCAACAAAGGTGTTTTCCTGCAGTAAAAGGCTTTTTCATCAGCATAAAGAACAGAGATGAAAAATAAGAGAAAGAGGTTCCTTACTCTGTATTTTTATGGAGTATCCAATGAAGTTTTATAGGAAGTGTTTGGCATCTGATGAATCAAACCCAAAAGAGAGAGGCTTTATCGTATCTGCTTTGAGGCAGGTCTGTATTCCTACCACGCCAGCTATTCCCCAGCAGCACAGCATCACCCTGTGCTGCCAGGCAGGGAGGGCAGGTCTGTGGGACCTGCAGCACACACACACCTGCCCCTGTCGTGCCTCACGTCTCCCAGCACCACGTCACCCAGTCCACATGGGGAGTGAGTGGGCTGAGCACCATATGGAGAGACACGGGCGACTCACGGAGATAAAACATCCACTTGGAGTTGAATTAACCAGGAGTCAACTTTTTAGCTTCTTTCCCCACTCCCTACAGCAGATTATTTCCCTGTGTCAGCTCATAACAGCACATCCAGCTCTTGGGGTGCAGGGCAGTGAAAGCCAAGACCCAACCTGGCCTCGGACACTTCCAGGGATGGGGCAAACACCTCAGTGCAAGAAAAACAGATCCCACTTCTGCCTGTCCCAGTTCCCAGTGGCAGCAAATCTCTCCTTTCCTTTTCTGGTGTGGATATAAAATATCTCAATGTTTGGTGCTGCTTTTGGCTGGAACAGAGTTAATCTCCCCTCACCACACAGAGCTGGGGGACGAAAAAGGAACGGGGCCCGCTGGGAGCTTTCCTGGGGATGGTTAAACACCTGATGGTGGGAAGTGGGGAGTGAATTCCTTGTTTTCCTTTGCTTGGCTGGCTCTTGCTTTACCTATTAAACTGTCTTTATCTCAGCCCACGGGTTTTCTCACTTCTGCTCCCCCCCCAAAGTCTCTCCCCCGTCCCGCCGTGGGGGACGAGGGAGCAGCTCCTGCCTGGGGTTAAACCACGACATGTTTTCAAGGCACATCAAAACAATGAAGCCTGAAACACTCTGTGGGTGTGTGTGACGTATGAAGGACAATTTCACTCAATCCTACAGCTGAATAATGGCTCTTTGGGTAATTAGGAGCAGATATTTTTAAACAGATTGGTCCCTCCGGCTGAGGGCAAGTATAAGGTGGAAATCAATCCTGCACGAGTATTATATTAATTTCAGAGATCTTTGTCTCTGTGGACAAAAAACCCACTGTCTTCCTGTGAGCGTTGCAGTGATGAGAACATTAATATTAGATAATTATGACTTTGAAAGATTAAATGAAAAACGGTGGTGATGAGGAAAGGGCATCATGTTAAATAAAACTCCTGCCCATGGAGGCTGTTAACACTCATCTGTTGACAGATACAGGCTGAAATAATAAAAGCAAAAGGAAGGGAGGGGTGGGTTCTGGCTCTGTCCAAAGTGACAGAGGTGCAACTGTGAGGCAGAGAAACAGAGTTAATCACACAGAAAAGGCACTGATCTCCAGCAGGAATGTTTAGCCCCTTTTTACAATGCTGCTCATCCTCAGAGCTTTTCATCTGTCCAGGGCATGCTCAGGGTTTTGATTATGCTCACAGCAATAGAAATACAGCATCTTGCTTTGAAGCATCTCAGGATGTCAGGGAGAACATCTGCCTGTGATATGGACAAGTCAGCTACCAGAGAATCAGAATATCCTGAGTTGGGAGGGACCCACAAGGATCATCCAGTCCCGCTCCTGGCCCTGCACAGACACCCCAACGATCCCACCCTGTCCAGACTCTCCTGGAGCTCTGGCAACATCTGAAGCCAAGATGAAAACTGAGCACCTGAAGCTACAAACAAAATTCCAGGCAGTGACTAAAGATGTGGGGATAAAGGAAGGATTAGTGAGGGAAGGATGAGAATTAGTGAGATCAAGCTGAGAGGGAGGAAGCAGAACTGGTGCACTGTCTACACCAAGGAGCAGGAGCACATCCAACTTGCCCACCAAGGCTGATGCTGCAGCTTCTCCCAGACCCAGAGCCTTGGCAAGGAGCTTAAAAAAAACCAAAAAAGCAGAAAAGCAAATCCTCAAGATCATTCCAGGGGTGCTCCTGCCTTGCATTAACTCCCACACAGGCCCCTTTCCTCTCCAGGTACCACTGCCAGCCCTGAGGGGCACAGCGAGCCCCCAAACCCCAAAACCTGCAGCCTCACAGAGCCCAGCCTGTCCCTGCCTGTGTCCTTGGCTGAATCCTAACACAGGGCAGAATTTTAATTGCTCACCCAGCCCCATTCCAGGGCATGAAAGAGGCACATTTCCTTCCTACCTCCTTTTTTTTGTTTTGTTTTCATTTTGCTTGCTCGGAAGGAATTTTATGAATATAAAAACCTTACCACTGTGTAATAAGCACAATCCTCTTAGAGCAAATCTGACAGGCACTGAAGGTATCTTAATGGATGTATTATTTCAAATGTTCCCTTCTGTTTGATATCTGGCAAGCAGAGGGAAGCATGATTAGAGGGTGCTGGGCACACTGTATAGCTGCCCTTCCTTCCCACCTTTCCCATTCAGATTATTTCCCCTCTGTGACCTTTAGAATCTCGCTCTGATCTGGATCTGAACTAAAATTTGTGACCCTTTGATGAGCAAGGTAAAAGAGTTTGCGTGTGCCAAATTCATTTTCTTCTCCTTTAAAAAAAAAAAAAAAAGAAAAAAGTTCTTAAATAAGGCTCAACAAAATCCTTTAAGCCAGTTGCTTTTATCTATTTTTATATGGAATTTAGGGATTTGTGTCTTTTTTCTCCCCCCCACCTCCCTGTTGGTTCCCTTGTGAGTGAATTACATCAGGAGCTGAGAGTTCCAGCATTCATTGGTGCTGTAGTAAAACTCTAAAAGGGGCTGCATCACACAGCAGCAGTGATTCTGGTGGTGATGGATACAAACCTCTCCTTCACCCTCATCAATGTTTTAATGCAGATTTTAATTGCAGGCTGCTGAGATGCTGCATTTTGCCAGCTCTAACCAGCCACTGGTGCCCAGGGTACCAGGGTACCCATGATCAGCCACTGCCTTCCCCCTTGTCCTGCCCTATTTGATGCAAGAAAACACTGTGTTTGGAGCAGAACAACTCACAGCTTGGGCAAAACCCCCTCACTGCTCTGCCTTGAGGGACATCACATCAAGAGATCCCCATCAAATCCCCAATTATAATAATTAGGCCAGGATGATGTAGAGTTAACGAGCACGGTGCCTGTGTTTGAGATCCTTCATTACCCCTCACTCTGCTCCCCAGCTCCCACTCAGCCTAAAGACAGATCTCTCCCTGCCTCCTCTCCCCAGCAGGCTCGTGGGATTCAGGCAGCTGGGATGGCCAAAGGGAAGGAGATTCCCAGGTTATCCCGGACTCGGCAGCGCTTAATCGAGACAAATTAGGCCGTGTCAGAGGAAATTAGGGAGCTGCAGAACGCAACACAGGGAAAACCCTGGAACTTGGATGCTCTGGAATGTGCTCTGGACTTGGAATTTCGCAGCCCTGAGCAGCTCATGGATTGGAATAGCACAGCGAGGTCCTGACTCACGTTGATCTCCGTTATCCTTCTCCCTCCGTCTGTTGTGCTGCTGACGCCCATTCCCTTGGGATGCAACAATCCTATTTTAACATCCCGCTCTCTCTGCAGGGGATATCACTTCATTAGCAGCCTCAGAGGTGGGAGGGAAGCAAGTGAGCTCTGGGACATATGGCTGAGCCAGATCCATCCCCGGTGTCAATCCCACTAACTCAGTGCATCCCTGTGTTATAGAAACAAAGCTGGATATGACCTATTTCCACACGGGATCTGTGCTTTTGTGTGGATATAGAATCACAGGATGGGTTGGGTTGGAAGGGATCTTAAAGCTCATTCAGTGCCACCCCCTGCCATGGGCAGGGACACCTTCTACTAGCCCAGGTTGTTCCAGCCTGGCCTTGGACACTTCCAGGGATGGGGCAGCCACAGCTTCTCTGGGCAACCTGTGCCAGGGCCTCCCCACCCTCACAGTAAAGGATTTCCTCCTGATATCTAAACTAAACCTGAGCAAAGGTTTAGATTAGAAAGCAGAACAAACCTGACTGCTGAGCAAAGCAGAGCCCTGTTTGGGATATGCCATTAGGATCAGTCATCTGCACACAGGAGTACAGGGACAGGAAGGGACAGATGGAGAAACACCACCTCATCCTCATTCCCAAGATCTCAAAAAGGAAGTGGCAGGTAAGACAGGTAAAATCATGATAATGTTCCTTCTCTCCTTTAGTTATCTCCCCACCCCCCCTTAAAAAAAAAAAGAACAAAAACACCCCAAAAAAACTCAAAAAAAGATTCAAAGAAAGGAAGGAAAAATCTCAAAGCCAAAAAAAAAAGAGCACATTTTCTCCATTAAGCTTATTGATGGTCTCAGCAGACCACAGCAAGATCAAAGAGAGGGAGGAAAAATCTGCAGCTAATTAAAGAAACAACTGAGTACAAGACAAATATCAGAAAGCAACACAAAAGCCCGACAGAGGTGGGGATGGAGCCACAACCAGACCACACAAAGCAAAATGTTCAGCACTGGGGAGGCTGCAGGAGGAAACAGCATCTGCCTCAACAGGGTGAGGGCAAACTCAGGCTCAACCTGAACACCTGCAGTGTGGATCCAGCAGGGAATGGGACAATTCCCTGTGTGGCTCCATTTGCCAGATCTCAAGGGCTGATCCAGTGCCCACCAATATCACTGGCTCAGCCTGCCCTAATCCCACTGCTGCTTAATCAACCACTGCTCTGGAGCTCAGTCATCAGGTTTTTAGGGAATTTTGCCCACCCAAGGCCCTGGATTCTCCAGCAGCATCCTCAGTCTGTGCCCACAGCTCTGCCAGGAGAATGTCACTGCAGGGAAATCGTGTAACCGCCTGTTTTTTATGGCCATTGGAGCATTTGTTTAAGGCTGGGTTTTTCAGAGGTGCTAAGCAACTCCTGTCACATCTGAAAAATCAGAGCAAGGAACATTCTGTCAGCCCAGTGTCAACAGGACAAGATTTGTGTGTTCCAAAAGTGTTTGTAACCCCTGGCTGTTGGTAAACACTCACACGTCCCCCTCGAAATAAATACATCTCCCATGCAGATGCTCTTCCACGTGGCTAGACCTGCACAAATGCTCATATAAATTCAAATTAGGAAAGAGACTTTATTGACATGACAGGCACTGTAAGCACTGCCAAAACATGAGAGGAGAAAACCTGTCAGGGGGGAGATAGGATTGAGCAGCCAGGCTGAGCGTTGCCCCCCTCCACCTGCCGTGGGAAGGGGGTGGAATGAGGAGTGGGGGAAGCAGCTCTGCATCAGCAGCTCTGCCAAGGTGAGCCGGGGCAGAGTCCTGCTCTCTCCTCACTCCTCACATCCCTGGCACCCACTGGATCCTCTCTGCCCTCTTCTCCTTGCCAGAGCACTTTCTGGAATGCTCTTCCATCCATCCATCCATCCAACACAGGCTGTTCCCTCCCTTCCCTGAAGTGTGTTTGCTTCTCAGCTATCACACATTCCTGTCTCCCCTTGTTGCCTCACACCTCTCCAGTCAGCAGTGGATGGGGAGCAAGCCAGAGCCTCTCAACACCTTGGCAGAGCTGGTGGAAACAAGGCACCAGTGGGTTCTGCACCCAGTGGAAGGGCTGCAACCAGTTGAGACCAACATTTGGGAGAATTAAGGTGCAAAGCTACAGGGTGGAAACAGCTGGGAGGTGTCCAGCACCTCAGAAGTGAATCATTCAGAGAGGGAATGGAATTTCCCTCCAGGTGATGAGGGTGCAGCTGATGGAGACAGTTGTGGTTGGGAAGGAATTCCCCCCAGGGGACCCTGGCAAGGATTGGAGTTGAAAAAGGAGGCCAAAAAAAAAAATATATATTTTTCTCTTGAGCACAAAAGCAAGAATTCAGTGAATGTGCTGCTCACCTCTGTGGAAACATTCCTGTGTAACAGGTCCTCAAGTCCCTACAAACACCAGCTCTGAGTGCTCCCTGTGTCTGTCTCTTAGTCATTTGAGCTCCAGGAGATCTGGGATTCAGCTCCAACATGGAAGTGCAGGGCAACCCTGAGCAAGTGCCTCCCTCAATGTGCTTTTGCTGATCCCTCCAGTTCCATTAAAATGCGATAATGGTTGGATTGGGTCAGGCTGTGGATCCATTGAGCCCCTTGCTCACCTCAAAAAAGGGATGATACACCAGCAAATATTAAGGAACAGAACATGCAAACAATTATTCAATGGATTATAGAGAGCAAGGAGCAAAAATGCCAAGAGACTTCATTTTATGCATCTGCAGATAAAAGCCAAAGTGTAGAAGATCAAAGCTAAATATTGCTGCCTGCTGTGTGCACATTGACCTGTTGTTCTGCACCACTCAGATCTTTGTGCTTACAGGAAAATGCAAGTTTTTTATTTAAAAAGAAGAAAAAAAAAAAGCTTTAGAGAAACCATTAAACCAAAAGCCACTTTCAATTCCAAATGTTCACAGGAGCTGCCTCCACAGGTGACTGCTGAGGAGACCTCTAGCAAGAGAGCACGTTTTGTTTGCATAAAACCATCAGCTCTGCAAATAAAACTAGATATTTATGGCTTAGATTTCCCCTCCTCCTCCCCAAGTTTGCTGTGAATCTCCTCCAGCCACCAACTCAACAGTGACTCACGGGCTCATCCCTGGACTGACACTCAGTGTTCCTCACGCGGCTCCTTTTCTTCCAGAGCACTGGGTGACTTTGTGACAGCCGGGTCACAGTGAGCCCTGGGAGGACAAGGACCTTTAAAAATAGCATCTCTGGGGCAGGGAGAGCTGTGCTGAGAGCAGAGAGGCTGCTGTAGGAGTGAGAGCATGAAGGGAACCCACTGCTGAAGGCCAACGTGGCTGGGGAGCGTCGTGGGCTGTCGCAGCAGGAGGGAAACCTGTGCTTCCATAGCAATCAGCACATCCAGCCTCACAGACTCCTCTCCAGCTGCTGCCCACGGACAATAACTGTGTTCCTCACCACTAAACCCACTCTTGAGGCAGGACATGAACACACAGACCCCCACCCAGCTCACCTCCTCCATCCCTGTGCCAGGGCGGAGCGTGGCAGCCGGTTGGACCGGCACGCAGGGATGAGATCAAAGGGGTCAGGGCAGGGAAGGGAGGAAGGAAGGAGAGCACAACATCCATCTGAGAGCACTGACACAATTTTAATTAGATGGTGAGATGCAATTACTCATCTTGGAGCTTTGCCAGCCCGTCTCGTTGCAAAAAACGCCACAGGTCTGAGTGGACAAAAGGGTTTGGGACCTCTGGTTTCTATCTGCGAGGACACACAGATGTCCTGCTCAAGGACAGAGGACAGCAATCCAGGGGGGCTGCAGGGCATCAGGGGGGACATCCACCATCCAGAACAACCCAAGGACAGGGAAAGAGCAGCTCTCTGGTGGAGCAAGCACAGGTAACCACTGCTTTGTGCACTCCATGGTCCAGCACAGTGGGGAGAATCAAGGGACAGAGTGCAAAACACAAGCATAAAATGGTAAACTATGTTTTGGGCCAAGTTCTGGACTTTAGCATGCTGAAAACCTGGCTCTCACCAAAAAAATCTTCCATCCCTCTCTGCTCCCTGGCTCTCTCCCTACACAATAGCTGTGCTCTTCCATGTGGAGCTCCTCTACAAGAGCACCACAGTATTGGAAGAGCTTTCCTTAACCCAGGCTGTGGATTCCTCATTCCTGGAAATGTCCAAGGCCAGGTTGGACGGGGCTTGGAGCAGCCTGGTCTAGTAGAAGATGTCCCTGCCCATGGCAGGGGGTGGAACTGGATAATCTTTAAAGTTCCTTCCAACCCAAACCATTTGATAATAAAACATTTGCTTGTAGGGACGACATAATGAGGCAGAGGGGACACATAAAATGTGTCCCTGGGGGTGGAAGGAAATGAGCTTTAAGGCCCCTTCCCACCCAAACCAGCCTGTGATTCCATCTATCCCAACTCACATCCTGGCAGGGAGAAGAGGAGGGTGTTGCAGGGAACAACATCCCCCTCTGTTTGCCCCGTAAAGGTAGAACTGAAACAAAATGCAGGCAAATAAATCCAGAATCCAGCCAGGCAGCCACAGCCATCCCATGGGAAGGGCTGAGTTGGAGGAGCTCGAGTTGCCTGGGCTGATTGCAATTACACCATCCGCTGGCTGGAAATGAAATGAAATTGCAACAGAGTTCCAGCTTTAATTGAAATTTCCTGGGATCTGTTATTACACGGCAGTGATTGTTCTGCAGCACTAATGAGCCTCTGCTCAGATGATTATCCAAGTGTCTCTCCAGTTGCTATTTCATTATTGTATTATTAATGATCAGATAGGATTGTCACAGCTGAGACACAAGTCGAGCATCAGACGCGAGGCAGAGCGGGGATCAGAGCGCGCAAACGCGGCTGCCTTGACACACATCCCCGGCCACGGGGGCTGGAGCTGCACAAAACACACCCTGCACAGCGATTTTGGGGGGGTGGTGGTGAGGGATTTCATGTTTCTCTGCACTATTGGGCTGAGTGAGTTATGCCATGCACGTGACAGGATGGTTGGAGTTGGGAGGGACCGTAAAGATCATCCAGTTCCAACCCTGCCGTCACCTTTCACCAGTCCAGGTTAAGAAAGGATTCACAAACACTCATACAAACCTCTGGGAGGTCCTCTGCACTTTTGAATCACTTAACAGAAGTAATGAAAAGCCCCCCCACTCCACTGAGCAACAGATAAACTCATATATTTGATTCAGACGTAGCCAAATGATATGAAAAGCAAATGTGTTGTCGCAGAGAATTCAGCGTAATTCTGTGAAAATTCATGATTTTAAGAATTTGCCCTTTGGATGTGCTGAAGTCTTTCCATGGTGCTGAATTCTTTGAGCCTCTCCCAGTGGCTGAGCTCTGAGCACACTCAGTGTCCTGCAGGATTCCTTGCTAGAGTGAACAGAAAAAACAAATGTGAGAGTTTGTGCCTGGTTGTGTGGGGGCCCTCGAGGAGGATGGTGCTGTCCAGGAAAGATTTTTGTCCTTCCTGTGTTTGCTCATTTTGTAAGGACAGTGGTAAAGCTTTTTATTTCTTTTTGGATCATTCAGTGAAACAAGGACTGTCACCTTCTCCTCTCCTTCTTGATATGAAGAGACTCCAAGACTCCTGAGTGTCCATGTGGGTCAGAAATCCCACCATCAATCCCTGCTCATCCTCCTTGACTGACCAACAAGAACATTTCAAACAGGCTGAATCTTCACTCAAACAACTCCCAACAACACTGCACGTGTCCTCAGGGTAATGTAAATCCTTAAAACACCCAATCCCTTCCTGTTTTGGCCAAAATCCAGGAGTTCTGGCTTTGCTTGGTTGTGCTGCTTTGGATTTTTCGTGTGATGTTGGGTAAAATCACTTCTCTATTTCAGTTATTTCAGATGTAAAAAAAAAAAAAAAAGGGCTCAAAAGTTCGATCCCAAAGCTGGGTGACATTTCAGTTTTCTTGTGAAATGGATCCAGAAACAAAAAAAGGAACAGTTTTAAAACAGCAGGAAGTAACTACAAAAATCAGGGTGAGTTAAGGGAACAGTTTCAGTCACAGAAATATCAGTAAAAAATTCAGAACTGCCAAATCTTTATTTATTTTTTTCACTACAGTTACTTTTAATTTCTTTTTCTTACATTATTATTTTTTTCCTGCTGTTCCCAGTTAAGCCAAATGTGTTTTAACCCATGAGGGAAAGCCAAAGCTCCCTTGGGGATGGCTCAGTGCTTCAGCTTCTATTAATTTTTTATTGGGGCTGTGCTGTCCAAGATCCTGAGCATGTCTTGGTAATTGGACAAAAAAAAAAAAAAAAGCTTATTTCCCTATATTTGGTTTCACCACTACATAAATATTCCAATATTTAGATAACCTTCTTCACCCAGGATTGCAGGAAGTTGTACAATCTTTATGGAGGAAAATACTCTGGGTAAGTGCTTGATATTGTTCTTAATGCTGGTAAAAGACAATCTACATGTCCAGGAATCATTTTCTTAAAATCCTAGCAGAGATTCTTGCTCTTTTTTTCTCCTTTCTCAGAAACACACCATTAGATCATTATGGTCTATCAATTTGTCATATTTCAGCAATTTTTTTTCCTTAAGGATCCAAGATGAGAAATCACTAAAAAGGTCTAAAACCGGAGAGAAAACCATTTTACAAAAACAACTGCTCCATTTTGATGTCAAAACACACAATATTCTTCCTCCTTTGAAAGAACATTAACAACAAAGAAAAAAAAAATCACATTTCCCCCTCCCTCCCCCTTTAGCAGAAATCATCTCCCCTTGTGATTTTGGCACGTTATGGTCCCAGGAATCTTCCTCAGGAATGGGAGTGGAGCTTTAATTTGTGTGGCTGTTGCTTTCTCCACCTGAAATCATCCCCCCTTTTGGCAGCGTTGCCATCTTGTGTATTTGTTTCCCCTGGGATTGGGGAGTAGGGCAGGTTTCAGATGTTGCTTTCCCAACTTTCCAGGTGAGTTGTATCCTGGGCTGTGCCAGAATAAGCCAAGGGAAGTGATTCTCCCCCTCTGCTCTGCTCTTTTGGAACCCCACCCGTGTCGAGCTCTGGGGCTCCCGACATATCGAACACGTGGAGCTGTTGGAATGAGTCCAGAGGATGCCACAAATCTGATCCCAGAGCTGGAGCGAGTCTGGGAGAGCTGGGGGGGTTCACCTGGAGAGGAGAAGGCTCCAGGGAGACCTGAGAGCCCCTTGCAGGGCCTAAAGGGGCTCCTGGAGAGCTGGAGAGGGACTGGGGACAAGGGATGGAGGGACAGGACACAGGGAATGGCCTCAGGCTGAAGGAGGGCAGATATTAGGAAGGAATTCTTGCCTGGGAGGGTGGGGAGGCCCTGGCACAGGTTGCCCCATCCCTGGAAGTGTCCAAGGCCAGGCTGGAACAACCTGGGCCAGTGAAAGGTGTCCCTGCCCATGGCAGGGGGTGGCACTGGATGCTCTTTAAGGTCTTTCCAACCCAACCCATTCCATGGATCTGTGACTCCAAGCCTGGATATTGCCAGCAGCACCTGAACCAGCTGCTTCCAAGCTCCCTTGGATGTGGGAAGCCGAGCACCACCCTGTTCAGCTGCTGAGAAATCCGGTTGCTGTGCACAAGAGCTGTGGGATTAGTTCAGCATCAAATAAAGATATGATGATGAGACAACACTGTATTAAATTGCTGGCCCAGAGTGACTCCCAGGGGTGAGAAGCAGCCCTGATCCATGACTTCATCTAAATGTGCCTCTCCAAGTTCTTCTGCAGGCTATTCCCTGCATCCCCAGGCCATTAGCATGCCACACTGGCAGGTCAAGGAAGACAAAAAGGTCCCTGTAGCTCCCATCTGCCCCAGTAGAGAAGGATGAACTGATTATGTTCTACATTCAATCAGGAGAAAGAATCAATCTGTAATTAAGAGGCTTCTCTCCCACCCCTCCATCAGGTCTTTGCCTCTTCTCCCCTCCCATCCCCCACCAAACCTTCCAGCATGAAGTCAATTTAATGAGATTTCTCAGTAACAAATGACCAGTTTGTAATAATTATATTTTCTTCTGCAATTGCTGTAAAAATGATTTAAAGCAGAGAAGGCTCCAATTTATTAAGCATCAAATTTTCTGCATTGAACTTTTAACTACGAGAAGAGCCTCGAGACTGAGGGATATTCCCTTCCCCACTCTGACTTTGCCCTTGCCCTAAAATATCGATGGTTTTTAGATAAAGATTTGCCTCCTTTATGAAAATAAATGAATCCTGTGGCAGGCAGAGCCCAGCTGCAACTTCTACCCTTTCATCACTACGGTTTCTTATGGGGTAAGAAGTTGTGCAGAGACCAACAAACCCACCCTCCACCAGCTGCAGCCCCAGATTTTCCCAGTTAATATTGGCAGAAAGTGTCATTGCTCAAAACTTACAGTTTTTCAGGGGAAAAATCCAAAGCCAAAAGCAGTTCAGGTCATCAGCTGTGGCTTGGGGAGTTTACAGGGATGCTGACAACACTCATCTTGGCTTTCCCTCCCACCCTGCCATTAAAATTCCACTTTTATATGTCCATAGTCCCCTCAATTTATTTATTTTAACCAACATGCCACCTGGACTTTAAAAGTGGTTGAGGCAGAGCATCTTGGGGGAGACCAGAAACAACATTCTCACTTTAATGCTTTACTGGAAAGTCACTTCACTGGCTTTGATAAATCACAGCACTCAAGTTCTGCCATCATTTCTACTGTACAAAGAGGCCACAGCTAAAACAGTCATTTAAAGTCATGCAGAAAGGGAGGGAGTGAGAGTTCAAACATTTTAGACCATTGCAGTTCCTCAGCAGCTTCCTCACTAGTGCAAGTTTCATCCCATTTTGTACCTGGAGAGTGACAACAACAGAGCAGAAAAGGCCTTGCCTTCAACTTTTTGTGGTGAGCCAGGAAAGTCTCCAGGGTTCTGTTTTATGAGGAGTTCCCACAAATCTCCTGTGCAGTCAGGCCCCTCTTGGGACTGCTGCAATCCATTATTAATGAAGGCAGAGCAGAATACAGGTAGCTGAACTTGGAGATCCCTGTGGAGAAGATCTGGAGAGGTGCATCTTTCTCCTGGATTCATTTTAAAATGCCAGCGATGATTTGCTGTGTGAGGGGATAAGAAACATCTCAAAAAAACAAACAAACAAAAACAACCAACCAACCAACCAAACAAACAAACAAAAACCACAAAAAACAAACAAACCAAAACCAATCCCCTCCTCAAAAAGCCCAAAGATGCAGCACCCTGATACTTTCCAAAGCAGTCACACCAGATGGCAAAGGTCATATAATCTCAGAGTGGGTTGGAAGGGGCCATAAAGATCATCCAGTTCAACCCTGGTTCTGTTATAACTTGGAGTCAGTCAGTTCTATTAAAAGTTTGACCCCTTTTCACAGCAGAGCCCACATCACATTCTAGGAATTGCCCAAACTGCTCCAAAACTGACTTGGCCCTTCCTCAAACCCATTTCATTTTGGCCACATGGGGCAAGTAGGAAGTCATGAGCCCCCAGTGGAGCTGGTCAGTGGTTAAAAATTACCTCATCCCTGTCAGCTGCTGCTCTCTGAACAACACCATAATCCTCTTGTCCAGGGTGTGAGCAGCAGCCCAAAAATAGAAGTGGCAGGAGAATGAAAGAATTGAGTCCACTACATGAGATAAACTTATTTCTTCATGGAAAATCATGGTGAAAAGAATAACACAATAATACTTTTTTTTCCTCGCTTTGGAGGAATGAAGGTGAATTAAATCTGCCCTAAAAAAAAATCCCTGGAATGTGTCCAGAGAAGGGCAACAGAGGACAAGAGGAGCCTCAGGCTGCACCAGGCGTGGTTCAGGTTGGACATCAGGAGGAATTTCTCCATGGAAAGGGCTGTCAGGCACTGGAAGGGGCTGCCCAGGGAGGTTTGGAGTCTCCACCCCTGGAGGTGTCCCAGGAACGACTGGACGTGGCACTCAGTGCTCTGGGCTGGGGGACAAGGTAGATTCAATGACCTTTTCCAACCTTAGTGATTCTGTGATTCTGATCCTGCACACAAGGAGCTCCCAAAAACCCCGAAGCAAAGGTTTCCCCGCAGTTTTCCCCGGGATCACTGCAAGTCCTCACCGAGTCCTTATTTCGGTTTGTTTTCCCCCAAATGCTCCTCACAACAACTGAGGATAAAAAAAAGGCAGTTTTCTGCAGCACAGCAGCAATTGCTGAACCAGCTCCCAGTGTGTTCATTGAAATGCAGACCAGCTACACCCTTCCTTTTGCCTTCACCTGAGCTGAAAGGGAAACAGCTTCCACCTGACTGACCTTTCTGCTGAATTGGTTGTCTTGCTCCAAAGCTCTGATCCATGACGCCCCCGTGGAAAGGCGTGGAAGGCCATGGGATAATTACAACCCAACAGGGCCATCTTTGCTGAAACAAGGGGATAGTCACGTACTTGGCACTGGTTTCCTTTTAAAAGTGGCAAGAGGGATTCACAGCAACTGATCCTTCCCACCTTTCCTCTCCCTGCCTTCCGAGGTGGAGGGAATGGGTGCAAATGGAAGGACTGTTTCACTGGAACAAGGGGCAAATTGGGGAGACAGCAGGAGACTGAACAAGTCTGGCTCATGGGGGAAGAGATTATTTTAATGAGACCTATTATATGAAAAATGATGAACAATCAATGTGAAATCCTGCTGACAGGGAGGGGTTCCCAAGTTTGGGCTGTGGTATGCATGAAAAAAACCAAGATTTTCTACACCTAGCAGAGAATATGAAAGAGAAAAGGACAGATAAAAGGAGCTGGGTCCCTAAATTGGCACAATTTGGCTGTTTCCTGATTAATAGCAGTGAAAGACATGGCCAGGGGTTTTAACCTGCACGTTGTTCACCAAGGGCTGTTGAAATGCAGCTCCTTGTTTCAAAGCACACTTGTTACATGAACCTCCAGCACGCCTCCAAAAGGCTGTTAATTTAATTAATTATCCCTGGTAAATGGGCCCCTAAGGGCTCCCAGAGGAAACTGTGCATCTTGGCAAGGAAACAACAACTGACAGGAGCATCTGCCTTGCAGAGAATTACAGTGCCCACCTAGTGATGTTGAGCAAGAGAGAACCAGCCAAGTCCTCCTGCTCCTTCCCCAGGTGTGGCACAAACACCTGCACGTCCTTATATTCCACTTTTAGGCAACTATTCGTGCAGGCACATCCACAGTTCCCCAGCTTTGTGTACATTCACGTGGGTCACACACTCAAAAATAAGGTTTTTATGTGCCTGGCTTGAAAATTTTCTTGTGCACAGCCACCCCCTGCTCTGCCAGGTCAGTGCTCAGACAAAGCAGTTTTTGCTTTAGAAGTTAACAAGGCCACTTTTAACAAAGTAAACTCAATCACATTCAAGGAAAGGGACTTAAGAGCTCATCCAGCACTTGTCAATAGCTGAGGGGGAAAAAAAAATTAGGCCTTCTTTGAGTCAATTTGATGGGAATCATCAGGCAGGTAACTGGAGTAAATCAGGTGGATTCCAGACCCTTCAGTGAAGCTTTGCCGATATTTGGAAGCTGAAGACCAAACTCAGAAGTCCTTGGTAAGGTCATTCCATATAGTATTTGCCAAGATCTTGTCTCCTTTATCTGGAGGAAGGTGTCACATACCCCCTGAAGGGCCTGTTTTCCTGTTCTTCTTCCTGACACACCACCCACAATTTGCTTATGTTAATTTTTTGGGGTTTTTTTTTACCTCAGAAACCATACAAGTCTTGCAAACACTTTAAAACCATTCTCTGTTATTACATAAAGGCCAAAGAAAGTTACCCTGGCCTCAGTGTGAGTATCAGCTGTGCTTTTTTCATTAATAATTTCGTATTTGTTAGCACATACATTTTAAATATCTCCCCCCACACACACCCCCCTCCCTACAACTCCGTGGCTGCAGTGGAACTTTTCACAACCAGCAGCCCAGCTGTAAATGACTGATTATTTTTAGCTTAACAAGCAAGAGGACAAACAATAAGAGAGCAAGGATAATGCATCATGAGATGTACTTTGTTCATTTATTTGACAACTGCAGTTTAGTTGTAATTAATTATGATAATACTTCATGGCACACCAGTTAATGTTCCGTGGGGCCATTTGTTGGAGTCTGAGGAACACGAGGCCTCCCCTCCAGCCTCGTGCTGCTACATTTGGACCCCTAAACCGCATCCAGACAGTGCCTCCACCACCTTCCTGGGTACTTTATTCCAATGCCTGACCACTCTTTCAGTGAAAAATTGCTTCTAATGTCCAATCTGAGCCTCCCCTGGCACAACTTAAGGCCATTTCCTCTTGTCCTTTCACTTTTGAGACTGGGCAGAACAGACCAACCCTCGCCGACCTTATTTTACTTCCCTCTCTTTATCTCCCAGGCACCTGTGATGATTAATATCAAAGGGCATTATTGCACTCCTGACATTCAAACCAAGCAATTTCAGTGCCTGGAATAAGCCCTGAAAAGAAGGAAAGGCAGGTGGGGAGGTCAGATCCCTCCTAGATCCAGCTCTTCTGCTGTTTGTATTAATCCAGGGAAGAGCTGAACTTGCAGAGGACACTCAGGAAATGTCAGCTCTGCTCCCAGATTTTGTATTTAAGGTAAGACTTGAACATTCATCTTCCCTTGCAGGCACTGAACTCCACAGGTCCACGAGCTCAGGGCAGGAATGTTTCACTGGGGGGGAGGAAGGAATGCTGTGGCTTTGGGATCCCAACCCAAAATCCTTTTGGGTGCATCTCTCTTTCCTCCCTTAACTTAAAGTGTTAACAGGCTCCAGATGTGAGAATCAAAGGTAAGGAAAAGAATCAATGTTTTTTCTTCAAGCTTGGGAGAAAAAACAAGTAATTTAGCAAACATTACTTAAAAGAAGGGTTTCATAAAAATGACTCGTGCTCTGCCTTTTTTTCCTTCTAAATTGTTTCTTCTTCCCTCTCCCCCTTACATTTGCACCACTGATTGACAGCTCCCTGATAATAGATTCTCTCAGTTGGCAGACACTTTTTATAATGTTTCATTCATGGCACTGCAAACTAGATGGTCCCTCTGTACCTCCTCCAGTTTCTCTCCCTCTCCAATTGCCTCCAGGAAGGATGGCAACAAAGATTGTTGAAGCCTCTTGGGAGTGTCTCTGCACACACCACCTTCCTGCAGTGGCATTAAAGTGCATTGGTTTTATAACCTTTCAACCTTCAGTGAGAACTTCCACAGTGACAGCAAAAACAGAGCAGGAAATTCAGATTAATGCAATGGATAAATGACTGTTTATCTCCAAGTATGAGATGTGTTTCTCAACCCAACTCAGGTCACTCCGTGGTCATTCTGGGCACCACCAGTGCCATGGCAGGGTCAGAAAACCCCAAGTTGGAAGGGACCCCAAAAGGGTCCCCAAATACCCTGTTGGTCCCCCAAACTCCCGAGCACAGCACAGACAGCTCATGTTGTGAGCTCAGTGTGTCATTTCTCAGGGCACCCAAGGGATTTGAACACTCAAGTGGCAGATTATTCAAATCAAAACTGATCAGAGATGAGGAGATAACCATACATTTATTTTGTTGGCAAACAGCGATTCCTTTTCAGCCTTGATCTCAATAAAATACTTTCCCTTTGTTGTGCAATCACAGCCTAAAACACAAATTGAAGAGAGACTCAAAATAAGTCCATATTTTCTCTAAAAGAGCAATTTGCACAACCACTGTGGTTTCCCATGTTTATTTTGTTTGCCAGAATTAGAAGTGAAAGCCAGAGCAGCAGGGTGGAAGACACTCCCCTGGTTAGAATTACATCCCCTTTTCCTTGGGGTTTTTCCCTGACTGTGTAAATTTGGGGCTTGTTAACACATTACAAACCATCAAGCATCACTTTGCTGCTCAATCTGCTTGTTTCTGTTGCTTGGTTATGATGATGGCTTAACTCTGAGCAGGAGGGGGGGAAGCCTTTGCTCTTTAAAAGGATGAAGCTCCTAAATGCTTCAGCAGAAACAAAACACCTGAAAGTCTGTAAAAATCCCTGGAAGTGTCCAAGGCCAGGTTGGACGGGGCTTGGAGCAACCTGGGATGGTGAAAGGTGTCCCTGCCCATGGCAGAGGGTGGGACTGGATGAGCTTTAAGGTCCCTTCCAACCCAAACCAGTTTGGGATTCTATGTCTTGAGGGTCAGGGAGATGAGATTTGCAGAGATTTCAGTGCCTCAGACTGTGGGCAGCGTGATGAGAGTTACAGCACACACATCACAAACTGCCCCAGCCCAGCCTGGCACTCCAGTTCCCATCAGGAAAATTGGGATAATAGGGCTCTCTCATCTTACTGGGGTGGAGGGAGAAGACAGACATTAAAGATTCAGTGATGCTCCCCTAATACAGCCCTAGGGAGGAAGATAACTGAGATTTTTCTCAAGCATTTTAACAGAGAAGAGCTCTCCTGGCTTCAGTGGTGAAATGGAGCCAATTTGCACAGCCCAAGGATGGAGCTCTTGATGCTTATCTAAGGCTTCCAGGAGTACAAATGAGGGCTGCAGGTATCAGAGGCACATCCTGCTGATTGCTGCTGCGAAGTTCAGCTCACAGCACTCCTAAAGCCATGTGGAGTTTCAGGTGGCACTGCCCTCAAGGCAGGTGGATCTTCATCTGCACCTTGCTGGCAGGAGAGAGAGTGCAATGAGTAATAATTCCTCTGCTCGTGGTCCTGAGGGGAACTGCAAAGTGCAGGGTCTGGAATGAGGTTCAAATCCAGGCTCAGGTCTGTGGTGAGGGCAAACTTTCCTCCTCCTGCTGCCCTGGGCTGTCACAGTGCCAGGAGAGCTGTACAGACCCCGTGTCTCCAATGCAATCAGATTCCAGCCCTCCCTCTGCCCTCAGTCAGGACCTGCAGCCTCTCCACGACCCCCAATCCAGGCAAATGTTCTCTTTTCAGTGTCTCACAGTAGGCTGAGTTCTTTTTCATCACCTTCCCCCCTCAGCAGAGCCAAGGTTGGTGTTTTCAGACCCCCCCCAGCTGTGTATCTGCCTGGCTCTTGTTCTCCCAAGCCAGTAGCCCACATATTGATCTGTCTCTTCCCCTTCCTGCTCCCAAAACTCAACTCCACTGAAGTTCCAGCCCCTGCAAGACATTTCTTCCTGAGAGAAACACAACTGCCAAAGAAATCATGCCCATCCCTTAATGCCAGCTTTATTCCATCCCTTCCTGTGGGTATGACCAGCACTTCCCCCTGCACAACCTTTCCTGGCAATTCCCAAATAAATTCTAATTTTATAAATACAATGTTTATAAATATAAGACTTTTGTAATTATTTATAAATTTAATACTCTTTGTGGCCCCCCAAACCTTCATACAACCAGCAGCCAGGCCTTTTTTGTAATGGTGGGTGTAGTTAAATATTCCAGAGGAGAAAGCAAGAACTCTCTGGTCTTACAGTTAGAATCTAACATGGGAAATCTGACTTCCAGCTATTACCACATTTAGAAAGACTTGACACATTTTACAATGAAAAAAACCTTAATCCCTCTACAAAGGAAAAGGGAAGACGGGGAGATATAGGTGGGATAAGATGCTGGACTTCAAGTTTGGACTGAACACAGCATTTTTGCAAAAAAAATCACTGCCTGACCGACTGTGGGGTGTTAAATCAATGCCTGATTCAGGAGTGAAGAGAAATGGAATAACATTCCAAGCTGGACCAGCAGGGAACATATTCTGCAGGTGGAAAGGAGCAGGTTGCTCTGGCTAATTAATAGGTAATCAGGGCTAGAGCAGTAATTTTCTGAGTGATGACCAATTTACCCTCCGTAGGTTTCCCCTGGGGTATCTCCTGTTCAAGTTGGATATTTCTTGATTGGAGGTTTTTAACTTTAGCAAAGTAAGAGCAGCTCCTATTTCAGCTTATAAAAAAATAGCACCAAGGGCCCAGTATGTGGTTGGTGGTTGCAGGGGAAAAAAATACCAACCAAAAGCAAGAAGTCCATTCAGGTTCAAATCTGGGTTGGAAAGAACTTCAGAGGAATCCTTGAAAGTTTAACTACCTAAAACCCACTTTGTCCCCTTTCTGGCAGAGCCCATGGTGACAGCTGGAACTCCTGAATAGTATTCCATGCCCAGAGAGGTATGGCTTGAGATAATCCATAATTTATATGCAAGGAAAAGCCCATTTTAAAAGATGCACACAAAATAAACCGGTGCAAAAGTGGTGGCTGGGGACAGGAAAAAGGCAGACAGTTTGATACGTTTCCAGACAGTGCTGGGAAGTTGTTCCCCACTAAGAGGGATTTCATGCCACTCTCTGAATAGGAGATGGAGGCAAACCTGAGAAAAAATGCTTCCTGAAAGCTGTCCATCTGTGTGTCCCTGCTGCCTCATATCAGAGAGACAGAGCTCCTGGAGGAGGCGTTTTTAGTATGAGATGATGCTCAAACATGGTGGGGCAGGTGGTGATCCCAGAGAGCATCCCTGGAGGGACAGCGATTTCCTTGGCAAGTGTGGGGAACAAGGGATGGAGGACCAGTCTCCATTCTCATCCTCAAACTGCTCTGAACCAGGCAGAAATAAGGCTGGGATTTACTTTAAGCACTGTGCAAATCTTGGAAGAGTTTAACAGAGGACTAGAATTAATTCAGCTAATAAGTAGGGGAGATAACGGGCAGGACCAGTTGGTATTTAGGCTGTTTTACATGACATGCCTTGAATGAGATTAATTGCATTTACCAACCCTTCTGCTCTGAGTCATCAAGTGCCCCATCCAGTTAAACTTAGCCCCTATTTCAGCCTTAAAATATAGTTCTGTACTATAGATCTGTACTATATTTATATATTTCTGCATGTGAGAGGCACACCGTGACAAATATATATATAGTTCCGTACTATATTTCTGTATGTATTTATATATTTCTGCACATGAGAGGCACACCAGGATAAATATATGTGTATTTTTGTCTCTACAGCAGCCTGGAGCTGCCCTGAGCCAGTGCACAGGGAAGAACTCAGAGGCATATCAAGTGGCTCAGCTCCAAGCTGGCACCACACGAGGTAACAGAATTTCTCAGACAAGCACAAAAGGGCCGGGGAATTTTAATATCTTCTTCCCCCTACAAGTAATTTCCAGTGTTTATGCTCTGTGGAGCTCCTTACGAGTGTCAGAGCAGAACAAATGTCATTTTTAATGGACTTGCTAAATCATAAAAACCATTTGGAAAATTGCATCTGATTAAAACATGAAAACCTTCCATTATTCACAGAGCGATCGCAGCAGCTTGAAATCGGTGGCAGGAGCGGGTTGAGATGAAATCTTGGCCCACAGGACTTCATACCTCAGTAACTAAAAGCAATCCTACAGTGTTCTCCAGCCAAACACAGAGGCATTTTCCTCTGGAGGGACAGAACAAAGCTTTGCATCCATCATTACGTCATTAATTCTTGTGTCAAAAATGCACCCCAGTATTCATTACAGTGCACGTTGTCACTGGGCAATATTCAAACACTTCCAACTGCAGCTCTTCCTCTGGGAGAAGGCCAGAATATTCCATTTCTAGGGTGGTTGTCAGGAAGAATTTTCTATTATTTAGCCCCCCAAAAAAACGCCTCTTACTGTCTATGGAACAGGAGTGAAAATGGGAAGTTCTTCCCCGTATGGACCAAGCAGATGTGGCAACAGAGCAGATATATTATAAATAGAAGAGCAAATAGCACTAAAACCAGAAAGGAGACCCATCAAAATCACGATGTTGTAGCATCTAGTGGCAGAAGAGAGGCTGAGTTCTGCCTGTGCTCTCTAGATGGGGATGCAGAGTAATTATGCCCTGGTTTACTGAGCATGTAACCTCTGGTAACTGTATATTCTGAGAAGTGACAGCAGATGATTTAGCCAGACATGCCACAGCAAGGTACCTGCCTACATCCTGCATGTCAAACAGCTCATCAATCAAACTTCTACTCTTAAGCTGGTATTTAATTTTCAAGGGGATTTTCACAGGAAGTGTGTTCCTTCACAGGGCTTTTTGTTTTGTTGTTGTTTTAATTGAACTAAAGAATGCAGGTTCAGGGAGAGGGGCACGAAGGGAACCAACAATTTTTTTTGGGAAAGCAACACCATCCCATTTAAAGCCATCCCAAGCCAAACCATTTCGTTTCACAAGGGTGCAAACTTTCCATGGCTCAAAGGAGCAGGTTGAGTTCTGCTTCTACCACCACAGAGCTGATGTATGAACTGCTTTTTAAAAGGACAGAAGAGCATCAATAACTAACTCCAGCACTCAGATTTTTTGTTGTGAGGTTCCCAGAGCTGATGATTTCCCTCGTGGGTGCAGGAACACTCTGCTCTCACCATGTTATGTTTATTTTCAGGGTTGTGACATCACTGACTGATGCTTATGAGAAAGCAGAGGGGAGATGCACTTTTAGTGCCTCCAGATATTCCATCCACACAATAGGGAAACAGCTCCTGATTTAAGCATCAATTTACACACTGGAAACATCTCCTGCAGTCTTTGCTGTACAGAGAATTTCCCCTGCAACACCTCACCTGGTAAAGATTTAACCAGAGCCCAAGAGTTGTTGCATAGATAAATTCATTGAGGCAAAGGTGCTTGGAAATAGTTGGATGAAACTGTCAAGTCAGAGTAAAAAAAAAAATAATCAGCCTCTCAGAGCTGCTGCAGTATTTCCAAACAGCGTCAGAGAGATGCTGAAGTTCAACTTAGACAAATTTCCTACCACTGTGCAGTGCAGTTTTCATGCAAAGGTTAATAACTCCTGATGTGTTCTGTGAACTCAGCATTTCTCCGGAATTTCAGCTTGATGTACTGCCCTTTTCACACATTTCTCCCTGCCTGCCTTCCCCCCTCTGCTAATCAGTTTTATCAACACAGCCTCAGGTGAGGAATGGCTTTCCAGATATGTAGACTAGGAGCTGGAAATTCCTGCTTCCTGCAAGTGATAACAGTCAACAAAAGCCTCTTAAAAAGCTACAAAAACCCAGCCCAGAATCACAATTGATGTAAAACAATGTCAATCTACACCAAAAGAGAGCCTGGCCCTGCAAGTTTATAAACCTGGACTGCTCTTTAAACAAACAAAACACTGCATCATTCTGCCTGAGAGATGAGAATATCAATTATATTTGCTCTACATCCTTCCCCATAACCACTGATTTGTGCTTCCCTATTTCACCCCAGGATTCTCAGAGGCAGGAGGGAATTTGCAGCTTCTTTCTAGCGAGGGAAAGAGGGAAAGCTGCGGGTTGCTGGGGGAATCCAACTCCCCGTGCTCATCCCAGCAGAGTACAAACACCACTCACCACCCCGAAAAACTAATTCCTTGTAGCCTGAGAGCTCGCTCAGCAGTGCTGGAGGTGCTTATTTTCACAATCAAACTGCTTGACAATGTCTCAGCAAGTCTGCAAAGAGATCCTGTGTCTGCTGGCGAGTCTGAGAGATGCCAGTAAAACGTCTGATTTTCTGAATTCCCTGCAAAGAGCAGCTCCAAGAGAATAAAATGCATTATATCATCATACAGTTCTGCAGGCATCACGCTTAATCCTTTGCTCCTACTCAGTGCAAAGTTTCTTTTGAATTGTACAGCTGGTGCTGGGTTAAAAAAGAAGCTTTTTAGGCCTTTATGGTCATTGTTGGACCTTTCTCCTGCCAGGCTGGGACACCAGAACCACAAGTGCTTTCAGACTTGTTCACCAAAGAACTCTGGCTTTGTGGCAGATATGTGTTGCTTTTCCTATAATTAATATGTGCCCATTTAAACTTATTCCAGGCATCACAGGACTCATATGTTTGTATTCCCTCACCCTGAGCAGCATTTGGCTGGACTTTACCTGGGGTGAGAGTGGTGGGAACAGGTTTCCTTGCCAAAGGATGCTGGAAAAGAAGGGATGCACTGCTTCTCTAAAGGTTGCAGCAAAGCATCCGTGTCTGTGTGTGATTAAAAGTTGTATTAATGCTTTGCTTTCACATAACATTTATCACACTGGGACTTGGAGCCATCAACATAATCAAACCTTGTTTAGAGCGTGAAAAAGTGATTGGCTTAAGGTCAGGCTCAGTCTCTGGGGAGGACAAGGCTTAGACCTCAGTCTTCGACTGAAAATAGCACTGAAAAATACTCTGCTGCCTTCCTACTTCTGTTCTTCTTTCTAATCCTGCTCCCCTGGATCTGCAAATAGGATTTGGGGGACTCCCCATCCCTGGAAGTGTCCAAGGCCAGGTTGGACGGGGCTTGGAGCAACCTGGGCTGGTGAAATGTGTCCCTGCCCATGGCAGGGGGTGGGACTGGATGAGCTTTAAGGTCTCTTCCAACCCAAACCATCCTGTGATTCTATAGTATATATTATACATAGGAATAAATTTTATATATAGATATGTAATTATATAGGAATATTATATATATATATATAGTATACATTCTATATAGGAATAAATCTGGAATTTACCAAGGAGAATCCTGTATCCCAGACACAAAAAGCACTTCCTAGAAATCACCACCAGGTAGATGCAGCCACCTCATGGCACTGAAGGGTCTGACCTTCTCCTTCTCCACCACTGCAGACCTCAGGGAGAAATGCAGATCAGAGCTCTGTGCCTCCTGCCCCTCTGCTCCCCCCTCCCAAAAAAAAGCTGTCTTGTTGTTTTCTCTTTAGACTGCAAGCCAAGAAAACAGCTCTAAATGTCCCCAACGTGCCAAGATTACACTGCAGAGCTGAGAAGTGAGGAAGTGAGAGAGAGAGAGAGAGGAGAGCTCTGGTACCTCTTAATAGAAACCCCAGCTGATAAACTGCGAGGAGCAGGGAAATCTGTGCTTACTCCTCACAGCCTTGTTTGTGCTAACAAAGGCTTGGGAATGAATTACTGGTGAGTGGCCTCCTTTCCTGGGAAATTATTCAAGCAAGCAGGTGCTGCTTAAGGAATATTTATCTTTCTTGTGGCTGCAAGGCAGTCCAGGGATGCTCTGAGGGGACCATCAGGCACCACTTACCTGGGGTGGATGTGGGCAGGGAAGGTTTCATCTGCTCAGGAGTCTGTCCCACTCCATCCTGAAATTCTGCATCTCCAAGGGCACAGCCCACAGGATCCCACTGCTCTCTGTGGCAGCTAAATCTCTTTTTTTTTTTGTTTGCAAAAGGCTCAGGCTCAAATGCAGCACTTGTCACTTCGGTTCCTGGATGGGTAAATACTCTCACTGCCACTCTCAGCTGTCACAAGGATTTGTATCTGCCTTCATTACATCCCTCTCAGTCACAGTATAATTAAATCTGATGTTGCTATAAGTCTCAGTGAGCAAAGGAAAATTCAAGAGATTAATCAGAATATATTTCAGAAAGAGTTCTAAAAATATTCTAAATAGACCAGAAAACCAGATGAGTGGCATTCTCATTTATTACTGAGCCAAGCTCTGGATACAACAATCAATTGAGTTGATAGATAACACTGGATCTTCTGCCTCTCCTATTTCCTTCTAGAAGCTCTCACTCAGAGCCACATCAAGACACAATTCTATTATTGCCTCTCTCACCCACTGGAGCTTATTTTTGGCTGTGTGTTCAGCATTCTCTCCAGGGGTGTGCTGTTGTCATGACTTTGAATTAGGTTTTTCCTTTCTCCCTGTCCCCCATCCTGTAATAATTTTATTTTATGTTATTTTTTGGAGCACACGTGTCCTAAGAATCCTCCTCAATCCCGTCCTTCCAGAAGCCTGGGAGGATTTTGCTGTTGCTTTCAGGGCATGAGGTAAATGCAAACATGCAACAGGAGATTCCCACGTGGGTTTGTTTTTTACACAACCCTGGACTGGCTTTCCCTGACAAACCATTTGATGTTTTCTAAGCAGTTTAAGCCCCTCTGCTTTGCCCCTGCCCACTTCAGATGGCAACTAAAATGCATCTCTGCCATCTTTGGGAAGAACTTCCCAAGCTTCTGGTGTTCTGAATTTATTGTTTCAGGCTTGTCACAGTGGCATAAGTCTGACTGGGCACAATTTGGGGCTGATTTATGCCAAGAGCACGAGAACTAAAGCGGCCACTTGTCATCTGCAGCTGGGCCAGCTGAGCTGTAGCAGAGGGGGTGTAAATATTCCCACTGCAGCAGGCAGAGAGCTCCAGTCTCTGGGAAAATGTCACTGCTTAGGTTGGTGTCACTTTGGCTGCTCCTGAGGGCATTTTGGGTAGATATGCAAAGCAGTGAAGGCACAAGGGGGTGGCAGAAGGGGGCAGTTCTGTGTGCCTTGCCTGTGAATTCCCAATCCAAGGACATGGACTCCTAAGAAAGTCCAAATTTGCTGATTTTAGGACGGTTCTGCAAAGCCCAGGCTGCTGGAGCTGGTGCCACCTCAGCATCTTCTCCAAACCTGCTCCTGCTTTCCCCTCCCCAGGGACAGACCCTGGGCCACACAAGCAGCATCAGCTCACAGAAGGAATTCAAAGCTCCTCAAAATTCCTGAAAAAAAGAGGAATTCAGAGCTCCTGATGCACCTGACTGGAACACAACCTCTAGGAGAGGTAACTCCTCCCGAAATTAAGGAATAAACAAGCCAAGCTCCAGAGGGGCCTGGGTGCAGCGAGGGGAATGTGACACGGGCAGCGTGCCT
>JAWWLV010000075.1:4744248-4777329 GCA_035041135.1 Platyrinchus mystaceus
GAAATTAAGGAATAAACAAGCCAAGCTCCAGAGGGGCCTGGGTGCAGCGAGGGGAATGTGACACGGGCAGCGTGCCTGCAAGATGGAAATTACATGGGGAAAGAGGTAGCACTGGAGGAGGGAAAGGATATTAAAAACAGAGCCTCATGTTTCAATGCCAAAATTATTAGGGAAGCAAAGGAAATAGGCAAGAAAAGCAGCATAATCCGTATCAGTCACTGGATGCTGCTCCACTGGGGGAGGCCGGAGGTGCCAAGGTTGAGGAGTCTGCCATTCATCATTTTTGATTTAGTGCTGCACACATGAGGGGAACTTGCATGATACATGGGTTGTATATTCTTCTATTGATCCCTCAGACTTCGTTTGCTAAACTTACCATCCATCACCCCCCTCCCAGTCCCGCTCAAATCCCCCTTGAGAGGAGCCTAAATGGAAGCAACTGTCCTGTCTCTCAGGGCCAAGGTTCCAAATGGTTTGTGACAGCCAAGGACATGGAGAACTGGGGATGATCCACTCCCTTTGTGATGGATTGGCAGCATTTACAGTTCTTTTCTCCATATTGTGGCTCTTAGAAAGGGCAATAGCAGCCTGGAGGAAGCTGTGCTCCCAATCCTGCTGAGGTGAGACAAACTGATCCTGAGACAGGGAGGACTCACCCCACTAACTCTTTATTCAACTTGCACAGAAATTAACTTTGAAAAACCACCTGCTCCTAAAGCAGAGCTTTCTTTTTGGTTCAGCCACACTCTCAGCATCAGGTGGTGAAGGGTGTTTCACCACCCTCTGTCCCTCTTCCCTGCTCAGCCTGTATCCAATCCTTTGCCAAGGAGTAGGGATGTCCAAGGGGGGGTACACAAAGAAGGACAGCTGGTGAAAAAAAATGTCCAGCCATCATTTTCCTCTGCTGGGCTCTGCAAAACATCTCATGAAAGCACTGATGGACCTGACAGCCCTGAATCCATCACCTGAATTCTTCCAGCAGCTCTGGAAGGATCTTTGCAGAAATCCTCACAAAGCTCCTTCTCCCCCACCCCTTTCTTGTAAAAGATGCAGGTGTTAAGAACACAAAGCATTATTAATTTCCTCCCTTTTCTGACATTTTCAGGTATATATAAAAAAAGGAGGAAGGCAGGTATGAAGGGGACGAGCAGGTTAAGAGCAATCTGTCCATGCTCAATAAGAGAGAGAAAAAAAAGAGAAGGGAAATTGTACATTATTAGACGATCTCCGGTTGCCCTCTCAGCTCAAGGAAGAGCCACATTAGGAGGCAGGGAGCGTTTAAAAGCCTCTAAATGGCTCCAAGGGAGAAGTGCTCGCTGGGGGGGAGGGAGAAATGGCTGCTGCCTACCAGGTAACCCTCCAGGAAAGCTCAGAGTTGAGGAGAAAGCTGGAGAAGGGTTGTCAGAAAGAGGTGTTTGGACAACTACACAAATCGAGTCTGTGTCCTGTTTGTATGAGGATTAAACAGCCGACAGCAAAGCCTGCCATGTCAACACGGGGTGTGCAAAGCAAAGGTTCCAGACACACACTTTGCAGCTGAGGAGGACAGAAGGGAGATGCTGAGTGTGCCCAGGAATCTGTGATGGGTTCAAGGTAAAAGCACATCCAGGACACGGCCAGAAATAACCTTGTTTGGAGGAACAGTCAGGATATAAAAGTTATATATTTAGAGGGGGAAAAAAAAAAAGAAAAAGCTCTGTTTACCTATTACCAAAGAGCTCCACAATTAACCAATTACTGGGAGGTAGCTCAGAGCAGCAGCATTGCTGGCTTGGCTATTACAGCTGAGTGTTTCAGGGCCTGCTAATGGGAGATAAATTCATATCTGGAAAATTGGATGCAATTAGAGTCATTTTAGCAACAGTTCACAATGGAACTGACCTTTGCTTTCTCAAGCAGGGGTCCAACCGAGATATTATGTCTAATAACATTTTATTTGTTGTGGAAGGAAGCTTTTGTGTTTGCAAGTACCAGAATAACTTAGCTAGGCAAAAAAAACCCCAAACATGACGGGAACTGGGGTTTAGAGGACGGTCTGAGATTTAAAACTCCTTAGTTCTCATCTCATCTTTGTCATCAACTCAGTGTGACAGTGACTTGGCCTTGCTATGACTTATTTTACCCATCTTTAAGGCTTGGCTGACTCAAAAATCCTTTGTAGGTCCCAAATTTACCCTTCTTCCTATTTGGCACTTCCATTCTTTGGTGTTGGCACCTTCCCAGCTCTTACAGGCAATGAGCAGCTTCCACTGAGAGCCCACCTTGTGAAGTGAGCTGAGCACTCCGGTGGGAAATCAAACCATTCCTAACGGGATGTTTTTGTATTAGGATGAATATTAGGAGCCTTTTCCAAGCCTGTTTTCTATAACAGATGCCCAGAGCAGTCCTTGGGTAGTACCTGAAAGGCACCGCCATTATAGGGGTGACTTCAACCAGCACAGCCAGAAATTAATACCATTGTCTGCACCCAGCCAGAACTGGGTGGACATCAACTCTCCTTGTATTTTCAAGCTTCCATACCCTGCTCCCTTTTGCTCTGCTGTTTTGTGCTCCCCAGTCATCCATCTAACCCCAGGGTCTGCAGCTACCAGGCAAAACTCTTACAAGTCTGGCATTGTGGGCTTAATACACAAAGTGCTTATTTTAAACACAGACTGATGGCTTTTCTCCCAGATAATGATGATTGATTCTGTTTTCCATCCTTTGTCAAGGCTCAGCACATGCCTAGAATTTTAACTAGTCCTTCTTCTGATAGTTCCATGCATCCATCTGTTCCCCTGGATCTCTCTCAGTCTCCTGCTTTAAATAATGAACTTTGCTATGCTCAGAACAATCTATTAATAAATAACAATCTCAGAGATTACACAAGCCAATTAATAGTAAAGCAGCATCAGGAACTCAAGTGATAGATGCTGCTGAGTAGGGGAGGTGTGAGAGGGTGGTGGAGCTGCCAGTCCTTGTACACACAGGATTAGCAGAACCCCCTCCAATAGCTGGGGGCAAACTTGTGCAAACAGTGCCATAAACAAAGTCAGAGGAGCTCAGCACCCACACACTTCTGTGCAAATTGTGCCAGGGAGGGAGCAGGACTGGGTTAATTCCAGCATTGTCTAACACAAAGTGAGGTCTTGTTTGCAGCTGCAGCTCAGGAATATCAAAGAGCAAGTCCAGCTCACAGAGCATGGAGAACACACCACCATCAATGAGCTTTTCCTCTTTAGCTTGTTGTTTGAATGTAGCACAGCTGACCTGGTAAAAGACAAAGATTTTCCAAATCTGCTCTGTCCTTTTCCCTGTGTTTCAGCTCCCATTTGCACTGACACAGCAAAAACCCAGCTGGGATGGGACCGTCCAAGATCCCAAATTAAGGCTCGTTTGCTTTCTCTGGTGACACACGAAGCAAATGATGACAAATACAAGTAGCAAAAGCTGCAGATGACATATGGGACACATGCTGGCCCCTCAGCCAGGCAGCTCAATGGCCATGACTGAGTTCCCCATCACCAACACAAAGGGACAGGAGCCTCCATGGGGTGACTGAGCCCATCTGTGGCCCGGCAGTGCGGGGAGAGGGAGCATCCCCCGGGATCCAAGCAGGGCTCTGCAGGGCTGTCCCGCTCCCCATGACTGGCAGACATGGACAGCACTGTTCCCTGCACTGGCTGGGCACTGAGGAACAGTCTAAACCTCAGACTGAGCTACGTTTTTGCTTCACTGAATCTTAAGCACATGCTTAACATGTTCAGTTGAACACTCTGCCAACACCTTTGTTTACTGCGTTTGCCATCTCGTTTGTTCCTCTCATTTTTGCTCTTCATTCTCCTGTCCTCTCCTCCTTTCCCTTTCATTTCTCAGTGCAACTCCTGTGGGTTTTTTTCCCCTCATTTCTCCTCCTCTCTGCCCTTCATAATGACTTAATCTGGCAGGCAGTGTGACAAGCGAGCGAATCGAACACGGAGTTTTCCTGCACTCCAGATTCATTTGAAGATCTCTCCCCGCTGCAGCTCTGAAGCCCCAGATTCAATTTCCCTCTGACATAATAACAGAATTAGTCTCATGTTGTCATACATAAATTACTCACAAGCCCCGTGTCAGGAGGGAAAGGAAGAGGGAAAAGAGACAAGAACAGGATTCAAAGGAAGGTGTGACTGTGACAGGCGACCACAGAATAACAATAGGGGACCGGTGGGTGACATCGATCACATGTGACAAACAGGGACAAAGCCATCTCTGTATCAAACAGCAGAATTATTTACCTCTTCCTCTCTCAGCCCTTGAGCCATCCAACCTTATACTGAGGATTTCTGTGTCTTGCCAAAGACACATGAAGTCTAAATAACTCTCAGGCTGAAAACAGTTGTATCTGACTTAGTTGAGTGAGGTGGTTTGGGTTTTTTTTTTATTCTTATTCACAAGACACCGTTCATGGAAACATCCCTGCTGGCCTGAGCTGGGAGAAAGGCTGGGATACAGCCTGGTGGGAGCAGGCCTGGCTCATGAGCCTGCAGGACATGGCAGGCTCTGAGTCTGGCAGCAACACTGACAGCAATCACAGAAAAAAAAAAAGACAAGCAGCAAACCAGCAGAAACTCCTCTGTCTTCACGTGCTGTCCTTTAATTCTTCACTCTGCCTCCTGCACCAGGAGCAGGCAGCTGGGTCTGGAGCTCTGAGACAGCAGTGCTGACTACAAAACGCTCAATATTTGTGATTGAACACTGCTTCTCCCTGTTTTTTTTTCCCCTGCCTGCCTCACTGCTCTGATGTGCCACCTCACAGCAGTGGTGTTGTCACTGCTGGTTGTCATTTGAATGTCACTGTGCCACGGGAAGAGACACTCCATGGCAGGAATCTGAATTCTCCTGAGCAGCAGCATCTGAGACTTCACATCACATCTCGCTCCTCATCCACCAAACTGCTCCTGGTAATAAAGCAGCCTGACCTGAACACAGACAGCTTGGAATTTTCAAGGAATCTCAACAGCCTGATGTCCTTTTCTTTTGGTCTTTCAGCAGGCAGCAAATTGGCACTTTGCAACTGAATATAGAAGGTGAAACATGGAAGGTGTCAGCAAAAGGCACTTGAGTGAGCAATTCAGAGCTGTGGGACGTACCAGGTCAGAAAATGGAACTATCTGTGACACTCCAGTATGCTTTAAAGCCCTCCAATTGACTTCACTTTTTGGGGGTGGGCAGCTGACACGATGCTCACAAACCCCAGGAATCCCAAAGCTCGAGCATCACTTTTCTAAGGGGGAGAAGAGGGTGAACACTTTGGTTTTCTGTGTAAATATTGACACCCCTGCAAGCCCCAAAAAGGATTCTGAGAGCCCCTGAGTTTCTAAACACCAGGAGGGAGGAAAGTGCAGACCACAGTCACCTGCAGAGCAATAAGTCCCAGCCTCAGGGAGGCTGAACTTCACACCAAAGCCAGGTTTTATTTGCCTGTTGACAGAGTGAATGGGTTTGTTGGTCTTTCCAAACCAGCTCTGAGACAGTAAAGGTCTCTCTAATCAAGCAAAGGCTTAAAGCTGAAACTAAAGAAACCCAGGCTGGAAGGAGGACATGCTTTATGGGTTTTTTCCAACAGAGAATGTGGATTTTGCCCCTTAGTGTCTTCAGTCAAAATTCCCCAACTCCATCTTAAACACACACAAAAAAAAGCTGAATAAAAACAAACCCAGAACTCTTACTCAGGAAAAACTGCAAGCTGGATAAGGATTATCAATATTTTTCCTGTCTAGTTACACAGCAGGCAAGAGCACCTGACCCTAATGTCCTTTTTTTGCTTTTAAAAATCTGCAGAAAATTCAACTGATCTTTGGATCTCCCACTGTTTTGGCTTAAGGATAACTTGAGGGGAAAAAAAACCCCAAACCATAACAAAACCACTTGGGAGGGGGGTACAGGTACCTGACAAGGTGCTCCAGCACCAGGATTGGGCCAGGTTTGCTCACAGCTGCTCTGACACCCTGGCAAAAATCCATTTCTCAGCATTTTCCTCATTAAAAGGAGCTTGGTTGTATATACTCTGCCATGAAAATTAAAGCAGTTTTTCCAGAAATAGTAATGAGGTAAATTGGCAAGGAAGACAAGTAATTTCTATCTCAGTGCACTTTTTTTTTTTAGCCTCTTCCAGAACAGCCCTCACTGTTCTGGAACACAGGCAGTGGTTCTTTCTCCATCTCTGCTGTTGGCTCCAGCATCCCCTGGACAAATCCTTTCTCCTCAGTTTGCTCTGGTTTGCAGCCACTGGAAGGGAAGGTCACAGAGCTCAGCACAGCTCAGGAGGTCTTAAAGAGCAGCAAGACTGATTTAAGTGGGGCTTCAGGAAGCACCAAACAACAGGAGAGGAGCACTAGAACTAAGAGCAGGAGCCACCCCTCAGCCTGGAGATCCCTGCAAAGCCAAACACGTGTTGGAAATTCAGATGTTCTGCCGGGCTGACTTTGAAACCACCTTGTCCCGAGCAGCGAGAACATCCCACTCCCCCATTTCCCCCCCCCCATCCCGGGAACAGGAATTCTCCCTCCACAGAATGGAGGGAACTTTGCCCAGGAGGAGGTTGGGAGATCTCTGTCCCTCCTCCTCCTCCCCCCCTTTCCATGAATAACGTCAACCATTGACCTTTTCAAGCGCGGCACTCGCTGTTAAAATACGATGCTCCACTTCTCAGCAGTGCCAGTGGAGGAAGGGATGGGGAGAAGCCTCCAGCCTGCTGGCACGGCAGATAAAGGGCTCCGTGGTTCTAACAACCTGCAAGGGAGTTTTATGACTGTATCCCTGGCATTTAAAATTAATACAGTTATTAAGGGAGAGATTGTTTTACAGCTTAATGGCTTTTTAACAAGGTGAATGCCACGAGCCCCTGTCTGCAAGGAGAAAAGGGAAGAAGGAGTTTGGAGGGGCTTCGTGCACTTGTGCCTCTTGAAAGGGATCCTCAGTGACAGAGGAGGAGCAGCTGCACCCCTCAGTGAAAACTGGATTTCAGTGTGTGTCCCCTCTGCATTTTTAACCCTCTGACTGTGCACAGAAGTCCCCAAAGAGGGGAGAGACAGGACCAAAGGTGCCTCCATCCCAGTGTGGTGACAGGGTGGTGAGGGACTACACCCTGAGCTGCTGGAGCTTCACCTGTGCTTTCAGCCCCTCTTTCCTGCCCTTGTTTCCTTGGCTGCTCGAAAAGTATCTCACCAAAAAAAAAATGGTACTTGCTTGTCTGAGCAGTTTCTGCCTCAAACTCCAAAAATCAGCCCTGGAGCTGAAGCCCAGAGATGAGGAGCCTGTATTGATTTTAATTCACTGCACTTTATTGCTGCATTTAACCAGATGAACTTTTTTTAATCCCTTAAAAAAAAATAAAAAAAATCCATGGACTGTGTTGCCTCTTGTGGGGCTGCAGAGGTGCCAACAGTTTGACTTGCTGGTCCCAAAAGCAGTCTCAGGGAGCTGGATTTTCTCCTTGCTTGCACTGGTTTAGACTGGCATTAGCTTTGCTAGGAGCAGGTTGCTTTCAAACCTGGGTGTAGAAAGACTTAGACACCAAAATGACATTATTTGATAGAAGCAGAGCTGCAGAGTAGGTAAAACGCTGCCCAGCAGGACAGGGAGGTCCATCTCTGGCAAACTGCTGAGCTCCCGAGCCCTGGAATCTTAATTCCAGATGCACTGGATGCTTTTAGCTGCTACAGTAAGATTTACTGGCCTGTGGCCATCCAAGCAGTCACTTTGCCTCGTGCCATAACAATAACTGCATTATTTGCAACATCACAAATCTGCAGTCGAGCCCAGAGAAGGACATGGACCATCAGCTAAGTCATTAATAAAGGTATTGAGTAGCTGAGGACCAAAATAATCCATCCCTGGGGAAGCTGCTTTGAACAACCTTCCCCATTGATGCCGTCCCTCCAACAACTGCATTCCCAGCTCTCATCCATCTCACGCTCGCCCGATTAATTCCACCTCATGGAAGTTTTTCTTAATCAAAATGTCAGCTGATACCCAGTCAAATGGCTCTGAGGGAGCCAAGGATATGCTGCCTGCAGCAGGCAGATCTGTCCACCTGTCAGACAAGCCAACAGGTCTGGCTGATGAGATCTACGCTGTGCTGACTCACAGGCTCTTTATTTTTATCCTCTGGTTTGTTCTTGCCAAGCTCCCAGGTCGGCCATTCCTCTGTGTAACAGGGGTTTGACCTCCCACTGCTGCTCTCACCAGCTGCCTTTGCCTCTTTAAGCCTTGCAGATCTCAGAAGGGCTTGGCAGAACGTTTCGGAGCAAGGGCTGCGTGAAAGGGCTTCCACCTTGGGCTGTGCAACCACACAGGCACGTGCCATGGTCAGACACTCATCCCTCACCTTTCCAAAGGCTTTATTAGCTAATGCAGCTCCCAGGCTCGCAGACACCAGGGCTGGCTTGCATCCAGCCCCAGCAGAACAAGGGCAGAGTGAGCTCACGTCTGTCTGCAGCCATCCCCGAGGATGTTCCAGCAAAGGGGGAGGAATTTAAATTAACACCTTGGTTCCTGAGGAGGTTTCAGTGCCTCCATGGGCAGAGTGGAGCCAAAGAATCGTGGATTGGACGGGACATTAAAGCTCATGTCCTTCCACCCCCTGCCATGGGCAGGGACACCTTCCAATAGCTCAGATCCCCATCCAACCTGGCCTTCTGCACAACACAGCTGGGTATCAGGTCAGGAAAATCTTCCTTTTTAGGTCTTTTAGGTGCTCTGACACACAAAACTCTGTACAAAAATATCTATGATTGAGACAATAGAAATAAGGTGACACAAGTTATCTTTCAGTCAAGAACCAAACTGTTTTGCTTCTTCTTGTCCCTGCATTACACGCCCAGAACATCTGTGGAAGCTGCCCAATCTAACATCAGCTTACCTATGTAACTGGGGAGGAGGAAGCTGCCTTTATTCCAGGCTTCTCAATCTCCTGTGTTGCTCTTGCTCCTTCCTAAAATTCCAGGTGCTCTCCTAAACCCCCTTGGAAGAGCTGCCACCCGCACAAAACCGGATAACCTGGAGAGATGTTATTTCCAGGCTCTAACCTGGCAGGAGATCCCTTCCCTCTGGGGAGTGTGACCCAGCAGAGCAGGCAAACCAGTGGTTAAATTCAGCAGAACCAGAAGAGAAGGGGGACTGTTCTGTTCACCTGCCTGGAGTGAAAGGTGCAGGTGTCGACGCTTCAGGATCCGGATTCCAACGTTTCCCCCTTTCCCTCATCCTGGCCCACCTCCCAAAATGCTGAGCACTGAGCCATGGCAGGACTGGCAGTGCTGCACCAGCCCAGAACAGCAAAGCAAAGCACCTCCTGGCTCTGCAGGCAGCCCTTTGCGAGGAGAGAGAATAAATAAGCTCTGAATGACACAGTTTTTAACAACAAAATCATTCTATGGACAGAGTGTGTAATGAGTTCCAGTCAGAGCAAGTTATAGAGGAATAATTTTCTAGTACCTGGAGCTAGCAACCACTTCATGGATGCTTTTTATTCCTGGGTTGTAAATTGATTTTATACATCATTTATCAATGGAGGCCTGGCTATATAATAGGTATATTTTAATATTTATGCCTCTCCACCCGCATGCTCAGCAAACAAATGGGAACAATAGGACATGGCTGGTGTTACAAGTCACTGGGATATCTCCCCCTGCTCCCAGGTAAGGGTGATGGAGGTCTGCAAGTGACAGATAAACCCAGGGAAATTTGATTATGTGACGCATAAAGAATGACTCCCGTGTTGCTGAAGAGGATTAGAGAAGTGCTGAGGGCTTAAGTTTTGTGTTGCATTTCCATATATTGCCTTTACAAGGCCAAAGGCACCGGAATCCTCAGGGGGGACAGACACACAGACACCCTGAGTGTCCTGGGGGCTCAAAGCACTGCCCTGCCCCTCCTTCCATGCTCACCCACCTAGAACTTTGAGTTCCAGCTGCTTCCCCTGTAAACCGCTATCCTGAGTGTTTTCCAAAACATTTCCTGCCTCTGTTTGTTTTCATTAAGTCTCTAAGTAAAACTTCTGACAAGTCCCTTCCCTCGTGCTCAGGCTATCAGCTCTATTGCAGAGCACTCAAACAGGACTCCTGCAGAAAGATCTTGTGCTAAACCCCGCTGCTCCAGGGAGGAATCATTAATATTCAGCAGAGAAAGCGGGAAAATACATTTACTCCCTACTCACAGCTAAAGCTGTTCTTCAGGCAGCTACTTAATCTGTGGTCACCGTGCTATTTACTTCCAGAAAGGAGATGAATACTCAGAGCTCTCAAGCTGGTTCAGTTTCAAAAAAAACAAAACAAAAACAAAAACAAACCAGACTTAATTTAGACTTAATTCATGGTCGGGGAAGTCAGAACCACATTCACGGGCTAACAAAACCTCTGTCCTTTCCTGTGACACGGTACTCCTCCAGAGCCATAAACAGAGGGAGTGACACTCCACGGATTCCAACTGCACCAATTATCTCCCCATTATTGATGTTGATGAGACACACTCTCTGCTATGTTAAATACCCTGTTGTTTATAGATGGAGGTACAATCAAGAAGTACAACCTCAGCCAACAACAGCAAAACACACCTCTGTTTTCCTTCCCACACACTCCAGGCAGCACATAAAAAATACCTTGTTTGCAGCCTCGCTTCCCTGTGTTACCTCAAAGTGCCTTTCCAGCTCCCCAGCCTGGGGAGGATGAAGCAAGAGAGGGGTGAGATGGCTGGAGTGCATCTGTTGAACCCCTCCTGCTCTAGCCAGGGACCCAAGGGCGTGCAGGAGGTCACCCTGTGTCATCTGTGCTCTTCCCTTGCAGCAACTGCAGCCAGGCAGGCCCAGCATCACACACACCCCTTAAAAGACTAGCCACCAGTTCATCTGCCTGCTGACTGTGGAAGTTGTTGGCTCAGTGTGAAGTGGGTTGAAGGCTGGAGAGTGGAGGACAGCAGTGGTTAACTAGGTGAGGAACCCGGGTTTGACAGCACAACACAACCTCGTTGTCTACTGCCAATAAAGGAGAGCCTTGGAGAAAATCCAGTGGAAAGGACAAGGCATAACGTAGGAAATGGGATCATCTCAGACTCCAGGTGATGAGCATCTGACAGATCTCTGGAGAATGGGAGCACCAAGCACTGGAGGCAGAAATAAACCCACAAACAGTTCTGCTTTGTGGTGGGAGGATGTCACCAGGATCCCCAGGCTCTCTGCCTGTTTGGGAGAGCAGCCTCAAAGTGCCTCTCTCTCTCTCTCTCTCTCTGTTTTTCCAGTTCTCCCTCCCCTGCAGCACAAGGACAAACTGTAATTTCCAGGCCATAGGCTGTTCCACACAATCCTCTCGCTGTTTCCCAAAGGAAATCAACCACCAGAGACAGGAGCTCTTCCACACCATTCCTGCAGCAGGAGGCATTAACAACTTGGTGATAAAACCCACAGCTGAAAGAGGAGATATGTGGAGATCCTGTCTATTCCTTCCCCACTTAGTATTGTTGACAGAGATGCTGCTTTTCCAAATTACACTATTAACAGAAAAAGCAGAGTAATTTAACCCACCAAGGAAACAGTTAAACACACAAACACATCACTGCAAGGAGGATTACAAAAGAGGAGCGCAGGGGAAGGCAGTGTCAAGATAATCATGAACATCTACATTCTTCCTTGCACATTCAAATTGCCAAGGAGCCTTTTAGGGAGGAAAAAATATTTTCAGTCTAAAAAAAATTGCTATGTCAAGCAAGAACAGCTTCCTGCCCCCTCTTGCCTTCCCCACAGTGGCTTCCAAGGTCACTCCACAGAGTTATTCAGCATGAAAGTCTCTGAAATTATCTGGCTTGACATGTCAATTTTGTCCTGGCAGGCCACAGGCCGATGTCTGGGAGGAGCTGCAGCCCCTGGCAGCGTTGGGAGACTCGGCAGGGAAGGAGTGTTGGAGTCACAGCGATGCCCTGAGCCACTCTGGCCCGACAAATGTCGCTGTGATGCAGCTAAAACCCTGCAGAGGCAGGAGAGGGGCTGGACTGTCACAGCCCTGTCCCTCCCAGGAGCCCGGAGAGTTTATTCACAGAGACTTCTTTAACCATTCCATTTAAATGAAAGCTCCGGTGTCAGCGGAGGAAGCTGGACTTGAAAACCGATCCTTTCCCCCCTCCTCAGCCCCTTCAGCAGCAAGGCTGGCACGGGAATTGAGGTCAAGTTTGTTTTCAAACACAAGGAGAGGTTTGATGGGCTGGGTTTGTGGCTGCACCAGCTCAGCTGTGACAGGATGCTCCGGGACTGATGTCTCACCAGGTCAGCCTGTGCTTGACTACGATGCTTCCTCAGAAAGAGTGGGATGTAAAAGCACCAGAAGGAAAGCAGGAGACTCCAGGCTTAGTTCCCAGCTCTGCCATAAAGTCCTGCAAGATCCCAGCTCAGTCATTTAATCCTCCTTGGCCCACATGCTGCTTGGGCAAAAAAAATCATCATTGCTCTTCATCCCTCTCTCCATCCTCTCCCTTCCTTATTATTCCCAAGCAACACATCTCAGTTCTGGGAGTAAATCCATCCCTCAACACCTCCGGCCAAACACAAAGCCTTATATCACTGAAATAACTGCTATTCAGGGCCCAGCCTGGCACTGGTCATTACCATCTCATCTCCCAATCCCCACTGTCCTTTTATAATCCCTCAATTACCACTAAACTCCTGTTTATC
Source organism: Platyrinchus mystaceus (assembly GCA_035041135.1). NCBI lineage: Eukaryota > Metazoa > Chordata > Aves > Passeriformes > Tyrannidae > Platyrinchus > Platyrinchus mystaceus. The sequence continues at coordinate 4,756,925 of JAWWLV010000075.1, forward strand.
CTGTTTTAGCCTGCAGGCTCTGTGGTTCCCTGGCAGCACCTAAGTCCCTTCCCTTTTGAATGGACTTTTATTTGAAGGCTAAATCATTGAAACATTCAATTAACACAAATGACAAGGCAATGTTCTGGTAAATAAGTTTATATTCAGTACTGAATACCTTGGAGAAGGGAGTACAGATCCCTGCACAGCCTTAGGACCCCCAGCCTTTTTTAGTGCCTTGATTTCTATTTTACCTATATATATTTTTTTAATCTGTTTTCCACCTTTCCATTCTCACACTGATGTTTGGGAGGATGCACAAAGTTAAACAGGTCCTGATAACTCCCCTCTGGCAGGGCAGGGGTCACTCCCCTCTTTGCCCTGCCTGTCACTTATCATACACTTGTACAGAAAACCAATTTTGCTCCTGGATGGGAAGCAGACCCTTTCCTCCTGAGATCAGCCCATCTTCCTGCTGATGCATTTGTAACCTGTCCTTCCATGCCCCCAGCCTGTCAGTCAGCAGGGTGTTTTGAGGGAGAACACCCCTGGGAAAGGAACAGATTCCCTCCTTTTCCACAGCACTTGTGGCTTGGCTGTCTAGCTTTTGACAGAAATAATAATAAATCGTGCAGAACACTTCCTGTTACTAATTTGCTTGGTTTTATCCCCCAAGAGCCCCCAGCACGTGGCTCCAGCTGTTCACCTGATACCAGCATCACACATCTGGGTGTTGTTCCACAGACACTCCTCGTGCAGAGCACTAAGAAACAGTCCCTGTTCCAGCAGGAATTTTATCCACCCCCTGATATAAAGCACTTCTCTCCTCCACCACTGACTTGTGGGGCTTTTTAGGGGTCTCCATTAGAAATGCTGCCTCTGGAGCAGCGGGGGCAGCACATCACACAACCTTAAACACCTCTGGGCTGTTGCTTCAGAATCCCCTTTCCCACCCCAGGAGCACAACCACTGCTGGGGGTGGGACCTGGCAAGCAGCTGGCAGCAAAGTTGACACGGTTTTAGAGCCCTGGTTCCTTTGATGCTGCACTGAATGTCAGCCAGGAGCTCTTCATTAAGCACCAAAGCTCCCAGAGCCTGTCTGTGTTCGGGGAGAAAGACACCAACTCCTTCTTGATTTCAGGGCAGACCCTCCGTGCCCGGGAGCTCCAGAGGAATCCCTGACAGCCTCATCCAACAAGCCCTCAGGGAAAGAAATGAGCCTGAACTTTGCATTCATTGATTGTGGTTTCTCCAGACCTTTGCTAACACCCAACATTCACTTTTCACCCAATCCCTTTATCTCAGTCTCTCTCTTTTTTATTTTTTTTTTATCTTCTCCCTTGAACTGAGCTGCCAGAAATCATTTTTCTCGGCTCATAAACACATTTCCATTTGAGGAAAAGCAAGTAACCTTTGCTGCAGATTTGCTTCACCCTTCTGAGCTCTGAGAGATCCTATTCTTCTGTTTCCACAGATAAAAATTTCCCAGGGGAGGTGGAAGCTGCAGGGAAAAGGGGGTTTAGTTTGTACTGGGGATTCATCCTCCTCCTCCTCAAAATACATCCTGGTTTGCCATCCCATCCAGTGTTAATAAAACACAGTCTGAGTGACTGAGTTTATTGCCAAATAAAAGAGTGGTTAGTGTTGGGAATGCACATGTAATCTTATTTTTAAATATTATACATGAAGCAGTGTTTCTGTTTTGCAGATGGGGAACTGCAGCACAAGGGCATTAAGGAATTCCTCTGGTGTCAAAGCCAAGGCCACTTCCCCTCCCTGAACCTGCCTTCTTTAATTCATGTCCTTGATAGCCTAATTGGATATCAAGACAGCACTTTTTGGGTCTTCAAGTGTTTATTTACGTATTTATCATTCTCTGTGTTTCAGGGAAATCCCAAAGGCAGTTGTTCACTTCACTGCATCCCATCTTTGATGGAGGACAATAGAACAGGGATAAATTTTAGTCATTCTCCAAAGAGATGCTTTTTTGTGGGATGGGAGATGAGAGTTACCATGTCTAACTTCCCCACAGCACCCAGACTGCGGGAATGGAAGAAGATTCCTTCCCCTACTCCTTTAGATCCCTGATTCTCACTCTTCTCTTGAGAGCAGTGATAAAATGCATTCATTACCTCTACTTCAGTGGATGGAAGATGAGGGGAAAGTGGTTGTTTATTAGATGTCGAGAAACACCAAACCCTTTTAAACTTGTACTCTAAAAGAAAGGAAAAAGGTAAAAAGGTAATTTTCCAGGAAGCTCCTGTCACTATTTGAAAAGAGAGAGTAAAAAAGACTGCTTTTATTATCTGCTTTATTTATGGTGACTTAATAACGACACAGACAAGTACATTACTTGCTCAGCCACTTCCCTGCTGCTGCCTTTGTAAAGACAAAGGAGCAATCAAATGTGTGTCTGTTTGCTAAAAGCTGAGCTCAATAGTCAATCAACAGGGGGATTCACCTGTGGCTTGGGAAAAGGGAGGTGGAGTGAAGGTTTAATGGAGATTTACATGATCCTGGACCTTAGGGCAGCAAGGTTTGAGGAGAGAGAGGTCAACCAAGGAGTTCTCTGGTGCCAGAAGAGCCTCCTGAGCTGCTATTGCATTTGCCCAGCCAGGAATGTAACTTGGCATGGGCAGAGCAAAGGAGGGGGATAGGAGGGGCAGGGAAGAGAAAGGTAATATTCCTTCCCACCCTCCTGGAGAATCCTGAGCCCTGGCATTTGGCATGGAGACTTAAATAAACCCAGAAGGACACTTTTGGTGTTTGACATAGATTTTTTGATCACCCTGTACACAGTCACCCAGCCAGCACAAAGCTTCCTTGCTGCAAAGCACAGACAGTTCTTAATTAAGTGGCTTAGCTGTGGAGTTATTTATACTGCACACAAAGTTCTCCAGACCCAGTCCTGCATCACCAGGGCGCTGTTGACTTTCAATAGCAAGTGCTTAAAGAGATTGGAGGTCTTTTACACTCAGCTGTTTAAGGTGAGTGAGCAATGCATCCCCTGAACATTCCAGCAGCCAAGGAGAGGAGCGATGCAGCCATTAAAACCTGTTTCTAATAATTCAGAATGCACTCAGGGCTGTCCCTAAGTATCCTGCTATGAGGCAGAGCATTAAGATGCTATTTACCCATCACAGAACACAAAGTGGGTGCTACAGCTGTGAAGTGAGCAAAGAAACATGTGGGAAAAGGAAGGGCAGGAGCACCAGGATCTCTGACACTGGGGGAGGGTCCTGTCCAGAAGGGAAGGGATTTATGTGACCACCTCCTTGTCTTTTCCCTCCAGCAATTTTTGGAAGTGTTCTCAGCCCTCCAGTTGCACCTTTGTGGCCCCTGCACCCACCTGAGGAGGAAAGGCAGGTTTGTCTGGCAGGAACTGTGTGCTGAGAGGTACAACAGGTTGGCTGGGCATGGGTCACCTGGTTCACAGGTCCCTTCCCACCACAATCTGCTCCATGCTGGTTTACTCGGCCACAGCCAGAGCCAAAGCTGTTTGTTCCCTTGCTCACATTCCATCTGGACCCAGACAGGCTTTGGGGAGAGGAGGGGAACATCCTCCAGCAGGCTGGGGGAGGGCACAGGGATTGTCCTGTGACTGCAGGGGAAGCTGGGAGGGAGGGAGGGAAGTTGTGTGTCTGCAAAGGGGTCCCTTCTCAGAGGAAAGAGGCCAAACAAACCCTTCCAATATGATTATCAGCAGATGGATAGCTCTTGGTATTGATCCTCCAGCACAGCTAACTAGGAAGGCTAAGGGGCTTTAGTCTGACTTCAGAATGAACTTAATCCATCATGTGATTCATTAAGTGACCATCCCGACTTTCTCCCAAGATAACACTGTTTCCTGGCTCTGGGAGACTTAAATCACCCAAACCCAGGATATTTGCACCCCCCAGGACAAAGCTGTGGTCTGTGTGCACACAGAGTCCAGCACAGCTAGGAGTGAATCTCTGAGGACCATCTGCAACCAGGTCTAGAGGATTCCTGCTGCTCATTTTGTCCTGAACAAGACCCTTCTCCCCATTTTACTTGGCGTTGCTCTCACATTGCCATCTCTCCTCGTGCTGCCTGAGTGCAGTGCCTGGCACAGTGGCAACCCTGACCTCTGGCAGTGCTGCTGAAATACAAACCCACAGAAATTGTGGCAGGGCCACAAATTGCCCGTGCCCTGTGCCATCAGAGCCCAGGCTGCAGCAGCAGGAGCTTTTCAGGGGGGTGATGCATTGAGAAAAGGTTGCACAGGGAGGGAGGCAACATTACCTACGGTGGTTACAGCATTTCCCTGGCTTGTGACAACTGTGTATCCTGGCATTCAGTGCCTGAGACCTGTGGCTGTGACAGATGAAAGGAAATGCAGGTGCCCAGCTGGGAAATGGTGGCAGGACGGGAGGGATTTGCAGGCAGGAGTGAGGCAATAAGGCAGCAGTCCTGAGTAGGAATGCCTGGAAGTTTCTACAAATATAAAATCATACAAGTCTGGGGACAGGAACAGCCTCTGGACACATCCAGTGCCACAGACTGCCTTAGAGTAGAGGAGCTAAAGCCAGGGTAGGGGAAAGGAAGCCCCAAGAAAGCTGCCTCGATCAGAAAAACCCTGATAAAGGGTTTAGGGAGAATGGAAGAGGAAAAAAAACACCCCACAAAGCCCTGCAACCCCATCTGTCTCTGCCAGGAGCAGGTACATTGGGCACTAAGGAGTTTGCTGTTAGATGTTTTTCCTCTGCTGATGGATGGCATTTCCAGGGTGTTATTAACTGCACTGGACTCTAACACTTTGGGGTGATCTATGGAGCAGCAGCAGCCTTAAAGCATTTGGCACTCTGGCCATGGGTTATAGAAAAGGAGTGAAAATTGAAGCAGTTCCTCAGAGCATCCCCATCTGTCAAGGTGTGTGTGCACAGGGGGTGGGCAGGGGAAGGAGCAGCTGAGGAAGGGCAGGCAGTGCAGTGCATCACTCCTCTGAAGAATGAAGGCTCCTCAGTTGGTCTCCAGAAGCCCCAGCTGCTCACAGGAGTGAGAAATTGGGTGGCCACGCTCGGGAAAGCAGAAGAGGGAGGAAGAGGGGTGGTGGAAGCCAAGCAGAGACGTTCAGAATGGCAAGGAGCCCGTTCAGGACAGCGTGATCTGGAGCCTGAGGGAGAGGAGGAGTTGGTTTGAAGGCAGGCAATCCCCACTTCCATGTGCCATTGGAAAGCCACATTGCAGCACATGGCTAATCCTCTATTTTTTGGAAGTGGCTGCAGAGCCTGAGCCATCTCATCCAGCATTTCCAGAGGCAGAGGAAGGCACGGGGGGGCTTCAACTCCTTTTAGGCATTTAATTAGCAGTGAGCTGCTGTGTGGGGAGCACAGAGCCTGGCTGGAGAAGACACAGAGTGAGGCTGAAATATTTCCCTGACCCACCACTCAGCTGTGTCCTGAAAACACACAGAGCTGTGACCTGCCATCACAACAGCAATTCTGAGCATCAATTAATCTTCCTTTAAGCAGTTCTCGCTCCTGGATTGTGATGTACAATACAGTCACAGTTTCAAGATTGTCTTCTGCTGCACCCTAAATTTACTATGGCATAAAGGAGCAAAGAAACAACCCCACTCCACACCTGCTGGGTATTGAAACTGCTGGATTAGTTGCAAAGCCTGAATCCACACTCCAAATCCTCTCCCTGTCTCTCCCCAGCTGGAGCAATTTGCCAAACTTAGCACTAATTTATGAATCATTTCAGTCAACTCGAAACTGGCCTTCATAATATTTATTTGTCAAATATTCACCCACTAAGGACTGTCTTGTTGCAGTTTCAGGGGTCTAATTAAATCATGGCATGAATTGGAAGAAGCCATTCCTCCAGCAAGGCTGAGCTGACCTCCTCAACTCATTTATTCCCTGATAATCATCATATGGAGTCACTCAGCACCCCTGAGGGAAAAGATACTTCACATCCCATTGATCCTGAGCTTCTTCCTGACTTCTCAAGCAGCTCTTATTTTTATTGCACAAATACTTTCACTGATCAGAAATTACTTGACCAGACACCAAAAAAAAAAAAAAACAAAACCCTCACCCACGTCTCCCAAGGAGCCAAAGCTGGAAGGAATCCCAAGTGTGGGCCGGATCACTGGAGGAGACACCAAGCAATGCAAGGGGAGCCCAGAGTGGTGTTATGAGAGGTGACAGCTCTTGCTGTTGGACAGCATTTGAAAATGTGAGTAATCATCAAGGTGTCATTTGCATTCTCCCTCTGATCGAAGCAGGGAAGCACTGGACAGAAAAAACATGGAGTTCTGCAGGGGAAATCTGCAGAGGTGCTGGAGAACCCCCAGCACGGAGTGACTGCTCAGCAGCCACAGCATCCCCCAGCTGTCAGGAGAAATTTAACTGTTTATGGCCTCCTGCTCCTGTGAGCCATTAAAACAAACAAACAACAGCTGCTTCCTTCTCCTCGCAGCACCAGCAGGGCCAGGTTTGTTCATTATTAATTCTGTTTGGCATTTATATCACAGGGGTACAAACTCCTGCTCCCAGACCTTGTGTTAGAGGCTTAACACTCCCAGAACAAACATGTGCTGCTGAGCCAACACACTCACAGCATCTGGGTGTGGAGTGAGGCAGCTCATCCAGGAACCTGAACACATCCAAAAGGGATCCATGCAGAAGGAAATTCAGCATTCCTGCCCAGGTGGGGGAAGTGAGGCAGGTAAGGTTCCACCTCCCAGGCTCCCTTGGGTCCTGCAAACAACACAGTGCTGTCTTTCCACACTGGTATCAGAGTCCTGCATCCTCATGGCATGGGACAACAGATCCCAAAATCCCCTGGGATGGCACAAAGTGGGGGCAGAGGAGCACCAAAATCAGGCCAGATTTCCAACAGCCATAATTACACGCAGGGAGAGGCACAGAAAGCTCATTAAAGTGTTCTCAGTGAGCCGAGGTCCCACCTCCCAGTGGGATGGAGCCACCTGATTTCCATAGGCTGCTTTGGAAATGTCATCCTCAGCCACTGTGAAATGAAAAGGCCAAAGGAGAATTTCATGAAGCCTGAGGCTCAACAAGAGCAAAGGGAGTTGCTGCTGCCAGTGCTCACAGAGGATATTGCCCTAAGAGGAGTAGCATAATCTGTCCCACAGGAGCAATAAGTCTCTCACAGGGTTCTCCTGTCCACTCATCCATTCATTCCTCCCCCTTCCGAGGAAAATGGGAGGATCTCTGTTGTCTGCCCGAAGACACACGTGCCCTGTTCCACTCTGCTCCCTCACAAGTGTGGAATATTTCATCAGAGGACGAGCTGAGGCTGCTCCACACTCCCTGTGCCCAGCAAAGGGAACACTTGCCACACAAGAGTGAAGAAGAAATGGCATGAATAAAGTGTGAAGCCACTTTGGAGCTGAGCTTCTGCTGGTTCCTGCACAGCCATCCCTGCGTTTTTCCCCGTGTGAGTGCAGCATCCTGCTGTGTGTGGACACAGCAGCCGTGGCACAGAGCATGTGCCACCCTGCAGCCACCCCTGGCACCCCCACAAAGCCGAGGAACAGCAAAGAAAGGTGGCATTCACGCAACAGGGTGGATGCCAGGCGTTGCTATGGCCAGCTAGAGGTTTTTGGAGTCAGCTGTTCCCAGTTAATCCCTGCTGTCACACTGGTGTGGGGTGGAAGAACTAATGTTTCACTGGATGGCTCAGCAGCACATCCCACTCCTTTAAAATCAGGTGCAAACATTCCCTCCAATGTGACAAATATCCCTTTGGAAGGAGGAGGAAAAAAAAATGTCTCTTTAGTGAACCCTCCCTCTCTTAGGCTGCCTCTCTCCCCACAGTGAAGTTAATCTTTGTCTAAGCGTTCCTGCACCATCTTCTCCTCTCCTTGACCCATGGCCATGCCCGGGGAAGTTTTCTCCACCAATTTCTTCCAAGTCAGTTAAAAAAGTCTTGGGAATATTCATCATTGTGACACAGCCCTTAGCTAAAGGCTCTGCATAAAGTCACCATCCATCTTCCTGGCTCTGAGCTGCCCTGCTCTGCACACCAGGGGGGTCTGGGCCACTTCAGGGGGATTATTGTGTGAGGAGCAGGAGAGATGAGCTCCCCCCAGCCCCTTTGGGATAGGCACATAGAGACCTCCAGGGATTAGACAAGAGGCTGGGCTTTACTTCCAGCCAAGAAGCCTGTTCAGACCTCTGAGCCCAGACAGCAGATTAATGTCTCCTTTTCTTCCTCCTGCCTTTTAAAGTGCACTCTATTACCTGCCACATTTATTACCTCTCCTCTGCTCCGCCTAATTCTTTGTCACCTGTTCTCTCCCGCCTCTTCAGAGATAAGGAGCTGTAAAATGGCTTTCTTTTTCAACCCAAATGGGAGGCTATTAGGAGATTAAACACGGCAGATGCTACAGAGGCCTTCACACTGCTCAGCAGATTTACCTGCAGAAGCAGAAATATTTGGAAGCATATGGAAAGGCCTCTCAGGCAAAGCATTTTCCTCGTGCTGGGAGAGGCACATTCCTTGTGGCCTTTCCCCGGGAGGTGTGAAATTCAGAGCACACCAAAAACACTCCAGTGTAGCAGAGAACAGACTCCTTAGTCCTTCCCCCCAACCCTGGAAGTGTCCAAGGCCAGGTTGGAGCAACCAGGTCTAGTGGAAGGTGTCCCTGCCCAGGGCAGGGGGTGGAACAAGATGAGCTTTAAAGTCCTTTTTAACCCAAACCAGTCTGATTAAAAACTTAGTGGATTTTGCTGGACCTCAACACTCTGAGATTGTTGTGTCCTGGGCCACCTCCTCCACGCTTTCTGATTGACATTGTGTGGTTCCAAGAGCTCAGAGCTGAGATGGGGGTGAATGAGCCAGGTACAGAGTCTGGGACAAGACATTCCTCTGTGCTAAAGGGTATTTTGATTATCCAGAATTCAGCAGAAGGGCACAGCAGGATCAGGAAAGGATCATACCTGTGAGATAGGAGAACAGAGGCACAGCAAGAACTGAAATTCTGGTGAGATGCTGCACCAGAAGGCAAGGTGGAAATGAAAGGCAGCTCAGCTATTTCCCAGCACTGGGCAATGTGGTTCCTCACATTACAGAGGACAGAACAAAATACGAACTGTGGAGAAAGCTGCCTGTTAAAAGAAGAAAATGTTTTCTCCCCTTTTCCCTAAGCCTTTACAGAGTTATGCAAGTTGACTTTATCTACTGCAAATCCTCCTTTCTGTTGTCAGTTCTTGCACAGTTGAAGTCCTTAATTCTCCTACACACACTATGGGCTAGGGTGGGTAATATCTGCTTTAGCCTTTCCATAATGAATCCCAGCTCCATCCCCCTGGGCTGCCATGGCTATTGATTCCAGCCTAACACCTCAGCTTGTTTCCTGTCAGCTCAGTCACACACCCCTTATCTGGCCAGGCACATTTATCTCTGATTTTCTTTCTTGCTACTTTCTGAACTCGCTCAGTTTTTGCCACATAATGAAGTGAGTTCAGGGATTTGTATCAGCCTGGTTGTGCTCCTTCCCCATCTACTCTGGGCTGGCAGCAGCCAGCAATAGGACAAAGTTGGGATGCAAGGCATTAAATCCTTTCCTTCTCCATGCTCTTTGCAGATGCCTTGGCTGTCAGACCTACCCCAGCTGCCTGTTCCCCGGGGCACTGCTCCTTGCTGGTATCCTGATATCCCGGGATCCTGCACAGCCTGCAAACTGCTCCAAGGGCATTTCTGCTCGGGACTGAGCTGTCAGCTCCCAGCAGGAGCAGCCTGCAGGGTTTAGGAGTTCCAGGAGCAGAGCTGAAGGGCACTGGCACCACCAGGGCTGGATCTGATGTGCGTGGAAAGGCTGAGGCACCGGCACGGGAGGGCTCAGCTTTCCCACTGCTCGAGCTGTGCCTTGCACGGGGAGGGGGATGCACTGCGAGTCACCAGCTCCCAGGGACAGCACATTCCCTGCCAGCTGAATGCAGCAGGTCACAGGCTGACAAGGCAGCATCCTCTGCTGGGAGGAGCAGCACCTTCCCCAGGTAGTTTAACTCTGTTGTGTTGCACCAAAAGCACAGTGAGGCAGCTCAAAACTCTGTCAGCAAACCGATGCTGGGAAGGCAAGGACAACCCAAAACCACTGAGAGCCCCAAAGTGATGCTGCAGGTCCTCAGAAACACCTTGACGTGGCTCCTGAATTAGTGATGGGGCTATGAGGGCCAGACCCTGACCCTGCTGCTCCCAGGCCCCTCTTCCAGCAGCTGAGCTGGGAGTTTGGGTGAAGTTACCCTGAGGAAAACAGCAGAATACACCCTGAACTCAGCCTGGTGCTGCTGGGGACAGGGAGAGCAGCCTGACTCCTGCCCTGAGTCACCCAGGGGGTTGTGCAGTGTTTCAGAGGATAAAGAAAAGCCAGCAGAAGAAATGCTGGGTCGGTGATTCCCATTAAATGCAGGCCCAGGGAGCTTTGCAGACACCCCCCCACTCTGAGCTCCCTGCCATGTGTGTGGCCACATCCCCTGAAAAGTTCTTTGTGAACTGTCTCTATTTCAGCCACCACAAATCCCTGCTTTGGAGATAAAACCTCCCTCCATCAGCCCTGGACTAAACAACAGAACCCATCAGCCTTTCTGGGTTCGGAAAATCTCCTCCACTGAACCTTTATCCGACTCTCCTCTCCCAGCATCCCAAACTGCGGCTCTTTCTCGCTGCTCCACCTGTTTGTTTGCCTTTCCCAGGTTGGGCTGCAGGGGAGCTGAGCCCAGTTCTGCTCTCAGTCATGTGGTGATGACTTGGTGGCCTGGTGCATCTGCTCAGGTGCAGAACTGGGGCTGGCAGTAAATTCCAGCCACGTTGCTCTTGGGAGCACTAAATCCACAGCTGAAGGAGGGAACAAACAGGAGCCATAAACATCCCCCTGATGGCTCTGGGGGAGCAGCAGGATGTCAGCATTCCCTTTCAGGTGGCAAAGGCTCTCAGCAGAGATCCCACCAGAAGCTGGGATGAATTTCCCCCCAGCAGCAGCTGTTTGTGCCCCAATCCTGAGCCCACCAGGTCACCAGAGGTGGGACTGGTGCTCCTGCAACCCCCTTTGGCATCAGCTGCTTGTCCAGCACCCAGGCAGGTATCCCAGGGGGTCTGTGCCCCCTCCAGTGCCAAGGGGCATCCTCCTGGTCCTGCCCCCTGACCCAGAGCACACAGCAGTGACAGTCAGCCTTACGCTGAGCGCAGAGAGCTCGTTCCCTGCACTGTTAATCACAGCAAAATCCCTCCCCTCTCCTTCAGCTCCATGTTTTTCCTGATGCTCTGTTTGCAGCCACCCAGCAGAGCCCCCTCCCAGCCCCTGAGGGTCGGCTGAGGACAGGACACAGCTCGTGGAACTGCTCAACTCCCTCCCTCTGCCTCACCTTGCAGCCGTTTATAGAGGAGGTATTTAAAGTTTTAAGTCCCTAATAATACATCACTTATTCCTGTGCCTAATCCTGTCAGCTTCTCCCTTGTCCTCAGAAGGCAGAGTGGGGAATTTGGCCAGCTGAGGATGCAGTGGCAGATGCTGCTGACTCACAGTGGGGCTGGTGGTGCAGGGACACAGTTTGTTCCCACCCCAGAGGGGACAGAATCAGCCAATTTATGCAAAAATCCAAGGATTGATGAGGCAGATGAGTTGCTCTTGCTTCAGTTCTTAGAGCTACTTCTGGAGTTGCTTTACAGCATCCCTTCCCCCATGTTTTTTTTTTTACTTTAAATTGCAATATAAAGCTTAGAAGGTCAGCCCTTTTTTACAGGAATAAATTAGACTCATTATTTGTTAAAAAGTCTGACTTGGAAAGAAAATGTGAATTTGCTGAGGGGAAAAAAATAAAAACATTTAATGAGATCCAAGAAATATTAACAAGTCTGGAAACCAGAGAAAGGGAATGTAGGAGTGTTAATTAAAGATAACAGGCTCCAGTGCAGGAAGTGAGGACATTCCAATGATACTCAGAGGGGGACTGATGCTCATGGCTGTTTTTTTCTTCCTGAGGTTGTAAAACTGGGGGAGGATTTGTCCAGTTCTTGTGTGTTTATATGTGGTGCAGCTGATGATGTGACAGAGTTGTTCTGGGGCAGCTTCATGCACTGGGGCACAAGAGACAAATCTGAAGGGAGAAATGTTGAGTATTTGGGCCTGAACAGGAAGGACAGAAGGCACAACTATTCCCTGTTATTCTGTACTGGCCTTTATCAGTCCTGCTTTACTTCCCTGAGGCATTTCATGTGCCTGGAGCAGCAAGCTGATTATCTTAGACTCCCCTCACCAGCAGGGAAAAATACAGATTCCCTGGAGCCAAGCAGGGAAGAAATGGACAATTCCTTTCCCAGACCAGATAGAAATTCCCAGAAAGGATGTTCCAGTATTCTCCTAGCCCAAATTAATGCAGATATCCATCAGGATGCTGCCAAAACTCTCTGCTGAGTGCTGCCTCACCAACTTTCTCTGCAGAGCTGAAATTGGGCTCTTCCCCACCTCCCTTGCCCTCCCTCCCCTTCCCCAGTAAATCTGAGTGGACTGAAGCATTAAACAAACAACAAAAAAAAGTTACCTTAAAAACCTCCTCTGATTAAAGGACAGGCACTGTAATTCCACAGCTGTTTAAAGTGAAACCCATAAAGGTTAAGTTTAATATCAGGGAGAGGAGATTTCATCTCGCTGGAGCTGTCAGTCAAACCCGGGCCAGGGGAGCTCTTACAAGAAAATCCTCAGTGGTCCTTCCCTTGCCAGGACTCAGGGAATGATCCACAGCCTGGTTTACACCATGGCAAGGGCTGGTTGTGGACAGCACATCCCTGGAAGTGTCCAAGGCCAGGTTGGATGGGGCTTGGAGCAACCTGAGCTAGTGGAAGGTGTCCCTGCCCATGGCAGGGGGTGGAATGAGATGAGCTTTAAGTTTCCTTCCAATTTTAGGATTCTGTGAACTGGCAAAGGACCCCAGTGAGGGGGGAAAAAGTTTTCTTCAGTCAGGGATAAAAGGCAGATGCATCTGCTCCTGTTGGGCTGTTGGCTTGCACTGCCTTTGCTGAATTTAAAAAGTGCCTCATGTTTTATAGCAGCAGCTCTCCCCTGGTTCATCCACCTCACCTTGTGGCTCCCATATCCCCTCCAACACCTCTGTCCAGCCCATTCTCTGCTATTCACAGTGTCTGAATACACCTGCCTTTGCATCCTGAATTGCTGCAGCCTCACTCCTGCTGCATCACTAACACAATGTGAGCCTGTCCAAGGCAATAAAAAACCCAATCCCAACAGGAGACTCTGCTGTATCCAGGATTCTGTGCCAATGAGGATGAGAGAACAAACAGAAAAAGCAATGCTTGACCCCCCCAAAGACAACAGCACCAGCATCAGCTGGCTGGAGCTGCTGGAATCCATAAGGGAAAGGAGGGAAATCAGTGGATTGGACAGATGTGGAGAAGAGAGGCCAACTCCCCCCAAAATGCTGGATTCAAAAATCATCCATCACTTCACTAACACAGAACTTTGGGGCAGTTGCTCCGAAGCTTCCCTGGCAAGTTGTTTCCCCAAAAGCCAGTATTTCAGAGATGATCAGAGCTGACTCTAATGCATCTGTAGTCAGTTCAGAAGAAGCAGGGAGAGCCACAAATGTCCATGGGATATTGGGAAGCATTCAAGTCCTGACACTTTCAGGCTGGTTTAAACACAAGCCCTGTTTAGTCTCTCACACTCCCTGCCCAAAGCCAGCACCAGCAGCTCTGCTAGAAGGCTCAGAAAGCCTTGCAGCAGGTGGAGAGAAAACAACCTTTCCCTGGGGAAATTTTCTTCCTGACCCTGATTAATTAGAAGCTGCCTGATGCCCTGAAGCATGGAGATGAACACCAGAGGAAGAAACCAAAGGCAGACAAAAGGTTGCCCAGGGGAAGCAGCAGCTACCTGCCAACCTGACAAGCCATGACTTGAGCTGTAAACCAGTCTTGCAAGGGAACCTAAAAGCGTTTTAAAGTGCATTTTCCTGCCATAAAAGCAAGACACTTCCCTCCTTGGGAATCAGAGCGGGTCTCCTGGGCTGAATTTCATTTCCTCTGTAATGAAAATTAATAGTAGTGGTAAAGACTGAGGCAAGGAGAAGCTACAGCTTCCTCCCACTCCTCAGCCCTGTGCCTGCCACTCTGCTGCAAATCTGTGCCACTCTGAAAAAAAAAACCCAACCACCAGGCAGTCACTACATTTTAATTATGTCAGTAATGCATTTGCAGTCAATATTCCCCCTTGGAATCACCACAATAACCATTTAAACACAAGGTCAATTTGTCTGCTCTACCACAGACCGCAGTGCTCCAGGATTACTTGTTCCCACAGTGTTCTCTTCCAGTCAGAGAACTTCTCCCCCCTGTGTCTGCTCTTCTCTCTGCTGTTTCCCCTCTCCTCTAACAGGCTGGCAAAGGTTTCTGGTAAAAGACAAAACACACACACACAACAAAAGGGAGAACATGCAGCTTTTCCATGGAAGCGATCAGAAAATCACTCTCCAGGAAAATCCAGGACTTGACAGTGAAAGTTTTTTGGCTTCAGGCAGCACAGTTGCATCCTAGCATTTTTCCTGGATTAGGACACAGTTAGAAGGGGAAAAAGAGGAAAATAGAAAGGAGATTAATAGTCAAAGTATGTGAGTATCAAATATATAGAAGGACCTTTGCAAAGGACTTGCCAGGTAAGGGCAGCAACGAAGGCTCCTGTCACCTGGCACTAAGGAGCCCTTATAAGAACAAACCTAATTTTCATTGCTTGAGGCCTAGAAGTTCATTAACAAGATTATGCAATTAATAGGAGTGGATATGAAGATATGAAGAGGATCAAACAGCAGAGCTGAAACAACAAGGGGGTGAGCAAAGGAAAATGTGGTTTCCAAAGAGCAACAGCCAAAGAGGTGAAGTCAAAAGTTGGTTTGGAGAAAGTGGATCAAACTTGAAATTCTCGTCCCAAAAAGACCTCAAGATCTGCAATCTAAACTTCTTGTGGAGGAAGCATCAAGTACAATGTCTTGTCTGCTGAATGAGGAGGATAATTCTCCCAGCTTCTCCTCCATCCTTTTTGTCCATGCTGGTAATTCCACAGCTGCAGAAGGGGCAGGGCCAGCATGGACTGTTCCCTTCCCAGATGCTTTTCCAAGGCTCACAGCACCAGGACAGTCCATGCTTTCTAAAAGGCTTCCTCCAGAGAGTAACAACATCAGAAGCATCCAAAGCCAGAGGAACCAGAGAGAGAACTTGAGGGCTGATGCTCCCTCAGTCTTTATTTAATTTAATATTCATGACTGATCCCAGCAGGGGAACTAAAAATCTTCCACTCCTGAATCAAAATGCTGTATAAAAGCCTATTTAAGATATTTGAGAGAAATAAAGTGACCTTCAGAACTGTAGCTTCTACATGCTGTGCCACACTCCAGGAATCTCCCAGGAATAACTCCCCTGGACCCACAAACCTCCTGGCCCTTCCTTGCACAGGCAGAAAATACAGCTGTGATGCAGTAAAACATCACATGAATTATAATCCAAGCCCTGATACTACTTGAAGAGGATGTTTGAAGATTGGTTGTTTTGAGAAAGAGGTAGAATTGGGTCTGGAAAAATCAGCAGGAACTGAAAAAACAGAAAAGTTCAGGTAAAGAAAGGACCTGGACACATACAAGTGGATCAGTTCCTTTCTAGCATCATGCCTGGTCCAAATCACCTCAGGTTACAAGATGGACATAAAATCTGCAGGTTTATGAAGAAATTATTTGATGCAGACGTGTTTCTGACCAGTTTTCACTCCGAAAACTCTGCTGATTTTTTTTTTTCCCAGGAATTACTGATTTTTCCAGTGGAAGACCCCCACACTGAGCTTGCAGTTGTGTTGAGATTTAAAGCATGACACGGCCTCTAAATCCAGAGGCTGTTCCAGAGGTGGATTTTCCTGTCAGGGAAGGGAGGAGGCATCTGCTGAAGAGGTTTGATACCAAACTGGCTGCTCTCCTCCAAGTGTCAGATGCTGCAGCAGAGAGGGAAGGGCCAATGCACTTGGAATGCTGAGTCACAGGCAGATGGTTCCTGAGGGAGCCACAGCCTTGGTAAAGGACAAACTGACCTGACAGAGTGACCTTCATGTCCCAAGTCACCTCATCCTGCTGGGAATGACAGCAGAAGGAAACCTGCAGGTCCACACACCAAAACCAAACCCTGGGACAGCAGAAGCTCCTTCAGCAGTGCAACAACCCATGCAGTGCATGATTCCAGGGAACAAGGTCAATCAAGCACTTGGAGGTGGTGGAGTCTGGTTGTTCCCAGCCAGAGAACCTCTTCTGCTGGGGGGAATTCAGTGCTGCTGATGGGAAATGGCCACACTCCAAACAGAGAGAGAAAGGTTATCACCTCAGTTTGGCCAATGTGCCTCCAGTCTTTCAACAGAGATAATTGCCAATCCCTTCTCTGCTGAAATAGGGGGAATAATGCACAGAAGAGCCAGCCTGGGAGAATCCTGTTCATATCCAGCCATTGTTTAGGGGCTTAATCTGACCAAACACAGCAGCTCTTTCTTTGCAGGGAACAAATACCAAGTGCAGTGAATGAAAGGTTCCATTTTGAGCCAATACAGATCACAAAACTCAGGGAAAGTGCTGGTGGAAGGTGGAGAGGAGGTACAGGCTGACTCACAGCAACTCGTATTCCAATACCCACATGCCTGTGATGCTGCATGTGTAATATAAGGACTTATCACATTTGGAACACCTCTAAGTGCCACATTTTGAAAAGAAACAGGGCTCAAGCTGAGTCTGCTTTGATTGTTTCCCCTCTCTCTTCACCATCCCCCAGTTATATGTTTTTCTCTTAACCCTGGAGTATGGAAATACCTCTTCTATCTGGCCCATCCTGTCTCAAACACTTCCAACAAAGCACCAATTTCAATTTCCCTGTATCTTCCTTTTGCAAAGCTCCTGCCTATTCTCGCTGCTTGCAGCAATTCCCTTTCCTTCCTTGAGAAAGAAAATAAAGGCTGAATTTAATTCTATCTTCATGTGGTTTGTTTTTTTTTCCCCATCTGCTACAGCCATTGCAGTGCTCCCAGGGATCCTCTCAGTCCCAGGATGGGATGCAGGAAGGTCAGTCCAGGTTATATATATATATTCAGTCTTGCTACTGGAAAGATGCTGGTTTTATAGATGGTAAGTTGAAAACCAAACAGACTCCAAGATCCCTGTGCATTTCTATTAAAGATCCAAAAGTAATTTGTCAAGAGATTACCTTTGATGCCACAGCCAGCTCCTGGAATGGGTAATTGCATCCTGTCCCCACTTGGCTTCCCTGCCTCCCTCTCATTACCCCATTGCATCTCACTGCAGCTCCTCCTCAGCTTTCCCTGTGTCCCAAGTCCTTCATTCCTGAGCACAGCTGGTCCCTCCCCCTGCAGGAACTCTCCCCTTCCCCAGTGGAACCTGCTCAGTGTCCCTGGCTCTTCCCACTGTTCCTCTGCAGCCAGGATTGGGTTCTTCCCACTGGCTCACCCAGCTTTCTGTGCCCTTTGGGGATGCTGCTTCTCCCAGCCCTGCAGCCCCCACAGTGATGGGGGTTAAGCTGATCAATACCAGAGGAGCAGATTAAGGGGACTGCTTTGCAGCCATCAATCAGCACCATTTACATGAAGACCTGTCAGGCTGCAGACAGGAAAAAAAGAGGTGATGTGAAACAATCCTGTCTGAAGGTTTTTAGCACTCTTTACAAATTGCTGTGGTGAATAACTTGTTGCCTGTATTTATCCCTTTTCAAATTGTCTCTCAGCTACACTCATCCATCTTCATTCCTCTCCGCTTGCTCCAGACACTCTCAGCTGCTGCCTCATTATTTTCCATTTGTCCCCTGCCTGGCTGAGCCTGGCTCAGACACACAGAGCAGCCTCAGGAGGACAGATTCCTCCCTGGGGCAATGCCACGGGCTCTGCTGTGAATCCAGCACGGCCTTTCACACATTTCCACACATCCCTGCTCCCTGGGCAGTGTGTTTGCAGGAGATCACAGCCTTGGCACCAGGACACCTGGGCCCCAGCCAGGACGGAGCTCCAGCAGCCCTGGAAAGCAAAAAGCAAGGCAGTGGTTTCACAGGGCACTTCCCTGAAACGCTTTCCCAGTGATGGGCTCAAAGATTGAGTCGGTGAGATCTCGGCAGGGCTGAGCTGCCCTTGCACGGGAGCAACAGCTCAGAGTCACAGCACTGCCAGCTGCTCCCTCACTTCTCAGCTGCCAGAGGTGCCAGGCACAGGACAGTTGTTCCAGCAGCCCTGCTTTGAGGCAGGAGGGATGCACACAGCTCCTTTTAGGGGGAAACTGCGAGTTGGAGCTGTCACTGAGAAACAGGCACCACACCTGGATGGGCTTCAGCACTCCTGTGCTCTGTCCCCAAACACACAGCTGGGAAAAACACCCTCTGCAGGTATTTTCTAGTCCAGTTTTCTCACTGCTCCCTGGTAGAGGAGCATTGTCTTCCACCCTTAAAGCCCTTCCACCCAGCCACAGGCACAGCCCTTCACCCCCAGTCACTCTCACAGCCCACCAGGCCTCCACAGCTGCTCTTTTTAAAAAACCTTGTCCTCAAAACTAAATGTATTGCTCTTCCCAAGCTTCAGAATTCCTCTCTCCATTTGCCAGCCTGAAATGTGTGAACTACCCAACATCTCCAAGCCACTGCTCTCCCTAATTTGTACTCAGCGCTGCCTCCCTCTTATTTGCCTCTGCAAAGGGTTTAAAAGCAGCAGTGTTTGTGTGAAAGATGCTATCCAAAATAAACTTATATTGTGCTGTAAATCTCAGCTAAGATAGGTGCAGAATCCCAGGATCCAAGTAGGTGGTTTGAAAGCACACACTTATATGTAGGAGGGAAGAACAATTCCCTTCACAACAGCCATCGCTGGGGAAAACTGGGGCTCGTATTATTCGAGCGGTCAGGTTGCACAGGGCTTGTCTCCTCAAATCCATACCCCAAAAGGTCAGGTTTTGTTAAAAGAACACTGACTAATCAAGCTCCCAAAGCCCTGGAGAGTGTGTGGATCTGTCCCCCAAGAGGACCCTGGCACTAAAATAAAAATAGCCTTGGCTAGGAGCAGCGTCTGAGTCAGTGGCAGGAGGAGGACAGAGCCAGGGGCTCTGGAATTTGTGCTGTGCATTCCAGAGAAAGACCAACAGGGAGGAAATCAAAGCTGCTTGGGTGTAAGTGGCAGGAAGGGAACCACAAGCAGAGCAATGTTTTGCAACAGGCACAGCTTTTGGGGAGAGGCCAAAGGCAAGGGGAGAAAGGAACACTGAAACAACCTGAGGGGCTTTGTTGGGCTCTTCCCAGCCAAGGGACGTGTCAAGGCTCCATCCTGCAGCCTCCTCTCTCCTGTGCAGCCACACCAAACTTGCAGCCCCTCTAAGCTTTCTGAGTAACCACAGGAACTTCCTCACTGCTCTCCTGATTTTTGGAGAAGCAGCATCCAGCCAGACACCATCAGCAGGGGGAGCGTTCCTCAGGGTCACCTCAAAATCACTCTCATTTCTTCCCACCAAGAGAATTTTACCTTCCCAAGTCAAGAGGCTGAACACCTGAGCCTGGTGCCCAGATCTCTGGGCCCAATTTATTCAGCACCAACACTACAGACAACCCCAAGAGCTCTCCCCCCCAAACCAGGGCCTGTCTCCTGCCATGCTGTGCCATCTCTCCACGCAGGGTAATTCCCCACACTGAAAAGCTGTGGTATAATAGGTGACTAATCCGGCTGGACACTTATTTTATGGTGTTTAATTCACTTTATCCATTGCTAATTTGCCTTTTGCTGTGTGCCTGTCAGGAATCCATGGCTCAGCAATTCACTGAGCAGTCTAAGCTCAGCTCAGGCTTCATAAATAGCACCCCAGTGGCTGGGGCTCAGTGGCAGAGCTGCCAAGCAACACTGATCTGCTGTGATCTGCCTCCAGAGACACAGCTTTCCAGCCCTAATTCCCTGTTTGCTCCCCAGTACCTCCCCCTGCAAGTCCTGCTCCCCCATGGCATCATTACTATTATAGAGTGGCCACGACAGCCCCCTGGCAAAAAAATCTAAAATCCCTCAGGGAAGTGATGGGCAAGGATTTGCTCTCCAAAAATAGATGGCAAGAAGGGAGGGTAAAAAGGGGTTGGGACCTGCTGCTTCACCAGAGCAGCACAGGAGGAGGAAAGGATTTGCCCAGTGGGGCTTTCCAAGTTTCCAGCTGGTTCCTGGGCTTGGGATTTACACTCCCAGCCATCCTTCTTGCCAGCAGGGGAGGCAGGAGCAGCAGCACTGCACATCCTTTGGATGGCAAATAATGCTGTGGAGGTGACACAGGAGGTCACTGTAAGAACTTCCCAAGGGGAGCCAGAAGCTCATCTGCCATCCTGATCCCCAGGACTGTCACTGCAAGGATTGCTGGTCACCTCACAGCTGCTTTAAA
>JAWWLV010000075.1:4777429-4797727 GCA_035041135.1 Platyrinchus mystaceus
GCCAGAAGCTCATCTGCCATCCTGATCCCCAGGACTGTCACTGCAAGGATTGCTGGTCACCTCACAGCTGCTTTAAAGCTTGGATTCCTTCACATTGTTCCAGTCAACACAAATTATGTTTTTACAGCAGTGGAAAATACTCAGCATCCCCCCCCTCCTCCTTATATCAGGTCTAATTATGAGCAGAAGAATGAAATCAGGTATTTCCAAACTCTTCACACACAAAAAAAGGGACATAAGGCACCCAAAGTGTTTCAGTTTGGGGATCCTGGGAGGAAATCCAGAATCCTGACCATTTACCTGCCTCCACAGCTGGGACAAGGATCAGGCAGAGTAGCAAAAAAAAAAAAATCTAAAAGGAAACCCTAGTCTTGCTAAAATAGGGACAAAACACTTCCTGAAAGAATTAGAGCTCACACCCTTATGCAAAAATATAAAGAAATGCAGATGCAGTTGCAGTATTTTTGAGATTATTCATCATTCAGCAAAATTATATAATCATGGGGAGGAAAAACATTTGACCAAGCTGAGTTTGGTTTTGATCTTCTCTAGAAATTCTGCCCTGGGCCATCATTTGAACGATGCTGGGATTTTGGGGGTGGGTGAGGTTTTTTTTAGATTCTTCCTGCCTTCCCATAATTATATTCCTTTTAATAAGTTTTCCCTTGCCATAAAGCAGGAATACCCTGAGAGCCAGGGTACCTTGTCTCATTGCTTCTGCTAAAAAGGAAACTCCAATTAAATAAAGAGGAAAACCTCCAACAAGGACATAAAAATATGGAAATTATTAAGATTTACAGCTGTTAGATAAACTGTCAGTGTGTGCTGCTGATTTATTTTGCCTTCCCCAAATCAATTCCTGAATGAGCATAAACATCTGGCAGACAGAGGAAGAGAAATACTGTGTATTTTGGGGTATATTTTGGGGGGGGGGGGGAACACTACAAAAGAACACCCATAGCAGGTTTTGAGCCATAATTTGATTTTCCATGTGCAGTGTGGAGCTGGAGGATAATTGAACCCCAACCCTTCCCCTGCCTAAGTAACCTCTGTGTCCCTGTGAACATGTGCCAAGTACACAGGGGAAGGCAAAGGTTTTCTGACAGAGAAATCCAGATTGTCACTAGGAAATAAAAGGATTTTGGGACAACCAGCACTGCTACCTCCAAGGAAACAAATTGCTGCCTTTTATTTTTTAAAACTGAAAAGGAATACTTTGAACTGTCTGTAAGGAAATAAGAGAGTGCTGCTGGTGGCAGGGGGAGAAATATGTTATTTCCTTGTTCCTTAGCAGCTTAAAAATCTGTCAATTAGCAAATAACTATGCAAATGGGATCCCACTTGACAGGCAGAGCTCCAACACAGCGATGACAGCAATGGGAAGAAGCAAGAAGAACAATAATATTTACAGAAAAGCGGCAACACCAGGTAAATATTTTCATAGGGGTATAAATCGTATACATTTTAAGTGTTCTCAGCGTTCCCCTCAACGTAATTATTTGCGTTGAGCAGGATGTAAAAAGTGGCGCCGTGCAGATAAATACAGCAATCGCTGAAAAAGGGGTGAAAACGGGAGGTTTAGACAACAGACTGTCAGACAGAAGCCAATGAAATGAGCTGCTCAGTGCAGCCCGAGGCTCTTTCACTTGCCCTTTAGCGGGATTTTTGGATCCATCACTTCCCAGAGCACTCAGTCAGGGCTGGGGTTGCTCTCGCAGTGTTTTGCTAACGCAGCAAAGATCGGCCCCAGCCAAACGGCATCAGCTGCCAGATGGGCAGAGGGGGGAGATGCTGCAGCAAAGCAAAAGCGAGGAGGAACAGTTTGGTGCTCACTTTGCAGACTGCAGAGCCCGGGCTTTGCCTTGTCGGCTTTGGAGGAAAGGAAGGGGGAGGGAAGGAGGGAAGGAGCAAAATCTCCTGGCTGGCACGTGGGGTTGGGTGGGTGACTTGCCCAAAAAACAGAAGAGGAGATAGAGCAGCGGGAAATATCTTCTGGTCAGCAATCAGGTGGCTCCCCAAAGTCACACTGACACCTCCAACACGGGGCACTGCCCGCAGGGAATGGGATGTGCCAAGTACACAGGGTGGCACAGGGGAAGGCAAAGGTTTTCTGACAGGGAAATCCAGATTCTCACGAGAAAATCAATTATTTTTCCATACTGGCACTGCTACTACTTCTTGTGGCTCTTCAGCTGGGTGATGCAGGAGCTGTGCAGGGGGCAGAGCTGGGATCACATCAGGCTTGTCTGAAATACTTCACATGTTAAGCATTTAGGTGCTAATATAATTTATTGGCACCTAAGACGTTTTTAGGTGCTTAAGTTTTAGCTACTGTACTAAAACCACAACTTTGCACAGAGCTTAAACTCTTCTGCTCTTTTTTTCCATATAACAACATTTTTTTGGGTTCTGCTTGGAGGAATTCAGACTTTAAAGCAGCTTGATGAACACAGGGATTCCCCACTACAAGAGCTTTGCTGCCCTATGAGTTTTTGGGGCAAGACAGGTTGTGCCCCCTGTCATCACCTGGTCAGCCTTGGAAAAGTCTCACCCTGCTCTGGAGAGAAAAAGCTGCTGAGAAAAGGCTCATTTGATCAGCTGCCTTCATAGTCACTGAGCTCTTCCAAAAATTCAGTCGTAGGGAAGAATGAAACTGGAATAGGTGGTGAAATATCACAGCAAAGTGCTTCCCTTGGTAACTATTACAGCAGCAAAACAACATTGCCTGAGTAACTGGATCGTTGAAGCCACACTCAAGCAGCAAAACAGGCTCATCTGCACAAAATACTCCTTTCCTTTCGGTGGTTTTTGTTGTTGTATCATTTTGCAAGAGCAGGAGAAAATTTGATGGAAAGCAAGCCTTGATAGTAAAATATTTTGATTCTCTATTTGCTGTTCAAGTAAAAGAGGACTTAATTCAGCATTTTTTTTTTTTTACAATGCCACGACCAGACACAGTTGGTGCTGTGTTTCTATTGGCAATGTGTCACAAAAGCTTTGCTGCTGATGCTGTAACGTTTTCTGAGTGCACTAATAAAAGTGTGTGCCCACACAGAGGCTCCAAAAAACAGTGGAGCAAAGCAATTCTCCGGGAGTAGCAAAGCAAGTCAGAGTCAATCTCCTTCCACCTTATGCCTCATTAGGAGAGAGGTGGTTCTGGGCCTGAACTGGGGGTTTGTATTAGCTTGCAATCACCTGGTGTCCATTTTAAACACTTCCCCAATTACCTTGGCCACCTCTCCCCCTTTACAGTCCCACAATCAATACAGGGGCTGTGTAGTCCTTTCCCAAACTCCAGTGGAATATAAAAAGCAAGCCAGGTAATAACACCAGCCTGCCTGCAATCCTGGGGAAAGGAGACACCTTTTCTTACCCTCCAACACAATGTCACCCCCTTCCCAAGCTGAGCTTTCTTTGCTTGCTGGAATTCTGGCTCGTTGATGATTATTATCTCTTCCAGCACTGAATAGGATGACCCCAGCTTGATTCTGCAAGGATATTTATTACCCAGGGTGCCCTTTGATCCTGTTTAGTCTAATTGGGCCTGGCACACAGCTCCAGGTTGTTAATGTATTTCCCCCATAAACTGTATCAGCAGACAGATGGAAGTTCCATGATTGCCTCCTTTCACTGCCATTAGAGGAGCGGTTGGCTCCTCACTTTTACTTACAATTTAATTACAAGGCATATGGAAACACTGAGAGCACTGAAGCCAAGGCCCTTGCACAGATTTCAGTGCTCATCCTTTTGTCTTCTCTCCTTCTTAAAGACTCAGATCCTGAAACAGCCTCTTCGACATCACTCAGGGAGAGCCCTCGGTGAGCTGCTGCCTTGGGGGAGCTGCTCCGGGTTTGTGTGGAAGCAGCAGCCAGCAAAACATCTGCATTCCCACTCCTGCAGGGCAAGGAAGGGAGGATTTCCTGGGGGACAGCTGATCCCCAGCCCAAAGAAATCACCAGCTCTGCCTTGCTGAGCCGAGCAGCTCAGACAGACTTGTCTTAGACCCGCGAGCTCGGGCAGTGATCTTTGCATAGCTGGGGGTACTCAGCCCTCATCAGCTCATTGCCTGAGCATTTATCCTATAACAGCTCTCTGAAATGTCAGGGACCCGGTAAAAATTGAGCTGCTTCAGCTCCTGCCTGGTTTTAAATATCAAGATGCCATTAGCTGTGCCCTCCAGGAAGCAGATGGAGGGAACGACGGGCTCGCTGTGCCTGGGGCTCATCTTCCTTCTCTCCCCAGATGCCCGTGGGGATAAAGACACTGCTCTCCAGGACCCCCACTCCAAAAAGCAGGCAGGAACAGGCTTCAAGGTGCACTGGAGCAGGAGGGGCTGGATGAAGGATGCTTTCTAGCCATTATGTATCTCCAAGTGCATTTCAGCCCCAAACAAGCTGCACATTAACTGTGGCCGAGACACAAACAGCTCCTGGCTGGTTTAGGTGCTCTTGATGCACTGGAAAGATCTCAAAGACCTCAAAGATGGTGTCACTAGCAGTGATGTCACAGAAAAGACCCAAAAGAGAATGAAATGGCCCCAATCTGAGGGCTCAGGGTGGCAGCTCTGCCGGGCAGCAATTACAGGGAGCCCATTAAAATAAGCTCCATCCTTTCCTGCTCTCTCATTACCTGAGGTTCCCTTGTTTTATTTTGCTGTTCTTAAGTGGCATCCACAACAAAATAAACCCCAGAGTGGAAACAACCCAAAGGGAATGGGGGAAGGGGAGGATGGAAAGGTGACATTCTTTCCCCCCCACCCCACCCCACAAAGAGACACCTGACAACTTGTGTTGCTGAGTGTGTGACAGTCACATTCAGGGGGATAATTGAATCCCTGTCAGTTAGACAGAAAAATCAGCTCAAAGCTACAATAAAACCTCCCTAAAAATATATAAAAATTTTAAAATGAACAGACAGTGAAAGCAAATAAGATGCACAGAGTGCTCTAAAGCACCCTTGGCCTGGCTGGGGTGGATCCTACTGTGTGAGAGGGACCTTCTGGATAAGCAGTGGGAACAGTTTCCTCTGGCTTGGAATCACTCCTGTGATCCCACAGACCTCATGCACCTCCCACATGGCCCTGGAGAAAGTGTATTACATACTAAAAGCTTCATCTTCAGCAGGTCAAGAAAGGTTTCCTGAATACCTGGGGACACTCAACACCTGAACACAGAAGGTGCTTTAATTTCACTGTTTCCTCAGGATATTGAGAAGATTTTCACTTGTCACCATGTCCCCTTCTCCCCTTCTCTCAAGGGCTGAAAAATCAGCCAACTGGGGCTCCATGTTCATACTGGTGACCTGGGAAATTCCACCCTTTTATGGTGAAATTCAAAAGGGAAACTGCCACTGATTTTGGCACTAAACACTGATCCCAGCACGCTGGAGCCTCGACAGCCGAGTCACCACCAATATTTCCCTACTTGGAGATTTTTGTCAACTCCTCTTACCTCTTTTTTTTTACCCCCACCCTTTTCTCTGCTACAGAAAAAAAATAAATCTCTCCCTACTTTGTACTCTCTCCTTGGCTTTTCTTGCCCTCCAATAGAATCCCACACTTCTCTGTTCCCTTTCTCCATTTCCATTCTCTGTTTCACCGAGCTCAATTCAATTTAAACCAAATTACTTTATTGGTGCCACTGCGAGGCAAGGATTGCAAGAGCCATTAGAAACGTGTACAACCCCCATTATGTAAAAAATGTTTAAGGAACAAATACTCCAGCAAATGGAATCAATAAATTCCACAGAAAAGAATTACGGGGAACGGGAGGAAAGGAGCGAAGTCAAACTCAAGAGCACTGCCAGCCTGCTCAAAATTCAGAGCTGATAATGTGTCAGTACATAACCAACAGCACTCCAAGTGCTGCAGCCCTTCCCAAATCAATGATCCCCTGCTACTGAAAGGACTCTGGGCTGAGAACTGGGGCTGTTTGCTCTGGATCCCTTCTCACTGGGCTGCTGCCAATGAAACCACGGGTCTCCCTCACTTCTGAATCACATCTTGGGTGTAGCAGGACCTGAGGGCGGGGGGAAAAGGAATTTACACGGGAATTTTGAACCCCAAAAAGGGAATCAGTCTATGGACATTTTTAGGAGGCAGATCTGCATCAGCTCTGACTCCAAACATGTTGCTTTGAGTGTAATAATTACTGGGACATAATATCACATGGCACATATTATACCAGGCACTGGTGACAAGGAAGACTCACCCCCAGAAGAACAAGCAGACCCCTAATTACACCCTTTAATTAAAGCCTAACTGTGCAATCCCACCCTTCCTGAGCGAGTTGAGAGTTTTCCTCTCCTCAAACTCGTTTTAACAACCCCCTTTCCTTTCACCTTGTCACCACAGAGCCAGCCAGCAAAGCTCTGCCTGGTGCCCTCCAGAGAGGCCCCTTGAAGCAACAACCAGTTTGCTGTGTGAACCCTGGCACCACTCAGCAAAAGGCACAGCTTAAAACACAGACCCCAGCGACCCAGGGCGAGGTTTTAAAAGCTAAAACACCATGACCCCTTTAAATAATAATAATAATAATAATAATAATAATAAAAAAAATAGCAAAACGTGCCTTAATAAATTAAAAAAAAAAGCACATTAAACAGCATTTAATATGGGGATTAATAAATGATGAACACCAGCAGGCACTTAGATAATAAGATTGTTTTGATATTCTCAAGTAGCAAGTGATAGGATGAGGGGAAAAACGCCTGGGGGGGGGGTTTACACTGGATGTTTGGAATTTTTTTTTTTCACCAGGAGGGTTGTAAAGCATTGGAAGAGGCTGAACAGGCTGCCCAGGGCAGGGGTGGAGTCCCCATCCCTGCAGGGATCTAAGAGATGTGGGGATGTGGCACTTGGGGACACGGGCTGGTGGTGGCCTTGGCAGTGTTAGTTATGGTTGGACTCAGTATTAAAGATCTTTTCCAACCGAAATGATGACTCTGTTCTCTGAAGTCAGTGCAAATAGATTTTCAGAAGCTCTGGGAGGCCACATTAGGTCACACAGGGCACAGTGGCTTCTCTGGGATGGCCTTTATGGGGGACTTTGTGGTGAAGGTGTATTTTTAGCCTTTGGAGAAGCAGAGCAGGAAAAGGACTGGATGGTTATTTCCCAATTCTCTTTCCTCCTTTGGCACAAAAAGTGAGCAGACAGTGAAGGGAAAGCATTATTCACCCCTCCTGCCCTGACACTGCTGCACTGCCTTCCTGGGGATGGCACAGCTTCTAAAAGCACCTTAAACTCCAGATCATGCCAAAAAACACGAGCGCCTGGCGAAGCACCGAGGGCTCTTCAGTCTGCAACGTTCCACCCGAGCAAGAAACTGCAGAGAAACACTCGTGGAGCCATGAAAAAATATTGATGGTATTTGTCAAAACAAAGAACAACAAACTAACAGCGATAAACAGTAATTGGGTTGAATTCTGAGTGTGGAAGTGCACACCCAGTGTCTGGTTTAAGCAGGTAGCTAAGGATACAGCTGCTGGCACGAGTGGATTAATCATCATTAATAGGGATAGTTATCTCCTCCTCTGGCTTATGTGTCCTTAATAGCACGTAAAATGCCTGTAAAACAAATTTCCTATTCATTAGAACTGATTGCTTTCTTCCAAAACATACTATTCCCCAGAGCTATCACTGGGTGGGACTCTGCCTACAGGATTTCAGTCCCTGTCCAGTCTGGCAGACCCTGCACTGCCTTTTACCAAGATTTGTAATGCAGCTTCTGTTTGCACTTTTCTCTATTTGCTTTTTATTGCTCTCCCTCCCCCCCCGCCCCATCCCAAGCCTCCAAATAAAAATTAATTTCATAGCCTGCTGCAAACAAAGCATGCCCTGGAAAGGCCTCAAATGGAATTATGGATGATGCTTTTAGTTTGAACTGCATCTTCATGGCTGCTTTTAGCAGACTAATTTCTCAGCATCTGGCTGGGTGCTGCAGAAAGCTGCTCTGAGAGGGAGAGAGGTCACAGGCTCAGCCAGGGCTGTCTTCATTAGGCTGAGCTTTCCCAAGATGGACTGCCTGCTCTCGCCCAAGAAACCCTCATCCCTCACCCTCAGAGTCAATAGTGACCTGCAGAGTCAGTCTGAGGTGAGGGCAGGGACCATCCCATCGCTTCCTGAGCTGCTCCAGTGACACCCAGCAGGAATCCAGCACTTGGGTGCCACAGCACCTCTCCCAGGGGAGGTGGGTGGGCAGCTGAGCCCACCACAGCCCCCACCCAGCCATGAGATGGAGGGGGGAGAGCAGCCACTCACACAGGGCACTGGAAGAAGCCAAATCCACCATTTCTTGGCTGGAAGAGGCAGGTGAGTGGCTGTAAAAGCAGATATTTGGCTGTAGAGATGCTGAACAGGTCACTGAGCCCTGTAGGTGACTCTGCCCAGACCGACATGGAATTACAGCCCTGCCTGCTCCTTTCTTTGTCCTCTGATGGGCTAAGGAGCTCTCAGCAATTTTCTCGGGCCCATCTGACACAGAGGAAGATTAGACTGTTGAGGAGGGGATAATTGAAGTATCTAGGAGGAGGAAAACAGGTGGGTTGTAGCCAGGAAAAGAGCCAGCCCTGAATCTGACTGTGCACACTTTAATCAGAGCATCAGTGACAATGGTTCCTGTAGGGACTGGGATTCCAAAGCTGGCTGGAACAATCCAGCTGTTCTATTCCTGCTGGTGTACAACAGCACTAAGATGCTTTCCCTTCCAGGATGTCCAGGCTGGGATTATTGAGGAGACCCCTGTAAGGGAACCAGTCCATCCAGAATTCCTGTATTTCCCCTTCCTCCACATACCACTGTCAGTGACTGAGTCTGAAATAACTTCCCATTCTCTCAGGCATGTGTTTGCTGAGATCTGTTGGCATTATTCTCTGGTTTGTGGTCCCAGGAGAGCAGGATCTTCCATCCTCTCTCTCCCCTTCCTTCCCACCAGCACACAGGGCAGGGAGCTCCTCACTGCCCTGCAGCAGGAGGCACCACGATTTCCCAAGTGTGTGTCAAGAGCACTTGAGATGAAAGGTCAAAGCAGCAAGTTCCCTCCTCTCCAGTGGAGAGACAGCTGCACATCACACCATTAAACCAGGGGCTGAGATTTGTTTGCTGTCTGGCCAAGGACAAGAGGAGCAACTGGGAACAAATGTACTCTGGTGAGCCCTGTAATTACTAGTGTGTTCATCCCTTCCTCCACCAGAGAGACCAGAGGGGAAGGGAATAACTCCAGTGAGCATGTTGTCACCCAGCCTGAATTCATAAAGTCAGAATAAATGAGCCAGAAGGTGTTTCCCCCCCCTTCTTACTTCACCTACACTAAGATTTGGAGGCACTTTGAGTCCCAGGAGCCAGGACAGTGATGGTTCTGGGACACAGACCCCACACAGCATCTGTAACTTCTGCAGAGCACAAAATCCCGAGACCCACAGCAGGTGATGAGTCTCACAGAAGGTGATTCCAAGCATCTCACTGAAATCTGCAGGAAAACCTTCCCCTCTGAAAGGAAAATGTAGGATATAGTGTCTTCTGTCACCTGGGGGTGTGTGAAATGCAACCTTTCCAGGGATCAACTTACTATACAGGAACTAAAACAGGAAAAATGTGCTGGTCTGGTGCATTCACAAAGAGAAATCCCTTCTAAAAACACTTCCAGTAAAGCACCCAGTCCCAGTTTAACTCCTCACTGGGGCTGTGCTTCAAGGCAAAGCTCCAATCCTAGAAAACAAGGGGGAAAAAATGCCCTCTGCTGTTTTCAACTGCCTTCCATCTGGACATAACTTTTCATTCAGCTGGTTCAGAACACTAACTGGTTGAAGGTCATTTTGAAACCTCAACATTATCAGCTGCATTGTTTTTATCACCCCTTTCCCTCCCTGGCCCTTGAAGCCTCCAGACTGTTTAACTGACCTACAGTAAGACCCATTTACTTCAAGGCACTTGAGCATAAAAATTCCTGTTGGGATCTGATAACTTTGCAAATCTGCCCTCAAACCTTGTATTTCGTAAAAAGAAGATGGAGGAGAAGTTTCTACCAAGGAAATTGCTGTAATAGCAAAGAACCCCAAACAGAGAACCCAGTCCTTGGTAGCCAAACAAATAACCCAAGACTGGGCTACAAAATGAGGCAATTAGTGATAATGAGCCTGCATTTATCCTTTACATGGAAGCACATTGAAATGAGCAGCATTGTGGGGAAGGTATATTTAGCTTTTGCAGAAGCAGAGCAGGAAAAGGACTGGATGGTTATTTCCCAATTATCTTTCCTCCTTTGGTACAAAAAGTGAGCAGACAGTGAAGGAAAAGCAGTGAAGGAAAGCATTATTTACCCCTCCTGGATTCCTGGTCTCTCAAAATGCTTTTATTGCCTGCAGGTTCCAGCTCAGATCCCACCACAACAGGGTAAGGGGGTAAAACACACCCAAAAAGCAAAGTTTTTCACCCAAGTAAAGGAAAACCAATCCTGCCCTGGTGATCCATGTGGGGAACAGCCCCAGGAGTGTTTGCTCAGCCACCCTGCTGAGCCAGGGCCCAGCTCAAGGTCAACACAACCCGGAGGCTGCTGAGAAAAATGACAAATACTGAGCCTTCCTGCAAACTCAGTGAACTAAATGGCAATAGAGATGTTTTTACTTCCTGGATCCATAAGGTTTTGCTTTTCTTCTGGTACAAATATATGCTTACCAATGGATCTGGTATCAGTCTGGAGGGAATAAGGCTTATCAGGGATATTTTGCAACTTCCACTTAAGCTCAGTCTGTCTTTATATTCACTGTCATCTAAACTGTGAATATATTATATTTTTCCCCCCCCAACTTTCCAATTTTATCATCTACCATCAGCATGTCATTTCTGTATAATATTGCCTAGATGGGAGCTTGGGATTTTTATTTATTTATTTCTTCTTCGGGAGCTTCACCTTAATGTGTTATAATACAAAACATAACAGCCATTACTGGGTTGGATAGGAAAGTTAATATTTCATTTTCTGTGTTTTATGTCCTGATGGCTTCCCACGAACATCAGAGGTAATTCTCACATATTTCACTGGGAAATGTAATGGGGTGGAAAGACATTCCCTAGTTCTGCATTCAGTGAGACACAGATGGAATAGGGACTTGCAAAAATGCAGTGGTGGTGTGTCTATTTTGGACAGACTTTCAGGGATTTATGTAAAATAAGATAATGTTTGTCAAGGAGACATTTTCCTTTTCCTTTTGTTTGTTCCCAGCACAAATGAGAGAGAAAGGAATGGGTGCATTTAACCAGATACAATCTTTAAGTTAGTGGCGTGGAAAATTGCACTGATACTTCCCGAGTAAAATGATCAACTTTATTGAACAGCAGCAAGAGCTGAACATTTGCATGAGGCTTTTTAAAAAGAAATCTTCATCTCCTCTCCCCCTGACAAGTGAAACAGGAAGTGGAGCAATTTTCTCTGGATGTTCTCCAAGGCGTGAGAACTTAATTGGAGGCCGATTTATTTTGGGGGCAGAGGAAAAACATATTGATCAAGGGCTACAGAGAAATCAGAGATGTAAAAGTGGAGGCAAATTGAGCTGAACGTGCTTTGAGGAAGGGAATTTGATAGTTTACAGGTCTGGAAGGATGTAATATGGTCCTTTCAGCTCTAAACTGCCAAATTACATCTAACTCACATTGACTGGGAAACAAGACTGAAAAATAGGTGTGAGCAATTCAAATTACTTTGATGAGCTCACTTTTT
Organism: Platyrinchus mystaceus; assembly: GCA_035041135.1. Lineage (NCBI taxonomy): Eukaryota > Metazoa > Chordata > Aves > Passeriformes > Tyrannidae > Platyrinchus > Platyrinchus mystaceus. The sequence goes on from JAWWLV010000075.1 coordinate 4,789,142, forward strand.
TTTGGTGTCAGTCTGCAGGTGATGTCTCAATAACCAACAAAAATCAATGGGAAATGGAATTTCCGATTCATCAAGAAAAATAAACAGAATCTAGAAAATGAGTCAAATAACATGGTCCCAGAAAGACAATATGAGAGCAGCTGAAGAATTGTTATTGCTAATACTTCTGCACTACAGGGAGAAAAAGATCACATCCTCCCATCAGAAAATATCTGGAATTTAGATAATCCAAAGAAGTTCCTTCTGACAGCATTGAAACCATTTGCTTGTCCTTTTGCACACGAAGGGCTCGTGTGCATTTATAGTGTGTTCCCCAGAAAGGTTCCTACAGATTTCTGCCCTGCTCAGCCCTCTCCACTGATGCTGAACATTAGGATTTCTAGAGCTGTTTATTTACAAATAACCCTGCCTTCCCCACTCTGTAAGCTTTTAACTAGTCTTGGTTAGAATCTGAACACTGGCAGACCACCTTTACCATCAGTTTTCAGATTTCATAAGAAAATTCCTGAGTTGCTCCAGAACAACCCCTTTTTTTCCTGTGGCACAATCCTTCTCCCCACAGGGTTCTCACTCAGGTAATCCTGCCTTTGAGAAGATCACATGGCTCTGCCAGTGCCTGAGCCCAAAAGTTCCCTTTCCTTCCATGAACACCAGAGGCTCAAAGAATTTCTTTTCCTGTCTGTGCAAGCCCATCCACACTTCAAACCCTCCTGCCTTTGGGCACCTGAAGTTTGTCAGAGTGATTTCCAGAAGCCATGGGACCATGCAGACCTCACATTCTGTGTTAGATCTCATCTGTCTGGAACGCTGTGGACAGAGATAAGTCCTCTTTATGTAAAGAAGAAAGTGGAAGTCTGTAGAAAGCCACAGGACTTTCATTAGGATTCAAAAGGAAGGGCTGGCAGGCTGAGCCAGCCTCCAGCACCAGCCAAGGGAAGGGTGACAAATAATCCAGTGGTCACAGCTTGCACCAGTCCATTAAATTTGCATTTCCCAGTTCTCTCCCTCAGAGCAGCAGCAGCCACAACACACTCCAGCATGAAATCTGGCACTTGGGTCCCTCTTTTGAGCCAGAAAGACTCTGGTCCCTTTCCCACCTCCCCTCTCTACCCTCGCTTCTCCCTTCCACTCCAAGGCCCTCCCTTGCTCAGCGATTTAATTATTCACAGAGTGCAGCTCTAGTTAATCTCCTGCACTCTTTTTTTTCCTGGTTCAGGTGCTCACAGTGGTGTATGTGATGTTGATTTAGGCAGTGATCCATCTACAGCACTCAACACCTCGCACAGACCGGTGCCCACCACACCCCAGGGCATCCCAGCTCTTCTGCTCTGCCTGCACAGACAGAGGCACAGCTGCCCTCAGTGCCAGGGCACAGGCAGCAGGGAGGCTTTTAGATGCTCACAGCAGAGATCCTCACAGCCTGGTCCTTCCTTCTGCCTTCCCAAGTGCAGAAAGATGTGCTGCCACAGCCTGTCATCCCTTCCCCGTGCTCAGAGCCCCTGGCCAAGCTGCCTTCAGCCAGTGCTGAGCAAAGGAGTAAAGTCTCCTCAGCACATTCACTCCCTGGTTTTTCCCAGGGCTGCCTTGTCAAGCCTTCCCCAGCTGCACAGTCCCTGACTCCCATGGCAGAGCTTGGAGCAGAGGGAGGAGTGGATGTGTCAGAGGGGACAGGGCAGCACAGCAGCTCTGTTTGCTGACAGACACTCACACGGTGTCTGAGGGCACCAAGCACTGCCAGGGTCTGCCACAGAGCACCCACAGCATGTTTGCAGGGCCAGTGGAGGAGGGTAGTGAAGCAAAGAAATCCTCAGGCTCAAAAATCCTGCTTGGGGAACTGGGAACAGTGGCAGCTATTCCCCAAAAGCACACACGAGGATAAGCCAGGTGACCTCAGCCTGTGTCACCTCCCTGTGGCATGACCAGACAGGTCCCTCTGTGTAAGTCAGGAACAGGCTTGTGCAAAGCAGCAATAAAGCAAAGGACTGTCATTGCTCACTTCCAGCACCTGAGGGTCTGCAAATCCAGCTTTTAACTCAGTAGGGAGGGGACATGGGGGTATCAAGGTTGGGCACAACTTGCCCCGAAGATTTCAAGAGGTTCACAAGAAGGGAGGTGAGGGAGGCACACCCTCAGCCCCAGCTTCAAGGCAACCGCCAGCTCTGCTCTAAAATGTCCAGTGACCAAATAAAACCAACAAGATTTGCAGCTGGAACTGCTCAGCTTCTCCTGTGAGAGGCTGATCTGGGCAGCTGTACCTCCACCACACCTCTTCCCTTTCCCCCAGCAGCAGTGACCCCTCACTCCCTCCTCCCCCACTGCTGCAAGGCAGCTTTTTAAAAGACATATAAGGCTGTGGCTAATGAAGCCACTGGTTTCACATTCATTAGGGGGTGTTTGATCTGCCAGCCCTGGACTCTGCAGCCCTGGCACTTGCTGCCTGTGATGTCTGACATGAGAGGAAGGGATTGGGCCCTGGAGCCAGAGAGGATTGGGAGATGCTGTGGATGGAAGGGCACTGCCTTGGAAAAAATTCGAGGACAGCAACTTATGATCATAATTTAGCTTAAAGCAGCAGCAGGGAGAATTTCTCAGGCAGCTATTTTTGACACCAAGGATGTTTCTCGCCCTTCTGCGCTGCCTTTGTGCCTGTTCTGTTCTCTGAGGAGAATTTAAAGGTGAGCTATAAAACAGGGAGAAAGGGAGAGAAAAAGAAATAAGAAGTTTGTGCTGGCCTAAAAAGCTCCAATAAGCACCAGTGGTGAGGAGAGCTGAACACCTGAGCAGTGACCTGTATTCTCAGCTGGCTGAGGTGCCAGTGAACACTTTTGAGACAACATCTCAGCAGGCACTTGTTGAACATCTCAGATTCTCCTGCAGAGGAGCAGCAAAGGGGGTGAGGCTGCAACAGCCCCATCTGGAAGGACACAAATCCAGTGTAATGCTGCCCTGAAAAACCTCTGATCCCAGCAGCCTTCCTGACCCCCCAGGGGCCAAAAATCCAGACTGATCCACATCCCCAGATGTTTTGGCCAGTGTGATGAGGTATTCCCAACATCAGAAAGCAGGAGAACCCACCAGTCCTCTTCACGTTCCCCCAGGTTTTCTTTTTACACCTGCCTAAAAGGAATCCCCTCTTTTGCCAGCCCCTGCCTGAATTCTTGGCTTCAAACTGATCTCAATACACTATATTAAAAAATTGTCATCAAGGAAAACCCTCAAACCTAAGGGCACAGCGGATTCATAACATCAGTGACAACTTTTTATTTCTTCAGCCTCTCATCTCGGCCTGTGTTGCCCACAGGGCTGACATCGGGTCTCTGGTGTGTATATGTATTTTCATTTAATCACTGATGAAAAACAGCAAGGCTTTTCACACACTTTAATGAAACCACTCATTCTGTTGGCCAGGCACACGTTATCTCTTTATCTCCCCTTGCTTTCAAGGGCAGGGGAGTGCAGTGCCATGGGCTACAGCCAGAAATCTGGAGTATCCCTGAGCCAGGCAGTGCCTTCTCACCCGTGAAGGACTGCAGGTAATGCCTCCATAACCCGAGGGCACCACAAAAGATCAAAACCCCCGCGGGAAAAACGCTGCTGTTGAGGCAGCACAGCTTGAGAAATGCAGCCCTGCTCCCAAAACGTAGGTGGAGAGAGGAGCACACACTCAGTGGTGGCTGCAGGACTCAGCACAGGACAAAAGCCCAGCACTTCCCAGCATGTCTCAGTAGCTTTCTGTAGCCTGATGCCTGTTGAATTTCGCTTTGGAGTTTGACAGGAGGCATGAGCTGAATGTGCTGCAGAGTTAGAGCTGATTCCCATTTCAGCTCTCCAGGAACATACAAGTGAATGTTTCAATTAATCTCCTCGTTCTGCCTCTCTCACCACTGTCTGAGGAAGGTCCCTGTGCATGCAAACACTTCACACAGGAAAATCACCTTCAGTAAGAGCACACACAGGCAAACACATGCCAGGGCATCTCTCACCACAAAGACATCTATATATATAAATATATATATACACACAGTACACAGAGCCTCATTCTTACCATGAACAACCAGGTTCAAAGCATCCTGAACAAAAGGGAAAGCCCCAGGGTCTCAATGGAAAGTTTTGCAGAGAGAACAACTCACTGCTTTGCTGCAGCATCCTCGAGATCCCCACCCCAGGAGACAATTCCCCTGCACAGAACTTGGTGAATCCAAATCCCTGGCCCTGCAGGGAGCTTGCTGGGTACAAAAAAAACCCCCCAGCCTTAGAATACTAAAGTTCTGCTCTTTATCTTTCAGGAAGGAGGAGAAGAGAGGGATACACATCCAGGCCAGAAAAGAAAAAGTGAAAACCCTCATTATTGCAGGACCGACCTGGAACTAAAGCCTGGATGGAGTAAATATCCAGATGCTGCTGCTGCTCTGAGGTGCTTTAAATAAGCAAGGACAGTTGTGCATGATTTGTATGTAGAATGGAATGATTCAGATGTCACAGAGGAAGTTCTGGAGCAAGGATGGGGTTTTTATCAACTCTGTAGGGAAAGGCATCAACTGAGAGGCCTTTTTATACCCTCCTCTGCTCTGGTGGAGTTCTGGCATGTGGAAAGGGATGTAGCTTTCAGGAAACAGGATTTCATATCACACATTGATAGGAGTCAGCAATTCCTCTCTGGAAACACAAGAAAGAACCACTTAGGTAACCAGGCAAGTGTATCTCACTACATTAGGTAGTTCTTCAAGGGTACAGTGAAGTTCCCTCAAGCAGGGAGGCTCCAAGCCACTGTTCAAAAACAATTCCTTAAGCTTCAACTGGCTGAAAACAAGCATGGAAGGACAGCTTTGAAGCAGGAACAAATACAGGCACATTCACCTCACCCAGAGCCACTGCAGACTCGTGGGTCCAGCTTCCCTGGGTGCTCAGGGAAGAGAAACCCTCTCCAGGGGTGATTTACAGAACCTGTCAGGTGGAGAAAGGGCCAGAAATAAGGGACATAAAGCAAATAAGGGGTATTGGGAACTGCCACTGAAGAGTTTACAAATGGAAATGAATGCCCTTGAGCTGAAAAGGATGAGGCTAAATCCATAAATCCAGGCTCCCACCAAAGGATGTGCCAGCTGTGCAGCCCAGGCACTCAGGGAACAGCAGGACACCAGTGGCTGTGGCTGTGCTGGCCTGGTCAGAGACATTCCCAGCCCAAGTCTGTTCTTCCCAGCTGGCACCAGTGATTCCAAGGCAGGGAATTCACTCCTGTCCCATTCTGCCCAGGGCACACATCCCAGTGGCACCAGTGGATGGGGGAGCATGAAGGTGTGGAACATGAAGGTTTCACACTGCCATCCCTGCTGGCACAGGAGAAATAAACCCTGATTTTCACTCCTTGCACTCCAGGTCTGACTCCTTGACAGAACAGGCTGTGAAGCAAGGAATCTTTCTTCCTTCCTCCTCCTCCTCCATCCATTCCAAATGTCAAACAAATCGAGGGCAGCTCTGAGGGGCTCCAAAAGCAGAGCTCCTGCAGCTCCAGAGCACTGCCTCGCATCTCATCAGGGATCCCAGAGCCTTGTTTGCTAAATAAGCCAAGGGCAGCTGGAATAATACACCTGTCAAACAACACTGAGCTCCCAATTTCCCTTGACAGCATCAGCTCACATGTGCTGCTGCTGCTGCTGCTGCTGCTGCTGCTGCCTCTTACAAGGGTCTGCCAGGAGGAATGAATCCCTTAAACACGTGTTGATGTAGGAACATTCCCTGCTGCTTCAGACTGTTCTGCCTGCTGACCACAGACCTGGGAGAGGCTTCACCTCCAAATCTTCACTTCTCACCTGGCTTTCAGGCCAGCCCTGGTTCCAGCCCCTCCTGCTGTGACATTTACTACAGCTGTGTTGGCCAGGACTTTGTTTTGTGCCCCTCTCTTCAGTTATGGCTTTGTCACCTGTTAATCTGTCCAGCCAAAAGTCTCTGTGCCAGGTACCCATGAGGTTGTTTTGGGATATATTTGTTGCTTGTAAGAAAGGATTTTTTTTTTGGAGGAACAACACACAGACCTTACACACATTAAGAAATAAACAATATTTTGGCTGAATTAATGGTCTTCGTATTAATATGCAGAGACTACTTAGAAAGTGGGAATCCACCAAGGAAAAATAATTAAAAAATAAAGGGCTCTGCAAGTAGAAATACATTAAAGTTTGCAGAGCTCTCAGGTGTTTTGACAGCTGTGTCATAGCAAAGCTCTCGTGGCTCCTCCAGTCACTCATGTCAGGCTCTGACACCTGATGAAGCTGTAAAATGTTTGTTGCAGCCCCAGCTCTGAGCTGGGCGTGAGTGTCTCCTATTTCCAGGAGATATTTTGGCTGGTTCCAGCAGCTCTTTGGTGGAGAAAACCGAAATCTTCAGCGGAGTTGCTCAACTTCTGACCATTTAGCTTAATAAACGAGGGGAGCTCAGCGTGTGTTGCAGTCAGAGCAGAGAGAAGGAGTCATAAATAATGCAAACAGGCAGCTGGTGATGAGAGAAAAAGGTGCTTAAGGATGGCCCTGCTGTTCCCAGCTCCTGCACACGAGAGGGGCACAGGTCTGGCAAAGATAATTGTAGGTGTTTAAAGATGTAAGGCACAGGCATAAGCAGCAATAACTCATGTTATTTAAAGCACCTCTCGGAGCTCTGGCTCTTGCCTCAGTGTTCTTGCCTGAGAAGCCTCATTTTCTGCAGCTCCTGTCGATCTGCTTCAATCCAAGCCCTCAAACAAAGCCATGAGATCTCATTAATTGCTCTGACACGTGCAGAGGGATCCAGGTTTCCCAGCCAGAGGTGCAGGAACTGGAGTTCAGGGAAGTCAGTGTGTGCTCAAGGTGTAAAGGTGTCTTAAAAGCAGACACAGAGGAGATGGAACAACTCACAAATCTTTGGGACAAATCTTTGGTGCAATAAACTAGAATTATTAAGTAATCAACCCCCTATTAAGGACAAAACAAGATATTTCTTCTGCTTATCAATTCAGTAAGTGGTAGAAAGAGTGAATTCAAGGTTTTAATTGCAGGTTTAACAGGCTGTGCTGGGTCAGACCCACGTTCCCTCTAATCCTCTTTTATCCAGTGGCCAAATGCAGAGATGGGAACAATGAACAGAGCAAACATGCCCAAGTCTCCCCTGATCTTCACTTTGAGCATTGATTTATCTGGCTATAATAGTGAGGGTAATTGCATTTAAATTATTAAGACCCAAACTAAGACTTGGACCATTGAGCATAAGCTCAACCAAATTATTTTTACTTCTGCCCTACTCTGTGGGCTGTGCTCTCCTTTGCTAAGGTAAATGATCAGAAGTTTAGCAACTCTGCAGAAGGTTTTGATAACATTCCCTCTATCAAAGGGCAATTCTGAAGCCAAAACAGCTCCTGGAAGCAGGACACTGTTACCCCCCCCTCCAAAAAAAAACATTTTACAGCTTCATTAGCTGCCAGTGCCTGACACAAATGGCTGAAAAAGCCTGGAACAATCCTTCCAAGTGACACCACAGGCTGAGCAGGAACACGAGCCAAAACACTGACCAAATGTTTCCACTTTGTGTCAGGAAACAAAAATAAGTGTTGACAAATAAAAGCACGAGAGCTGGGCCGGGCACAGAGATCCTTCAATATTTCCATGTGTCTGGCTTTTTGCTTTCTAATGTTGACACATGCAAAAAAACCCAAAAAACAACCAACAAACACCCCCCTGCTGTGCCTGGATCTGGGAACACATCCCAGAGCCCAGGGAAGGTGCCAGCCCTGCTTGCCTGTCACCAGCCACCAGCAGGAACCAGGGCACACAGAGTGGGGACGAGGCTCTGCAGGGTCACATGCAGCTTTGGGCACCCCAAAAAGCCCTTTTTCTGGTAGGGAGATGGGCTGGAATGGGGAAAAGGAGGGGTTCACTGCCCTGTTCTTGCTGGGGACGGGGCTGCCTTGCTGTGCCCTCGGGCAGTCAGGGCCCTCTGCACCGAGTGTCACCCTGCTGTGGCACAGCTCAGGAGCAGAAGGATCCCTGCTCTGCTCAGAGATGTCACTGGGAGTGCTCAGAACCCAGCAGAAAGTGCTCATGTGAGCACCTGATCCAGAATGACTCCCCAGAGTCACCCAGGAGAAGGTGGTGCTTCTCAGGAGCAACGTGTCCCATCCACACCCCAAAGCAGACTCCTATAAGGCAGGAAAACCTCATCTGTTCTTTTCTCTTCCTTGACTGAGACAATACAGGTGAGATCAGGTGTAATTATAGGTGCTGCCTCTCACCACAGTGGCGTAAACAACATTTCTCTCAACCCAAAACGTTCATTTTCACATTCATTTTGGGAATCAGGTCCCCAGAAACAAGGATATCCCCCCCCCCCAACCTTCCATTCCACACTGCAGCTGTGCAGACCCAGGAGGGGGAAAGGATTTAGATTACACTGTCCAGCAAAGTCTTCAAGTGAAATTGCTTTTGGCTGCAATACATTTGCAAAACCATTCCAGCACCCTGAGATGCCACCTGACTCCAGGTCGGGGGGGGGCAGCTGCAGAACTCAGTTCCCCTCTTGCAGACACACAAGAAAACAATCAAAACTGGGAGGATTGCAAGG
>JAWWLV010000075.1:4797827-4810221 GCA_035041135.1 Platyrinchus mystaceus
GGGGGGGGCAGCTGCAGAACTCAGTTCCCCTCTTGCAGACACACAAGAAAACAATCAAAACTGGGAGGATTGCAAGGGAAATGTTCAGGCTCTGAGGGAGTCTGGGTTGGGACAGCAAAATAGGAAGAATAGGGAATGAGCAGCACCTCAGATCTGGCCACGTTTTGGACTGAGAGAGCAGATCACGAAGCTTGGGGAGCTGCTGAAGATTTAAAAGCACCAAGAATCCAAGTAATTATGATCACAAAAACCAGCCCTGTGATTTCTGGGATCTGCTTTGCTATTGGGAAGCTCTCCTTTCAAGGGCTCTTTTTCCATTACAAAGATGCTTCCATGTTTTACCGGGCCAAGGATGTTCTGCAGCCTCTCCCTCCCTGCAGGTGCCACAGGATCTCTCCCTGAGCACCCAAACGTGTGCAAATCCAACACTTGAACCCTCCTGTCCCCTGCTCAGTGTGGCTGAAGTGAGCTAATGGTGCAGAAGTTATGGATCCAGACACTGATTATGTAAGGCTCATTTCTTTAAGGAACTAAGCTAAAAACAGCACTAAAAAAGCTGTGTCGTCTTCCACATACTCTGAGGTTAAATCAACCCTGTGCCATCAACACCACAGAAATCTGCTTAGATCCTTTTCCCCCCTCCTTCAAACCTTCCCCAGGTTCAGCACCCGAGCAGTCACTGACTTTTCAGACTGTTTACATCATCTCCAAGAGGAAAATGTCTGGAGTAGTGACTGCTGGAGAAACTATTCCATCATGCCTCCCAAAGGGCATTATGACAGCAGGTTTTTATTCCAAAATAAAAACCACTCCAAAGTAATTAGCATCCTTCCAAAGTGGAGTAATTATTCTACAGTCAAGTCACTTATGTTCCAGAAGAGTGTGTCCATGCAGGCAGCTATTCTGGAATGTTTCCGGCTGAACAGCTTATTCTGCAGTAGCTCTTTGTCAGCCCCAGTGAATGACAATCATCTCATTTCCCCTCTTATGGGGAGGGAAATCAAATTAGAAAAACTAGTGTTCTTTAGGAGGTGTTTGAACCAATTTCAACGAGCCACCAGTTTAAAGGTAATTCATATCCCTTTTTTCTTTTTTCTTTTCCCAGTTTTATAACCACTGGCAGGAATTCAAAGAGAAAGGTCAAATTCTTTCCCTGCCCCTAAAGAAAAGGCAACAACCAGGCTCAGCTATGTTATTAGTTATCAGAGCATCCACAGGGAAGAGGATTTTTATGAACTCTCCAACCATGCACAAAGCTTCAGAAGCTCACATTTTATTAGACACCAGAGACTCCAACATAAATCACAAGGCTGAAGGAAAGCTGGCTGTGTTGCTCCTGCAGCTCCTGGAACTGCTTGTTCTACAATAAAAGGACATGGAAGACAACTAATGTGTGAATATATAACTGTGGATGTGCCCTGGTGCCTGCAACAGTCACACCAGGGATGGTCACAGCGATACCAGAGGTGGGAGAGCATCTCCTTGCCCAAAAAAAGCCTCCCAAGTAGTGAAAACAAAAGGGTTAACAGAGACCAGAATGGCCTGGGATGATTTTCCTGTGGGCTGGCATGTACTCAAACGTCCTGATCTATCTTTGGAGCTCCTTAGCATATTTGCTCAGCTTATTTGCATACACAAATATAAACTGTGCTCTCCAAAAATTGCTCAAGCAGAGTCGGGAGCAAATTAAACACTCAGGCTGAGGAGAGAGAGAGAGAGAGGGAAGGAGGGAGTGTAAGAAAATAGTAGCTCTGGCATGTTCTGGTCCTGGAGCTGACATGACTTACAGAGAAGAGACTTGCAAACATCAAGTACTGGGGGAAAACATGACAGCAAAGTCATGCCAGGCTAAGAGAGGGAGATGCATGACTAGTTTATTTCTGCATATTTTCCCAGCTAATATGGAAAGCTGGGTCTGTCAGCAGTGACAGGGATTGTATCTCACTGGAGAAAAACCTGGGGGAAGATCAAGGGATAAAGAAGAGACCCAGAGAGTTTCGGGACCGATTTCCATGGCTTCAACCAAGCTTTGGCTGGCAAGGAGACTAAATTCCATGTGCCAGCTTCAGAGGGCATGAGCAGGGCGGGCTGTGTGAGCAGATCCCGCTGGGAAACACGTTCTGTGTCAAAAGCCAGGTGGGAAAAGGCTGGGGACAGTGGCTGGTCCCTCTCTCAGCCAAAGCAAACTGCTCTGCAGTGCAAACAGGTGGGTTTGTGGCTCTGAGACACATGGACAAACTGCCCTGACCTTTAGGGTTGCAAATACTTGTGATTTTTACCCAGAGGGGTGTGGGAAGCAAATTGTTAAGTGGAATTCTGGTGAACAAAAACTCACCCCAGGCTCTGCATCAACACCCTGCACATCCAGCTCGCCCAGGAGATGGATGGGAGGCTTAGGAAACACAAGCCTCAAAGAAAGGTCAAAAGAAATTGTCTTGCTCAGCCCAGGTGAGAGTTTTCTGAACTGGAGGTGGAGCAGATTTCTCTAATGTAAAAGGTTGTTCTGAGAAGAGCAGAGAGCAATTATCCTTCAGGCCATGGGAGGCAGGACAGGGGGAAATGGGGTGAATCTGCAGGAGAGGAACTAGAAAAAGGTAGGTTTAAGTTTCCTGTTAGGATAAACTTTTAATGCTGAGGATAAATAACAGACTATTCAGTGCACTGAGCCCTTGTTGGAGGTGGATTTTGTGTGACGCAGTCAGTTGTAGAGAGGATAAAGGGATGGATTAGGTGACCTTCAAGTCCTACCAGCTCCATTTTTCCATGGCTGTGCATCTCTTTTGCACACACAGGAGATCTCAGAGTTGAAGGCATTGCAAAGAATGAACCAAGAAGGAAAAACATCCCCCCAAAGCACCTGCCAACACCCCAGCCCAGCACTGCCTGCTCAGCCCTGCTTGGCACTGAGGACACCAGCCAACCTTCCTCTCTAATCCATGAGCTTTTCACTTGGACATTCCAGCCAACACATCCATGGAAGCTTTGGCAATGAAAGCAGAGACAGCCCAGGACCTCAAATGGTGGGTGACTTTTCTTTGCAGTTTCCCCTCCAACAGGTTGCCCCGGGGCTGAAGTGACGCCGTCAGAGTCTCTGCAAGCTCATCACCAGGAAAACCATCTCCATCTGGTCAAGTGGGAACCACAAACCAAGGTTTTGTCCCAAATTTACATCTTCTGACCATTCATGTCTGAGTGGAGATGGTTGTGACCTTCAAGGGCATTTGCAAACATATCTCAAAGTGGGAAAACTTCAATGACATTAAAAGTTGTGGCCAATGCTCAGCCTACTTGTCCCACCAGAGGAGTTTCTCCCCAACAGGGATTTTTCCCAAAGTTTTGAAGCCTGACCCTTCCCAAAGCTGCCTCTATTTTTGCCATAAAAGGAAAAACTTTGGCAAAAAAAAAAAACCAAACAAAAAACAGAAAAAAAGAACTGATGTGCCTGGGGGAAGTTGGGCACATCCAGTGACAGAAATGGGAAGAGATCCCAGCATTTCACTGCCTCTTGCCTTTGATCTGCTGAATAATTCCTGCAAGGCCAAGGAGCATCTTGGGCACATTTTTAAAGGAATTAGGGGGGAATCCTGGAGCTGAGGTTCCCAGTGAGTAGCACAGGATACACACAAAGGCTTCTCAAGCATTGACAGAGGAGCAGAGTGAGGAATCCTTTTTGTTCTGGGCATGTAACATTAGGAAACCTGTCAGCTTTCATTTCACTTGATGACTTGGGTAAATCTCTGTCTCTTTGTCTATTCCCGCTTTCCTTTATCTCTTTTTATTGTTGTTTTTTTTCTTTCCCAGTAGACATGAGAAATGGGAACCAGGAATTGCATTGTCAGACAGGAGCACACACATGTAATGAATTGTAAGCTGGTTGACCCTTCCTGGGTATCGATTCTGCTCTTTAACTGGGAGGGGAGGCATGGAGTGCATCTCAGGAGCTGATAAAAGGAGAAAGAAACCTGCCAAAATCAAAATTGAACTCAGGATTTTCTCATTTTAAGCTTAAGCTTGTCACTTGCAGAGCTGCTGGAACACCATAATACAGTGCTATCCTTTCACTGAAAAGCAGCTTTCCCCCAAAATACCATTTTCTGTGTGCACGAGAAACTTGCCTGCTTTCATTTATCACACTTTTAATCATAAGGAAAATGTAAATAATTGAGACCACGAGCAAAGCCAGTGTTCTAAAAAAAAAAAGAAAGCTCCAAACGTTTTGCTTTCTGGAAGTTCTATCTCCCATCAAAACCTTAAAGATGCTCGTGAAATATTTTCACACACTGAAAGAGCATTTTTATGAGGAAACATATTTTCTGAAAAAAAAAATATATATATAAAAAATTTGCATTTCTCAAACAGCTGCAGTAAATCCTTATCTCCCAGGGATGCTGAGAGAGGAATGCTAAGCTTTAAGCAGTTTTAGAAACAGATCTTCAGCTGGCATAAATCACAGTTCCACCGAAACAACAGCCTTTGAAAGCCCAAATGCAACTCCAGAAAGGCACTCCTGGCTTACACCAGGTGACCTGTGACACCCTCCCTGTGCAGAAACAACCATTCCAAGGGCCACATCCCTAACTTAAAACAACCAAAAAAACCCCCATAAACAAGATTTTTAATCACTCCAGCAGTGAAGCCACACAGCTCACACTCAAAGCCTTAAGCATATTCACCTGTATCACAGCCACTCCTGCAGGTTGCAAGTGATTTGGGGCAGGTGAGGAAGCATTCCCAGAAATCCCCCTGCCACCTGAGGGGTGTTTGTTTTGTGAAAGCAGCACCCAAAAAAGGACAGGGACTTAAAGAAAGCCCTTCCAAATGAGAGCAGAAACACTGAATTGCCAACACACAGATAGATTCTGAAGTTATTTCACACACACACAACCCATCAAGCCAGGCCTAGGAAAAAGGAAAAAAAAAAAGCAAAAAAAAAAAAAAAAGCTCTTTAAATCTTTTTAGCAGAGAAGTGAAACAATGAGCCTTCGATCGCTGCAAGCACCAGCAGAACAGGGCAGGTAACTCCAAACACTCTGCTTCCAACAGATATTCAACCTGCTGCTCTTCATCACTGTTGCCTCCACTGGTTAATGTGCTGGAGTTTTCCCCTCTTTTTTTTTGAGTAAAGACACGTTTTATACCAATCTTGCTTCAAGCATCACGACCCAGGGTGTATCCAGAGGTGCAAAGGGCTCCCTGGCAACTCATTCACCCACCCAAGCCAGGCCTCCCTTTGCTAATCTTTCCCAGAATGTGACTGCAGATGGCTGCACAGGAAGGCAGAGTTCCTGCTTTTAGTAAAACCAGCCCAATTTCAGTGGGTTTTCACTCATTATTAGGGATGCTCCCCGAAAGAGTGGGGAAGCTCACGGGATGGGAGGTGCACTGGCAAGGTTAGGAGCCAGCAGGTGCAAAAAAAAGCAGGACACTGGGATTTAGGTAAAGCATTAGGAATGCTTATTGTTACACAGAGTGACTCAGAGAATTTAGTGATCACAGGAAATACCATCCAACAAAAAAAAAAATCACTGACTTATTCCCTGCCTCACCCAGCCCTTCCCTGGCACAGCCTGGCTGTGCCTGCAGCTTCCAGCACCTCCAGAAAAGCTGCTGAGCCCAACTTTGGGACACTCTCAGTGCCCTGCAGCCATCTGACCTTGCTGCAAGGCAGAGAGCAGGAGCAGAGGGACGGACTGTAAAAGCCAGGCCAACAGATGGGCATTGCTGGATGAGTTTCGAGCTGTTCCCCTCGATGCTCTTCGTAGCAGAGCAGGGTCTCCTGTGGCACAGCCTGGGCAAGCTGGAGGACAGGCCAGGGAGGGGTTTGGGGGTGGGTTACACAGGCTCAGAGCTTTCCCTGGTTTTCTTTGTGCTTTCCTCGATGCACTGAAAGCTGTAAAAAAAAAAAAAAACAAAAACAAAAACAAACCCACAACTCAAGAAACAACCTGAGAGAGAAAAGTGCTGCGTCGACATTTCTGGGGCAAGTCGAGGAGGCAGAGATGGAAATGCATCCCTGTGCAGCTGCTGCCTCATTGACAGACATCACAGCTCCTTAAAACACACACGTCTCCCTGAACGATCCACCTTGTTTTCCTCTCCCTCCCTCCCCCCAACACTCCAGGCTGGAGGAAGAACAAAAAAAAAAAAAACAAAAACAGGAGTAACAGAAAGTTTTCCTACTTTATTATGCAGCTCTGAAGGTGAGGGAGGCAGAGGAGTGCAGATGGGAAAAATCACCTTGCACCTTACAGCCACACTGAGACAAAATTACTACAAAATAAAACTGCATAAATAAAAATACATTTAAAAAAACCAAACAAAACCAAAAGCCACCTTGAAGTTCTAGCTAAGCAGACCAGTTTCAGTCCCTTTATGAGACAAGACAGAGTGAAATTCTCTTGGATTTAGGGCTGGGAGGAGAAGGACTTATTTAATAATGCACTTTGCTTCGCAGAGTGGATCTTGTTCCTTGCTTGGATGAGTGGAAAAGATCCCCCCATACCAAGCTGATTCTCAGCCATCCTTAGGGAACAACCACAACTATCATCCAAATTGCACCGTGATGCAAATGATGCTGGTGCCCTTGAAACTCCCCATCTGTTAATACTCACTGGGAAGACCTGAAATCCCTCAATCCCAACAAAAATACCTGGGAAAACACTGGCTTGAGCAAAAAGTGGCTCTCCCACAGCTGTGCTGGCTGAATTCCTGAGCTGCAGCTGCAAAACTGGCCCCTAGATCTGAACCTCAGATGAGCTGCAGTCCAAGCTCAGTTTTAATCAAGCTTTGGAGTGAAGGAAGGAGCTGCAAGGTCTAAATAACACTCAGTGTTGGGGGGGTAGCAAGGGAAATGCTTTATGCTGATCACATGGAAAATAACATCAAAGCCCGAACAATAAAGTGAATTTATTAAATTGGTCTGAAAAAAAGTTTATTTTAAAATCAATTCGTATTGAACCTCCATAACAAAGAAATCATAAACTCCTGGCAGAGCAATGAACTTGGATTGACCTCAGCAACTCATCCTGGGAGATTGAAGCCACCAGTGGACACAGAGAACCCCTCACTTGCTCAATCCATACCTGTTCAACTCGGAAAAGCTCTTAATTTAGCACAGAGTTCCCAATCTAAAAGCAAATTTCCCTCTAAGCATTAAAATTCAGACCCCACTAAACCAGCCCATTCCCCATTAGGAGTGCACAGAACACAGTGACTGCTTTGAAGCAGCAAGTGGCATAAATGTAATAGTAAAAATCTCTTGCCGTGCTCTCAGTTTGTCCAGTCCATCAACCAGCACCTGGAGACTCTCCAGCCTGGAATTTGTTATCTGGAATTGGAATCAACAGATCTACTGTGGCTCCAAACTAAAACCACAATGCCCCCCTCCCTAAAAAAAAATGGACCAGCACTTTCCTATTTTAAGCACCTTCAGCCAGGTGCTTTAAAAAAAAAAAAAAAAAGAAAAAGAAAGAAAAGAAATAAAGAAAAAAAATTAAAAAAGGGGAAAAAAGAGAAAATAGAAATGCAGCGAGCACAGAGAAGAAGGACACTTTTATCCACCTGCTTCTAAAATTACATTTCTTTCCATATGCTTCCCTTTGGAAATGAAGGAGACTTGGCTCCAATGCCAGCTGCCCACATCCCAGATTTCTCCCAAGACTGACCTTTCCACAGCCTTGCAGGTGTCCCAGTGAGCTCTCCCTTGCTCCCCAGAGGTGCAAGGCAGCACAGGGATGCCCTGAGCGAGGGGCTGGAATGATTCCCAGAGAAGCAGAGGGTCATGGATATTGAGGGGTGCCACCAAATCACAGCAAAACTCTGTGCTAAAAGATCCTGGAAAGAAAAATTCCACCCCCATTCCCAGCAGAAGTGCTTGGGCCGTTGGTAGAGCTGCCTTTTCCCTCGATGTCTGCCAGGCTTGGCTGGCTCTGCTTCCCAAGACGTTGCAAAGGGTGGCAGTGAGAGTGGAGTTTGATGAAACAGCTTGAAAGAAACACTTTTCTAAGGCTTTCCTTCTCCACCTTCCACCAAACCATCCCAGACCCACCAGCTCTGATCCCTTCTCCAGGCCAAAACCCCTGGAATTGCTTCTCCCAGGACTGTGGCCACGTGGTTGGTGGCTGCACATCACAGGCTTGTGATGAACCACTTGGAGAGGATGATTTATTTTGCTAAGCCTCAGCTACTGGAACACCACCAGGGTGTTTGGGCAGAGGGGATTTTCCGAAGCATGGGAACATCAGACCTTGGAGACATTTCCTGTGAGGGTTAGAAGAAGGGGGCCAATGCCAGGGGGGATTAGTGGAGCACACCAGACCCACAGGCAGACAGCAGGCTGCACACACCTTGATTCCCTCAGGAGTCAGGCTTAACTTCTTAAAAACACCCAACCAGCAGCACATTTTCCCTGCTATCCCCTTCTTTATTTTTAGAGCTGTAATCAGGAGAACATTTTGTCTCCCAGCCGGATCAGCACGTCTGGAAATGAACAGGGGGCAGCTCTGCTCCTCTTTTCTTCTCTCTTTTTTTTTTTTTTCTTTATTTTTTTGCAATAAAAGCAGCGAGGAGAGTGGGAGGCAGAAGGCAAATGTGCAGCTCAGTGCTGAGATGGCCCAGCGAGGCCACGGCACTGTTATCACCAGCCAGTGTGGAAGAACGGAGAGGAGCACAAGGCAGAAGAAAAGCTTCATTTAGCAATGCATTTCATTTACATTTTTATAACGAAACTTCAAAGTTCTGATTGATCAGGAGGGCCTCGCTCAGCACAAAGAGCAGGGTGATTAAAGCTGGCAGGAGCAGTGATTGTGAGGCAGCACTGGAGCCGTTCTCCCTCCCCGATGGAGGTGTGTTTATCCTGCCAAGGTTTACACCTGCTCCTCAAATAAGAACAGAGCTTTTTACCTCTCTATATTTGTATTGTAACCACAGATAGTGAGGTCTCCAAGACTAAGGAGAGAAGGTGCAGCTCCATTTCCAGCCACGTGTTGAACAAATGACCAAGAAATGGGTGAAGCTCAGAAGGAAAAGCTCCTGTGGGTGTTAACAGGTGAACACTAACCCAAGATTAAAAGGAAAGGCCAAAGGACCAGCATTGCCCATTGGGGCTGATTTCTGCCTGCTGGAGACTTAATCCCTTATCTGATCAGGACGAGGAAAACCCACAGAATTCCCAGCACGGGGAAGGAGTGAAGCACTGGACAGTGCTGTGGGCAGAGCACTTGGTCCTGCTGTGCCTCAGAGCCCCCAGCTGTACAACAGGAGGAACAACACTCCTTGTGCACATCCTGCACCTTCCTGCTCCTCAGGGTACCCCAGGCACCCCCACGATGAGACCCGGGTGGAAATGTATGTAAAACCCCCCAATATTATATATATATTTATATATATATACACCACGTTGGTCCAGCCATCAAAACACCCGTTCAGTGTTCAAAACACCCACCACAGACCCACACCCCGAGGTCATCTGGGCTGCTCATCACCCAAAGGCACAGACTCTCCCTCTGGGCTCTCCAGCACCCAGAGAAAAGTCGTGTCACACCAAGGCCCATCTCATCAGCCTTATCAGGGACGTGGATCAAAGCCTGGATAACAGCTCTCTCTTCAGACTCAGGAGTCAGATATTTCAGAGGGCTGATTTGGCAATGAGCCAAATGATGTAATTAAGGGATCAAGATGGAGCTAAGCTGGACTTGAATAGCTCAGAAACAGTATCAGATGCATGAAAGCACAAAATGACTCTGCATTGCAGCATCCTTTGGAGGTTCTGGCACTGAGGTCCAGGTTCTGTCTTGTCTGTAGATTAAAACAGGGCTTAAATTCCCCAACCAGGCAGTTCTGTGTTGTTCTGTGTGCTGTCAAGATCCCTACAAGTCACTGCCATAGTGACTTCAGTGTCTGCAAAGCTTTCACCTTCTTTTGCAGACCCTACAAATCCCCCAGCAGCAGTGTGGATGCGGTGTAGCAAATTAAAACCTGATAATAGTGAGCTTTGCTTTCCCTAATCCCTTTCACAGATCCTTTAAAAGGACCTCAGGCATGAAATTCTTGGCTTACACCCCTCCTGGAAATTTTCAGCCTGCATCAAGCAGAGCAAGAGTTAAGTCATGTAATAAAGAGAAGGGGAACTGCTTAAAAATAAAAATTGCAATGAGCAATATCGACTGGCTTCACTGGTGTGATACTGGAACAAGTAGCTGGGGTTAAGTCTCAGAATCTGAGGCTCTCTGAACTCCTTGTCCCACTTGACAATCTTTGCTCGTTCCCAAAGCTTCTCCCTTTAACAGCAGTTGAAGAAACAGCATTTGGAGACCCGAAGGGTTTAGAAATTGCCCCGATTTTTTATCTTGCTGATTCCTGAACATAAGTCACCTCTTGATTGAGAGTGGATCAGATCTCAAATTATAAGTTTGTGTTTTTTTTCCTGATTGGGGATATATTTGTGGTGAAAGGAGCACTGTGTATTTTATTTACAGTGCTGTGCCTGGCTTTAAGATTGCCCAAACACAGTGATATATGCCTGCTTTGTTCTCCTCACAGCATTTTCCTGGCTTTTTAGTGGGAGGTTTATGACTTTTTTTTTGTGCAATATGAATTCAGCAGCCAATATATATATATTTTAATAATAAATACAGTGTTTACAAGAATAAAACCCCAATTCCAGATAGAAATATGCACCCGTGTGTGTGTGTGTCAGTGCCAGAGGCTCTGAGCTCTTCCCAGTGGTGATACCAGGAGTAAACTCTGACTTAAACATTCCTCAGCTGGTCCAAACAGCTGCTCCAGGGAGCTCCACAGCCTGGATGAGAGATGTTCTGCCAGAGCCGTGTGAGGAGGAGGGAGGATCCTTCATCCCGAGGGATCTGTGCACTCAGGGGTCACACCCTGGGAGGATGAGCTGATTTCTCTCCCAGTTTTGGTGCCACATAAAATTCTCATTGCCAGATTAAAAAAAAAAGGGGGGTTTAAGGTGTTGTAATGTCATCCTTCTTCTGAATTTTAGTGTTTAGCTCTCCTGGTGCTCAGATGAGCCAGAGAGTGCAGGGTTTAATACACTTGTGGCTACTAAGTACAGTTATAACCCAGTTATCATGAGTGTGACCCACACTGAAACCTAAACTGCAGATGGACTCTTTTGCTGCCCCATCTCCTTAAAAAAAAAAAGTGTATTTGCAATAGCAAAATAAAATATGTGATACTGTAGAAAATGACACCAGGGAGGCTACGGAGAAGCCATAGCCAATGATCAGAACTAATGGATCACCATTTAATAATAACACTTAGCCCCTGAACAGGTTTGAAGCTTCAAAGAGCTGTGCAAACGGGAGCTAATTAATCCACACGAAATCCCAGCCAGGTATTACTGGATTCTCTCCCTCCTTACACGCTGCTCAGACAAGATTACAGCTCCTAATTGTCCCCCTGGTCACAGGGATTGCTAAAAACGGGAAGGAGCACATCCAGGCTGATGTGAAGCCCAGGATGAACAAAATGAGAGGTTTAGACCCTTGGGAACATTATTTGACTAATGATTCCAGCAATTCTAAGGGCTACTCTTATTATTACCCTGGAGCATCAGAAGATGAAGAGACCAGGTAGGAATTTTGTAGAGGAGCAGGGGCAGGGAGCAGAGCTCAGGTGAGCAGCAGCATGTGCTGGATTCCTCACCTTCCTTGACTGTAAATATTCATTTGGATCTGGAACACCAGCTGTGCAGGTGATAACAGAGCTAAATCCCTCCTCAAACACCGGGGCTCCTCCTCCCTCTGGAAAGGCCATTTGGCTAATGCCATGTTTGCAGGTTAATCTGATCCAGAGCCACCCATTCCAGGTGGAGAGCTGTGAAACACCCTGGAGCAGCACCTGTGGGACCTGCTGAGACCTGTCTGGAGTCAAAAAACAGAAAGCAGGAGCACAACATCCCCTTTCCAAGGGCCTGGCAGCACAGGGAGTGGCATCCCCCCACTCCCAGTCCTGGCACTGAGGGCTGCTCTGCCTGCAGGGAGACACCCTGGGCAGGGCAGGAGCTGGGCAATATCCCAGCCTGGCCATTCCTGAGCCACTGGACACCTGGGAAGGAGCAGGGAGGGAGAAGCAAAGTGTCTTCACTTGCTTGGTGTGCAGCATCTGGGAGCTGTTTCACCACTTTCTACTGTTCTCACCTGTTCTGTATTTCTGATGTAAACTCCTGAAAGTAGGAGATGTCTCCTGAAGGTAGGAGATGTCTCCTGAAGGTAGGAGATGTCTTCTGAAGGTAAGAGATGTCTCCTGAAGGAAGGAGATGTCTCCTGAAGGTAGGAGATGTCTTCTGAAGGTAAGAGATGTCTCCTGAAGGAAGGAGATGTCTTCTGAAGGTAAGAGATGTCTCCTGAAGGTAGGAGATGTCTCCTGAAGG
>JAWWLV010000075.1:4810321-4833489 GCA_035041135.1 Platyrinchus mystaceus
TGCTCTGTTCCTGGTGGGTTCACATCCCTCCCTCTCTGCCGGTTCCCCCGTGGCTGTGGAGTCACCCCAAGAGCTGAGGGGGTTTGTTCCTGTGCTGCAGCCCCAGCCAAGCTGCTGTCCTGCAGCTGGAACACCCAGAGCACACAGAGCTGCAAATGCTTCTGTCTCACAGAGGACTTTTCAGCTCATCCCCTTCCCTGGCTGCTCTTCAGGACCAGCCTGGACTGTTTCCACCTGCAGTCAGGAAATGCCAGGCTTGATAGACCTGAGCTCTCCTGAGTCATCACAGATTTCTCCAGATCACTCACTGTGTAGTTCTGTAGATCAAAAAACCCACTTGTCTCTCCCTTTTAGCATGTGGTTTGTGATTATTCAGTTGGGGGTCACAGTACAACTAACTAATCTTCAGGCTTGCAGGGCATTTTGCCATCAGCAATTCAGCACAGGGGAGGGGAACAGAATTATTCCTTTCCTTTTGTCACTGGTCCTCTCACTAATATCACAGCAGTGAATGGGATCAATGAGAATGTGCTGCTACACTTCCTTAATGCTTTATTACAGGCACCAGGGTCCTGCTAAACAGCATAATAAAATATCAATAAATAGACTGTTTGCCGTAAAGGCTCCTTCTGCTTCTGCAGTTTCTCCACCTCAAGCAGGATTTCTGCAGCTGGGGATGTTTCAGTGTAGCCAGAAGGTACTCTGGTATGCAGGGAAAGATGGGAATGGAGAGATGGATGAATGAGTGGATGGGCTCTAGCAGGCACAGGGACTTTTTCTGGGCTGGAAAGGAACGAGCACATCACCAGAGAAACACTGATGCCCACTAACATTGTTCTGCTGTCAGCTTCCTGCAAACAGCCAAACCCCAAAGTGTTCATGAAAAGCAAGATGGATTCCCCTCACTTAATATCAGTGCCAGAGAAAAAGAAACATAGCAACGTTTTAGCTCCAGTTTTGAAACCAGGGTTTTTGGGGACCGCGGGTGTGAAGGGACGTTTCATTGGGAAGGTGGTTGAAACATGTACAGAAGTCAGGAACAAAATATAGAAAGGCCCACATGAATCACTGTGATTAAGCCCAGACAAAAATGGGTTTTGGTGATTGATGAAAGCCACCAGGATTTTCATTTTGGATAAAAGAAAGGCTTTGACCTTCCCCCAGAGCAGGAAATCCTTTATCCATCCCGCTCTCCCACCCGCTCCATTTTTGATAAGCATCTTTTCTTTAGTGCCTCTGCCGGGAATACCTGAGCAAAGCTCCTCTGCTGAGAGACAGCTGGGTGTGTGATGCAGCAGGGTATAACACAGACCTCCTTTCTCATTAATAACTAGTGGCCTGCCCAAGCCTTTGAGCGAGCCAGGGCTCTGTGCAGCCTGAATCTCAGCCAGTCTGTGCCTGAGAAATCTCTGCTGACCAAGGTCTGTCCTCCAGCTTCCCCTGGGGCTTTGGCAAAGCACCTGATAAAGATGTCTTCAGCGTGTCTGACATGGAGCTATTATGCTGTTTACAAGAGATCTGTCACAGACAAGTGCCTTCTGTACAGAAGCCATTTCCTCCCCAGGCAGAGCAGAGGACGCCCTAAATTAACTCCCGAGGATGGAGTTCTTCCAACCCCCCCAGTCACAAACCAAGCCATGCCTCAATCTGCGTGGAGCTGCATCCCATAGCGAGTTTGGCTTGTGGGCTGTTAACTGTGCCTCATTTCTGCTCCCCTTCCTTCTCTCTTTGGCTAAGGGATCTTGCAGTTTGTCCAACAATTCAGCTGGAGAGAGGGCAAAATTTGGAGGGGAGGGACAGGGGATGGAGAGGCCAAGAAATACCTGCTGGGAATGCTTTGGAAATCACCCAGAACCGGGAATACATCATTCTGAAGAGGACTGTTAGCATGAAACAAGCAGACAGGAGTGGCTGCAGTGCCAGCCTGCAGGTCCATGGGAACTTTGGATGCCCAGGCTCCCGTTGAGGCTTTTTCCTGATCCCCTAATTTCTGCCTGCTAAAATGAAGGTGTCCTCCAGGAACTAGGGTTTTCCATGGCCCCTCTTCCCCCTCTGTGCTGTGGAGCAGAGTGAGGTGTGTACAGAAGGAAGGGGGGGGTTGGCATCACACAGTGGTGAAGGGTTCATTTCTCTAATCATAAATTCAGCCTCCCGTAAATTCAATTCCGTGATGCTGCGCCTGTGACGTCAGTAAATCACAGCCATAAAGAAGGGAAGGCAACAGCAGCACGGGAAGGGAATGCAAATGCCTCCGGGAAGCTGGGCCATCACTCACAGCAGGGGCAGGACAGGCAGCTCTGGAGGCTGCAGAGGTGCCCGTGCCAGTCCCTGCCCTGCCCTGAATCCCACCAGCTTCACCCAGCACAGCCTGCAGGAGCTGGGAAGAACCTCCTGACTCAGCTCCAGTAGAGGGTACCTTGCATGTCCAGGGCTCATCAGCTCTGTCTGGTACATAAAAGCTGATATCCCTCTTGTTTTCCTCGCCAGATTTTCCCTGGAGGAACAGTGTTTGCTGCCCGTTGGGCACCTGCTGTACAGAGCTGGGTGTGGAGCTGGAAAATGGGGGATTGTTCCTGTTCCTAACAGGTGAGTTCCTGCCCCCAGCAGCGTCCTGACACTCCCACTGAAGGTGCCCCATATATTATGACACATAAAATCCCTTCAGATCCTGCCAAGGAGGAAGGGACTGGCTTTGTGACCCCCTGAGCTGGCACAGCCCCGCTGAGAGTGAAGCTAATGCTGTGTGACAACCCACTCACACACCAGCTGAGGCAGCTCCCTGCTCCCTGTCCTGGAAGCTTCCAGCACCAGACACCTTTGTTTCCCCGCAAAAAGCTTTTCCAGTGGTGGAGAGTTTTATTTCATGCCGCTAAAACCAGCCTGTCATGGACACTGCTGCCTCCTTTCCCTCCCCAGAGCAGGGTGAGTAACTCAGCAGTGGCAGCAGATTGGGTCACAGCCTGATTCCTGCTGGGATCCAACCAAACCAGGAGTGGCAATGTTAGAGGAGATCCAGGACTGCCAGCAGCAGGCAGTCTCCACTGCTTCCCGTGCTGGAAGCTGGCTGTACTGCCCTTGGCTGTGCATGGCAGAAGCCATCAATAAGGTCTGCTAGCGAGGAAACTGGGTAAAAGATTCTGCCCTCCCCTCCTGCTTCTGTAGAAAAACTCATTTCAGCCCTGCAGGCTTCTTTTAGCTGTCTCCATCCCTCCTCTGTGGAGAGAAACACGGACTCACAGCCAGGCAGGGGCCGTTTCTATTTGCAGCCGTCCCAGTGCCTCTGCTTCAGCCACTTGCTGATAAAATGCCCCTCACCACAGAAACAAAGAAGAGCTTCTTTAAAAAAAAAATAATCTACCCTCCCTCCACCTCCAAAGCACGCTTCCAGTCTGATTGACAGCTTGGGAAAGTTCCTAATTATGTCCCCTGGACACTTTGGAGGCGACCCACCCCAGAGCGTGATTTGATGGCTCAGCGACTGGATGGCCTCGTTTGTACTGATTTATATTACAGAGCCAGTTCGAGCCTCATCAGCCTGGCTTGACCTAGTTTTTCCTCTTGCATAGGTCAATAAAAACACAGCAAATAGAGCTAATCAGACACTGAGGATGCACAGTTAATCCGGGCTGGCCCAAACTTAACAGGAGCTCAGAAACTCTGCTGTCAGAGAAAGGAGAGGATAAATCTTTCCTTAAACAGTCAAAGGGAATTGTGGAAGGAACATGCCATTTCCAGGACAGATAATGGATGAGGCTTTTTTTTTTCTCTCTCTTTCTCTCTCAGCTTGCTTCCCTTTTGGTTTGGCTGAAGCTGGTGGATGATGCACGAGTCTCCTTTCCCTGGAAGCAGAGAGCATCGGTCCCTTCTCTGCACTGGCGTTATAACCAATCACCAAAAGGGCGTGAAGTCAGACAAAAAGCAAATGAAAAAAATGTGTGCAGCTGGCTCTAGAGTGTCCAAATAAATCCTGGGTAAATGCCAGGCTGCCTTAGTCACTGGATGCAGCGGGAGGAGGACGACCTCCTTTAAACTGTGCAGTGAGGGGAAGGAAGAGCGGCCACATCCGAGGGCTGGCTGTGCCGTGGCCTCGTGCCAGGGCTGTGGGCAGGACCCAGGCAGGGCTGGGCTGGGCTGACAGGCAGCAGACACACAGAACACACGCTGCAGGATGTGCCTCCCAGGACACACACGTGTTGAGAGTGTCCACACACAGTCAGGGACACCAGAACCACAGGCTGGGCTTTCGTGCAGACACCGACTCACACGGGACGTGTTCTGCGGTGAAACACGGTCTGTGACAGGAGCAGAGCCTGCCAGGGACACACAAACCCCCCACCCCCCTCAGCCCCTCACCCCAGGGACGTGATGGCTGGTCAGACATCACCAGCATGACGTGTGTCCCCCGCACATGGGGGTGTGCAGGGACCCCTGTCTGTGCCCCTGTGGCCTTTGTGTCCCTCTCTGATCCCACTGGGAAGAGCTCTCTGTGCAGATGTAGGGTCACATTCGAGCATCCATCCCAGCCCATGTGCTGGCCTGTTCACAGCAGGGGTGCAACACCTATTCTGGAAACAGCAGGGCTGTGTTACACAGACCATAAAGGTGCACACAGTACAATTAATGTGCACACAGTACAATTAATGTGCACACAGTACAATTAATATGCACCCAGCACACCCCTATGCACCAACACACAGCCTAAACCTACTTAATGCCTCTCACCAGCACCTTTTCCTCCCCAAAGCAGCCAAGTTCTACCACTGACCACAGACCATACTGGGGTGCTCCAGCCCTTTGCCCTCCTGGGGTTACATGCCAGCCTGTGCTCTCATCCCTCTTTTTCTCCTGGCTCTTCCCTCATGCCTGGGGTGAAGGAGCTCAGGTTTGAGTGACGACATAGTGAGGGCATCTCGGTCTGCCTGCTGATGAACCCAACAGAGCTCAGGGTTGGCTTGATCTAGGGCTGAGCTCAAGTGTGCATTTCCCTTGGAAAATTAATATTTGCTCACTCCCATGGCAGACAGTGCCTTGCAAAGCAAGCAGGAGCCGGTGCCTTTTCCCAGGGTGCCTTTTCACAGGCAGCTGTGGGAGAGCCAACCTCCCTTGTGCAGCCACTGCTGCCATCTCCACTCAGGGACTGCGGCTTCAGCGCTGCAGGCACTTGGAAGCAGCCTCATGAGGGCAGGCAACGGGGCCAAGGTCACCCCAACCCACGCTGGCACTCCAGTGAGAGCCGTCAGAGGCACTCCCAGGAGGATAAAAGCTGGCACGGACACGCCAGCAGTGATGAGGTCTCCACTTCTGGACAGAGCTGCGATGCTCCAACTGACCTCAAACCACCCTGGGAAAGAGCATCGGTCCCTGCAGGCTCTGAGCAGCTGAGTGCCCAGAAAGGAAACAGCGGGGAGAAACAGGGGGAAAAGCAGGGCTGGCGTGGGCAGAGGCTGAAGTGGCCCACGAGGGACCGCGGGGCAGCGTGGCTGAGTCACAGAGGACCACGGGGCAGAGCAGGGAGGGATGATGGAAGGGCTCCCAGCCCACTGTGAGGTGTGCAGTGCCCACCTGCACCTTCCCCTGAGCATTGGCACGTGGAGAACAGTCTCCATTCACTGCAGGGAGAGGCTTTACCTGCTGCCAGACCTGCACCATGACATACCTTCACCAGAGAAGGGGGGAGAAGGACCAGGCTCCAGCTCTGCCCTGCTCTCTCAGGAGATGCTCCCGTGTTTGCAGCAAGGGTGAAACAGCAGCTGACAAAAGCTGTTCCCAGGCAATCAGCCCCGAGAGGCTGGGGAGGGCTGTGCCTGCTGGGCTGTGCTGCATCCATGTTTTACTGTGCCGTTGCCAGGGCAGGGAAAGGAGCAGGAGCTGAATGCACAGAAACATGCCTGGGTGTGTGTGTAGGAGCTCCCACTGCTCTCTTTACAATGCAAGGGAATTTCCACACAGGATCCAAGGAAACTGCAGCTCTGAGAACTGGCCCTTGGCTTTGGCTCTCACTGCAGCGACTGGGAAGAGCTGGGTACTTTCAGAGGCTCATTCTTCGGGGAGGCAGTTGTGCAATCCCAGCTGCGTGCTGGGACACAGCCTGGCTCTCCCTAAAGAACTGTTTATTCCAAGGATTACAGCATTTAATGGTAGCTTGGTAAGGAAAGGTTTATCAGCAAGGTTATGCTCCCGAGCCAACGTCCTCGCGCTGACGCAAAAGCAAGTGGGATATGTCCATCCAGGAAAGACACAGTGGAGCAGTGCCTGAGATATCTGGGTTTTATTTCCCCTGTTTTATCACCTCACGCCCCAGCACTACTGTTGGAAAGCAGAGCAAGGCCAGGCACAGTGACTCCAAGAGCCAAGTGGCACCACCAGCTGATGCCAGCACCCATGAGAGACCTGCCTTCCCCTCCTGCCTCCAGGAAAAACCCTGCTCGGTGTGGATGCTGCCAGGAACTCCAGCAGGGAATCAGCCTTTGCAGAGCAAAACCATCCTCCTGCCTGCTGGCCCTGCCTCCCCACACCCCACTCCACAGCACCGTCCCCGTGTCTCCGGCGTTGGAGCATCAGCGTAATGTGATGTGACACCTTCCCCCACACTTTGTTATAAATATCATGTTTCACTGTAACTGTGTCTGACACCCCCTTGGAGGCATTTTCTCATGCTCCCAGCCGGGATGTGGGCACGTGTGGACCCCCCCAGCCCTCCCTGGCTCTGCTGGCAGGGGCTGCCCACCATCCCCTCTCCTTCCCCAGCACCAGCGGCAGCGAGGATCGGTGGCACTGGGACGGGGCGGCGCAGGATGAGCCGTCTGGAACGATTCCCTCGCCCTCAGCCTGATCCTGCAGGAAACAACGCTGCCAGATCACACCTCTCTGCCTTCCTCCTTCCATGGGATGGACGCCGGTGCAAGGGATGGGGGCTTGGAGCTCCTGCTGATGTTTATTAACATATTCCCACCGTGCCCCCGGGGCACCCCCTTCCCAGCCACACGTGCCTGTAGTTATAGAAAATGCCACTAGATGTCTGTCAGGGTCCTGCACATCGGCTGCTGGGGACAGCCCTGGGAAACCGGGGGGGGACAGGGCTGGGGTGCAGGCTGTGCTGGGAGCCGTGCCTGGATCGGGTCCAGCATCCCACTCAGGATTTCTGATATTTTTCAGGCCTGCAGGAAAAAAAAAAAAAATCTCCATTTGAAACTTTGTAGAACCACGGGATGGTTTGGATTGGAAGGGACCTTAAAGATCATCCTGTTCCAACCTTCTGCCACGGGCAGGGACACCTTCCACTGGACCAGGTTGCTCCAAGCCCAGTCCAGCCTGGCCTGGAACACTTCCAGGGATGGGGCAGCCACGGCTTCACTGAGCATTTCCTTCCTGCTGAAGGGACAGCCACCTCCATGCAAGCACACAAACCTATTTATTCCCTGGTTGGCTTCTCTTTCCCTCAAAGCACAGCAATCCCTCTGGGATGGGGCAGTGCCTCTGCCCACAGAGCCACTCACAGAGGCCAAGTCATGGGTCAGCTGCCCCAAAACCATCCCTGAGGCTTCTTCCAGCCAAAGGGCAGCTGCAGCTCCACGGTTTCACCTCTTGGGTATCTCTTTGCGGCAGATGCAACGCAATTACCATCACTGCTGAAAGGCAATTACTGCTCGAGCTGCTTGAGAAATGCCAGTTATTTTTTTCAGAGGAAATTTGGGAAGGAAATCATCTCTTTTCGTGTTTTGGGGAATTTGAAGTTTCCACCAGCTTCTCTTTCCGCTCAAAAGGAAGGGATGGGAAAGATGCTTTCTTAAATACTGTTGATGTAAAAACATATCAAAGGATAAAAAAGAGAAGAATGCATTTTTGAGCAGAAAAGAGAGCATTTTACATACTGTATTATTTTTTAATCTATAACCAAGCACTTTAATTTTTTTTCCTATTACAAGAGTATTTATCTTGCTATGTAATGTAGTTTGAAAAAATACTAACCAGCTTTAGGTCCAAGTCTCTCCTGCAGAGGTCAGGATAGCACAGGAGCCTCTGCATTCAGAGATGTCCCTCCCCATGGCTGCACAGCCCAACTCCAGGCCAAAGGAACGGTGACAGTCATGGAGCAGGAAAGCAATTTCCTTCACAGCTGACAGCCCAGTGTGGGACTGAAGGTAAAGCCCTGCTAAAATCTCCCAGAAAGGAGCTGGCAGGAGGAAAAAGGCAAAAGGCAGTTGAAAAGTAATGGAGAGGACAGAAGAGAGGGACAGAGGGAGATCCTTGGCTCCCAAGATCTGGGGCTGTAAGGAGCACAAAGCACTTGGAAGTGCTCAGAAGTTGTGTCTGAAAAGCTCCCCTGGCTGATGAGTCAAGGAGCTTCCAATCGCCTTTCAAAAGCTTCCCTTCTCTCTGCTGCCTTTGTAATGGGTGGCTGTTTCTAATTATCTGTAAATGTTAAATGTTCTCTAATTCAATCAGAACAACTTGTTCACAGATGGCAAACCCTTCATCTGCTCCGCTTTCAGCAGAGTCTCTGACTCAAGAGCCATTGATCTCTCCCTTCCCGGAGAGGCTGTGGCTGGAGGTGCGGAGACCAAAGGAGCACTCAGGAACAATTCCAGGTCTTTCCCTCTTCCTTGACAGCTCTCACACCATCCCCTGCTCCCCTGTAACCCAGTTCTCTCTCCTGGGCAGGGCTCTGCAATCACGAGGCTGGCAGAGGCATGGCTTGGGTTCAGTCTCTCCTCACTGCCCTGGTTCTCCTTGTCTTGCCTGCACAGTCCTGCCCGGTGCCGCCTCATCCCACCCCGCAGGAGGTGCACAGTGAGGATTCCTGGATCCTGATGCTGTTATGTCACTGGCAGTTTACTCCCCCCTGCATCCCAGCTCCTGTCACCACCCCGCCAACTCATGTCACGCTCATGCCCAGCTGATGCTGATCCCGTTGGACTCTGCATTCTTATCTCATTGCCTGCTGGTGAATGGCACATGCCAACACTCTGTCCGTTCTCATTCCCTGCTCCCAGCACATCTATCCCCCTCAGCCATGATGCTTTTCCCCCTGCTGCTGTTTCCAGGCTTGGTGGTTAGGGCAGAAAACTGCCCAGGAACAGCTGTGACAGGGATCCTAAATCAGGTATCCCCATTCATGGCACCGAGATTTGCAATGCACGCTGCACAAAGCCGGGGGCACGGGGACAGAGGAGGGGGGTGGGGTGGTTTTCTCCTTAAACCCAGAGGAAACTCTCTGCTGCTGATTCCTAATGATTTATTGAAGCATCTCGTCTTCTGCCCAGACCTAGAAAAAGGGTCTTGCCTTTGATCAACTGGTGACTCACCATCTGCAGCCGGGGTGATTTACGACAAATGCGAGCTATTTCTGCACATGGAAGGGGAGAAAAATAGGCCTCATCATCACCAAGGGGGTGGGAAGGATGGAAAACAAGCTGCCCACGGGATAAGGGTGGCTGGGCCGCTCCCCCCGCACCTCGCGGCTCCCCACGGCAAAGCCGCTGCCGCCGCTGCCAGGGGCTGTGTGGGGGAGACTCTGACGTCTCACACAGATGGCTCCACGCCAGGGTGGGAATAGAACTGCTCAAATTATCCTCTCCACGTCGCGTGGTGGGTCTCCATCAGTCGTGATGGGAGAGAGGGGTGCGAGCGCGGCCCACAGGGAGGAGGGCGCTGGCAGACACCGCTGAGCACAAATCCTGGTGGTGCTGCCAGGGCTGAGCCTGCTCCTTTCCATGCCCATCGTGGCACAGCCACCATCTCATCGCTTCCAGATCAGGAAACTTTATTTCCTGGAAGAGTTTTTCTTTTGAAGGCAAATCCTGGCCCAAAAATGAAATCCCTGAAGACCCCTGTGCGCTTTCTGTGACGTGCCTAAAAGCTGAAGCATCACCTCCACTAACCCCCCAGACTGCACTTGGTGACTAAAATGCCTTTAGCTAAACGACCATCCCCTTTTAAGAGGAGGAAGATGTTTGGCTGTTGAGGACATGAGCAGATTCACAGCTAACATCCAGCCACCCATGAGAGACTCTGTGCAGAATCGCTGCTTCACGGCCTCCCATGGCTGGCTAAGGAGAAGCAAAGTCATTAAAGTGTGTGTTATATTGGCTGGAAAAATCCTTGGGAAGAAGCTCCATGCAGAGCCCCAGTGGGCAGAGTGCTCTGCTGCTCAGGAGCAGTGATTAGGGAGAGTTTGCTAATGAAGCAGATTTTAGTGACTAAAGGCAAGAGGGGAGAGCAGGCTGTTCATCAAGTGGTGTGATGTGGGCTTGCTGCAGCTGATCTTCAGTGGCCATAAATCAGCTCAGTTCTCCCAGCTTTTATCAGCTGAGGATCTGACCCAGGGGATGTGGGAATCATTGAAGGCCGCAGCACCAGCACATGGTTATAAAACTGCTCAGCTTTGGCCACTGCAGATCTCAAAGCCTTTTGCAGACGTTCCAAAGCTGCTCCGGAGCCAGAAAGGTTTTGCTCACTTCTCCTTTCTTTTCATACAATCCCCGAAGGTTCAGCTGCTTCAAATGAGTGAGACCCCTCAAAGCAGAGGAGAGGGGTGTAAGAGGACCCTGAGTAAAGGCTGAGTCAGCCCTGCTGTTCTGATCTCTCTGGGCCATCCCCCTCTGTAATGAAAATCAGCATTTTTCCTGCGGGATACCAGCAGAACGTGACCACTTTCCTCTATCTGAGGCTCTGCTCCCAGCTCCATGCTGCAGGTTTTGCCCTGTGTGAGGGAGATGAAAGGGTGGATCAGTGCCCTTAAAAGACCCAGCACAGTTTTCCCAGTGCACAGATGGTGTGTACAGGAGGATTGCACCCAAACAGGCTGGAAAATATGCTTCCTGTTCCCTGTTTCCCTCTTCTAACTTGTCATCCTCCTCCCCACCTTCACACCTTTCCCTTTGAGCAGGAGCAATGGGCTTCCACAGCCACACAGGTAATTCCCATTTCATGCAGCAGACTCCCAAATATATGAGCTTCTTCCCTTTACCTCTTTCCCCCTATGATGGGCAAGTGTTCCAAAGTCAGTGGAAAAGGAGTTCATGGGAGTTCTCTAGCCCGAGGGAAGACCAGGACAAGCCCTGCCCCAAAATAACTCCCCTTGGATGCATGAGAAATGTTCCAAACTGCTTCAGAGCACCTCCCAGAGGATCCAGGCATTTAGAGCATGACTTTCCAATGGTTTTCTGGACGTGCCAGCCTTTACCCTCTGTGTTATCCACAGGGTGAGCACATCCAGGAGTTCTGACCTCCCTCCCTGTGCTCAATCTGCTGTGACAAGAGGAAATTAGGTTTGATGGGAGCAGGGATGGGTGGGTTTGGAGAGACACCTCTCCTTCCCAGAGGGACATCCAAAGGGGAAGAAGCCCCCTGTGGAGACAGGTGCTGTCCAAGGACAGCACAGAGGAGCAGAGAGACTGCAGTCAGCTCTCACACAGCTTTCCACGTGTCCTTCAGGCACGAGTACCTCAGTTTGGCAAACCCTTCCAAATCCCTGCAGCGAGCAGCGAAAATGAGGCGTTTTCCCAGCCACCATCTGATCCTCCTCATCAATCACTGCTCTGCACTGCCCACCCATCCCTACTCATCCCAGGGATGGAGCCCATTTAGCCAAGCCCCTTCCCATCCAGCCCTTCATCACCAGGGATCGATATCCCTTATTGACTAAGCAGGGCCCAGCCATTAACGAGTTCATTTTCCATCACTTAGATGCAGATGGATTCCCTCAGGAGCCCCAGGGTCACCAAACTTTCATTAACAGAGGCTGTAAAAGTATTTAAATACATTTAAAAGAACCACTTGACAAATGGAGTGAGCCCACAGTCCTACTCCTCTCAGGTTATCTTAAAAGCAAAAAGAGACCTTTGGTGCCCACAGAAGGACAAAAAGCCCTTAACAGCTTGTCCCTGCTATTATCCATCTCACAACACATCACTTCCAAAGAGGTCCAGTTTCCCAGAATGCTCCAGATGGAAATCAGCTACTCATTTATCCCAACCCTGGCTGAGCCTCTTCCAGCCACGAAGGGCTTTTGGCCTCCAAACTTCCCTGCTGGCTGTGGCATGTTTGGTGCTAAACTGAGGCACGAGATGATGAGGACTCAGCACCCAGGTCTGGATGCTCAGTACACTGGTAGAATAGGAATTATAAGCAGGCACTGGGAGACGTGCTCACAGCACTTGGAGATAGAGTCACACCACGAGGGAGGGCAACTAAACTTGGTTTCCCTAAGTCCAAAGCCTTCATGAATCCTTTCTCCTCCTGGGAAGGCTGTAAAGCACCACAGATCTACCAATTTTTAACCAGTGTCTTTTTCCATCACAAAACAAAACAAAACAAAACAAAACAAACCACAACTAAACAGGCAGTAGGAATTAGTAGACAGAGCCTGGCTCTTTGGCTGGTTGAAAGTTTGGATAGACTTGCCACGGGGACAAGTGCTCATCCTCAGTGCCAGGCCAGCTGCTCTCCCAAGGAGATGGGCAAAGCCATCCAGTGCCTTTGGAAAGGTCTCCTGATTTCCAAGGAGCTCAGCAGGAGGAAGGTGACCTCCTCCCCCCAGCACCTGCAGAAGGAAGCAGAAACTCTTGGATGGAGGAGAACTCCCACAGCGAGACAGGAGGAGGGAACTGGTCCACCAGGAGAGGTTTGTCCTCTGGGAGAGAGCAGTAACATCATTCCACTGG
This sequence comes from Platyrinchus mystaceus, assembly GCA_035041135.1. Classification (NCBI taxonomy): domain Eukaryota; kingdom Metazoa; phylum Chordata; class Aves; order Passeriformes; family Tyrannidae; genus Platyrinchus; species Platyrinchus mystaceus. The sequence goes on from JAWWLV010000075.1 coordinate 4,822,987, forward strand.
CCCCTCTGCAGTCATTCCAGGCTGACAGAAACATTTCCCTCCAGACTCACATTGCTAACTCCTCAGACTGCAGCAAAATCCCTCTGAATAGACATCAGCCAGGCCCAGTTGGCACTGACAAAACAGGCTGTGAGGGGGATTACTCCGGGCTCACACAGCATTGTTTGGAGTAAAACCCCTTCCCTTCCTGGGGTGGTGGAGGAACGTGCACAGGAAACCTCCACTGCCTGCCCAGCCTGGCAACAGCCTCTCCCTGCTCACCAACAGGACACTCATTAATGCCCACAAGGTAAACTCAGCCTTTATTATTCATATCTCTGTTTATCAAGGATTTATGTGACAACCCCAAGAGTGATAAATCAGCATCCCCGGGATGTGTTGATTCCCATGGCCCTGTTGGATGCTGCCAAGGCTGATGCCAGAGAGGAGCAGAGGGTCCTGCTTGCAGGGAAACAGCTCGTTTGGGACAGCCAGGAATTAATGGCATGGCTGGAAATGAGGGATAGAGAGAATAATCTTTGCTGGATGTGCCTTAGAAACAAATGGCATTGACTGAAAGGGGGACAGGGAGTGGGGCTGCTCCGTGTTCACAGCAGTGGTTGGGATCAACTCCACATTTACACCAGAAATTCCCATGTCTGGGCTGGATTTGCTGCAGATTTGCTAAATTTAATGCACCAGAGCTGCTCCAGAGGTCCACCTTGACACGAGGCAGTGGGTCTGGCCCAACTCCATGGGTTCCATGACAGGGGTTTTACCCTGCTGATGGCAGTGTGCCCCCCCCCACTTGTGATGGGTGCAGGAGCATTGCTCCCCTGTCACAGCACCAGCCCTGCTGCCACGGCACCAAATTCACCCCCTCGTGCTGCTGACCTGACAGCCTGCAAATGAGACAGGCCCTCAAACCTCTCGACTTCCCGCCCTGTGATCCCGAGATCAGGTCCCAAAAGAGCTTATGCAAGAGAAGAAGCCTATTTGTCTGACTACTGGAAGCAAAAGGCTTATTTCCACTTGTGAATTTGCAGCGTGTCCTGATCCTGACTCAGACCCGAAGCGGAGCGTGTCGGTGCATTTCCAGCGCAGCAGAAATCCTCTCTGTGGCTTTTCCCTCATGGATGGCTGCACAGCAGCTCCTGACACCCTCAGTCAGAAGGCTGTTGGGTTGGGACTCTGTGTCCTGCCTTCCTTGCCATGCATGGGCACTGCCAGGGCCCCTGGCAAGGCAGGGTACAGTGCTGCTCAATAATACATTTTAATTTCTAATACAATAACTGCCTGCTCTGCACGGGCCCTGCCGGTGCAGGGGAGCCCATCGTTCAGATGTTGGACCTGAGAGACGAGTCTGAAGAGCAGGGAGAGAATTCCCCTTGCTGGACCTCATCAGCAATGCCCTTTGAAGTGTTTCTGCTGATTTCATTTTTAATTTCTCCTCTGCTTTTTCTTTCCCCCCTCTATGCCATCGGGGCTCTGTGGATGCTCTGCCTCGCCTCCTGCCCTCCATGGACACGCACACACCATTCCCAGAGTGTTTGTGTGCATGGAAAACAGAGCTTTTAATTCCTTCTTCCATGTCAGCTCCATCTGGGAAGATGACAGCTCCTTCTCTCAGGCATTTGGTGCAGGAATGATTCTTTGCTGGTGGGAACAGGTTGACACACACACAGACCCCACACCCTTTGTCCAGTCTGCCCCTGTGCCCAGCTCTAGTCTGAGCAAGACATGGGTGCTGTTTGCAGCAGTTTTACCCATGCAAGAGCCCAAAGTCCAGCCCAAATTCCCCCACAATGTGTGGCTGGCTGGATTAAAAGCCACTCAGTCCAACCCCTGCAGGGCATTTCCAAGACGTGGGTCCACCCAAACCCACCAATTCCAGCCGCTTTCCACTGAAAGCCCGGAGCAGAACTCATCCTGCTCTCTGCCAGGCTGGGATTCCTAATCTCCCTGGGCTTCTTTTCTCCGTGTATAATGAGGATTACGGTTTAATTCCAGCCTCGCAAGGGGGTGCTGTGGGGATTGCGAGGGTTAAGGCACCGCCACAGCGCTGCAGCGAGGCTGCTACAAACCCTTCCACCGAGGGGGCCACAAAACCCCCACTGCCGTTTGCAGGCTGCTTACAGCTCACCTCAGCTCCCATTAACTGGGAGGAGATTCTCTCACCAGTTCAGACTTAATTCCTTCTCCAACCGCTGGCCCTATCTAGAGAACAGCAGGACAGGACTATCAGTGCTGAATTGCCTTATAAAATGGGATGGTGCTTTGAGGTGTGAAGCAGTGTCTGCTGTCTGTACAGTGTAGATGTGTGTGTGTCTGTCTGTGCATGGAGGAGGCTCTATCAGGAGAGCTCAGAAGTGAAGCCAAGCAGACAATCAGCTCAGGAAGCCCTTTGCACCTCTGATCCCTCATTGTCGACTGCGCTGCAGACGCATTATGTGTGTTTACAGATGAAAAAGCAAAAATAAAACTGACTCCGGCTTTAAAATTCTGTTCAGCACAGCCTTCTGCACTGATTCCAAATGTTTATAAACACAGGAGTTAATGTAATCAGCACTGCAGCAAATACACACCAGGTACACGGCGGAGACAGGAGTGTCAAACGCGCCCCCAGCTCAGAATGACAGGTCTCTGCTGTGGGCTCTGCATCAAACAAAGGCAGCTGAAAAACCCCACTGAGGAATGTTTTAAAGAGCAATTCCTCTCCCCCCTTATTCCCTCCTCCCGAGCCTCTCTGGTAATCATAACTATAAATAACTAGTATAACATGTCCATTCCCACTGAGCCTTTCAAGTCGCAGGGAGCCACTGGGAAGGGGCCACTGCTCGGGAAGACACTGAGGGAATTCCTGGATCCCCTGAGGGGGATCCATCAGCCCAGCCCTGTTCCTGTGCTCATCCCAGAGCAGCCAGGAGCTGTTTGGACGAGCCATTCTTCCCTGACTCCAGCCCAGCATCTGTTCCACCCACAGGAAGGATGTGCAGCAGCTCTCCAGGGAAGACCCTGTCCAAAAGGATCTGTGTCATTGCAGAGCCCTTCCCAACCCCATCCCGTGTCCTCCTGCCAAAAGACCACACTGAACCACGTCAGGAAGTGGGAAGGATTTTGGGAGGTGCTGGTGGAACGTCCTATAACAGCAGGTTGCTGAGGAGACGTTACCTCACATGGCAGCATCAGCAGAAAACACTCGTGCTGGTGGAGCAGCCAAAATGCTGGGCGGACAAAACACTGCAAGCCCGGGGTGGGTTGTTTTTGTTTTTGGTTTTGTTTTTTTTTTTCCCAGCCAAATGTTGTTTCATGCTTTAATGGCAATTTTCAAGAACGATATTAGCGTGACAACTTATGTAAGTGGCGGCCAAGTTCCTACACCACTTCCAGTATCTGTGCCTAAAACAGATTTCACAGGGGTGCAGAGGAAGGGGCTTGGACCTCTGTTCTGATGGCTAGCAGCCACCTAAAATGACTTCTACCATCCCTGAAAATCAAGAGGGGGTAAATAGCACCATATGAGAAATTATTGTCCTTGGAGAACATGGGATTCTCAGACTATCTGAGGCACCAGGTGGGCTGTTTTATTCTCTCTTTGTTTTTAGTGATATATGTTTATAGATTTATGAAAGGAATTTCTGAGCCTCAGAGTGGTTCATGTGTTCATATGGATGGGGAACCCTTAAAACCCCTGCCCTATTATTGCAGGCACCATGTTATATAAAATAGTTTGGGGTCCTCTTCCACGTGTCTGGCTGGGATGAGCTTTAGAAACCATCCCAGTGAGGGTTAGAACAGGGAAAGAAAAAATTGACTGAACCAGCTGCTCTGGCAAAGCAGAAGGCAGTCCCTGCAGCCCCTCAGAGGACATGCACACAGAGACCTCCCCAAATCCAAAAAATGAGTCTGATGCAATTAAATATGTTACATATTACGATCTTCCTCCCCTAGAAATAACAAAAAAACTGCCAAACCAAAGCACTCTGCTCCTGCCTTTCCTGCTCATGCAGAAGTCCCCTTGGGCTTCACGGAAATTTTGGACTCACAAAATGCTGCAGAACGGGGGCCTCATGGCACTGTGTAATAAATCTTAGAAGTTAACAGCCAGAACTGTGCCAAATGTGATGGGTTCTGCTTTGTGCAGGATCATGAAAATAATACATTCTGGCTCAATAAGTCAGGCCTGATGCACCAGGGCGAATGGTCTACTGCTGCTGCTGTGGATAAATGGGTTTACATTTTTGTCTCACATGTTTGAGGTCTGTGATTCGGGAGGCCGAGGCCCAAATCTCCCCATATTCCTGAAGGGAAATCTGAATTTCACCTTGGACGTGGCACTGCAGTGTCACCTGGAATGCAGAAAGCTGAGGTGTGGCTGCCCCAACATCTCGGCAAGGGCCACATCAGGGGCAGTGACTACACATTAAATGGGAAATGGGAGAGTGCAACACTGGGAATGATGCAAGATGGAACACTGATAATGTGGGGGACTCCATGGTAAGTTAGAGAGTCCTGCCCAGGGGAACAATGTCTCATTGGAGGTATCTCTTTAATGGAGCTGGGAAAAGAAATAATGAGATTTTATGGATTAAAACTGAAATTAAACAGATAAACATTCCAAAGAAAGGAAAACCAACAGCCTGCCTGTCCACAAGGACGGGGTTGCACTCCTAAGCTCAGGTCTGCAGGTTTATGGAAGGGGCAGGAGGCAGAAATCATCAGGACGAGCTCAGCAGCCTCAGCTCCACAAGCAGGATGTCCAAAGGAATCCCAGCGGCCTTGAAGCCTGTGAATCTATTAACTAAACCTCATTACTACGTAATAACTTTTGTTATTTCGGAACAAACCTTGTATCTGGCTAATCCGCTTTGTTACAGAGCTGTCCATCCTTCCCTCGAACACGAATTAACTTCTAAAGGAATTAAAAGGAGGAGGAGACTGCTGAAGGGGTCCTCAGGGGTATCTTTTTATAGCTGCTGGCTGCCCCCCACCTCTCCCTTTTCCACTCTGTGTGGTATCCTTCCCCACTGGTTCTGTCCTTTTCTGCTTGCCAGGCATTGATTTGTTCCCGTGTTGTTCTAATGGAGCTTGAAATCAACATGACTTTGTTGTTGGTTGTTGTCATTGTTGTTCACATCTTTGTTTGGGGTTCAGCATCCTCGCAGAGGCCAGGGCAGCTCGGGAGCCGGCGTTAGCAGGCTAAATACCTCCTTAGCAAAGGATCCACAAAGGCTGTGTCTGTGTCCGCATAATAAAGGCTGTTACAAAGCGCAGCAAACCGCTGCCTTCCCTCCTCCAGCGCACCAGCCCTTGTGCTGGCTCTGAATCCCCTCGCTTATCAGCGCACACAGAGGGTGTCCAGAACAAGCTCCCTCTTTCAGCAGGCCCCGTGAAAAACGCTCTAGCAGCTACACCCGAGGCACTGAGGAGAAGACGCTGTAGTATCCACACCCGAGGGTAAATTTAGATCGCCGTGCGACCGCCGTGCCTATTTGTAGGGGGGTGTTTTTTGCGCGTTTGAATCTGGTAGGTGGGCATCTGGCACCGACAGAGGCACGGCCCTAAGGGGATTCAGGAACAAGCCTCAAGTCCGCAAAACGCGGGGTGCTGAGGCAGGAGCACCTCAGGAAACCCACGGAGAGGCGCCCCTGGGCTGCGAGATGCGCCCGGACACGGCGAACAAAGCCCAGCTGCCACCACAGCCGCCAACATCTGCCAACAGCTGGAGGGGGCGGCAGCCTCGGGGTGGAGGGGGGTGGGGGGAAGAGAGCCCGGCCACCCCTCCCGCCCCTTTTTTCCCCGCATCCCCGCATCCCTGCAAAGGGTTAAGGCTGCGCCCTCCTTCCGCCGAGCGCTGACATCACGCGGGGCAGGCTCCGCCCGCGGGCCGTGCGTGTGCGCTCCGTGTGTGCGAGTGCGAGAGCGGCCCCGCCGAGCCCCGCCAGCCCAGCCCGGGCACCCTCGCCCCCCGCCCCGCGGCCGGCCCGGCCCCCGCGCCCCCCGCCCGGCCATGGAGCACCGCAGCGAGCCCCGCATCCCCCTGTGAGCCCCGCCGGGCCCCCCCGGCGCCCCGCGCAGGGCAAGGGCAGCGGGCGGGGGCTGCCGAAGAGCCCGGAGCCACGGGAACCGCCGCAGCCCGCGGAGGGCTCTGCCTCGCCGCTCTTTTATTTGTTTTGCCTCCCTTTTTTTTTTTTTCTTTCTTCGTGCCTTTTTTTTTTTTTTTGAAATCGCTTTTTTTTCCCCCCCCTCTCCCCTCCCCTTCTCACTCTGCTGCCCCGCGGATGTGCGGAGCTCCCCCCCCACCCCGGAGCCCTCCCGCCCTGCCGCCGCCTCTTTGTCCTCCCGCACCTACATTTTTTATATTTTAATTTTTAATTATTTTTTTTTTTTTTTTTGCAACCAAACCTGAGCATCACCGCGGGGCGGGGAGGGTTGGGGCGGGGGGGGGTGGTTGGACCCCGCGGCGCTGCTGCCAAGACCGACCCCTTTGCCCATCGCTCCTAAGGAACTCTCATGGCTTCACGGCTGCAGACAAGTTGCCGTGCATCGTGGTGGACTATCGGAGTTTGCATCCTGGCGGCCGCGCTCCTACCAGGTGAGACGGTCCCCCGGAGGGCGGTGGGCTCCGCCGGGGCTCCGTGGGGATGGGGGACAGCCCCGGATTGGGGGCTGCGGGCTGCCCGCGGGGGAAAAGGATGCGGGGAAGGGCGGGACCGGCATTTTGGGGTGCGCGCCCGGGTCTGGAGCAGGTGTGGGAGCATCTGTGCGAGGGTGGGAGAGGGTCGGGGCCGGTGTGAGCCCCAGCTCGGCTCGGAACAACACGCTCGTTTGTTTTGGAAGCAGCTGCAGGCAGCGGGCTCCGGAGCCCGGGGAGCTGAGGCCGTTTGTTTGCTTTTTTGGATCGAGAGGCGTCTAGCGAGGCACAGCAGCCAGGCTTCCCGGGAAAGGCGGCCACGAGGCAGGGCACGGAGCGCAGATGTTTCGGGAGGAGCGATGGAGGGTTTCAGCTCTCCAGCATCCACGAAATCCCTGCTCCCCTTCACACACACACACACACACACACTTCCCACGGGCTCCTTTTTGCGGAGGGGCTGGACCGCTCCCAGGTTTCAGAGCTTCCTCTCACTGCTTTTGCGCTTGGCTGCCTGATGGCACCTTATTCATCGCTTTGGTTCTGATCCATCGCTTTGGTTCTCATCCGTCTCTGGAAAGGAGGAGATGGGCAGAGCTGTGGATCGGCTGCTCCCCAGCTCGTTGGACACAGCCGGGCGGTCGCAGAGCAGCCCGTGTGTCCCCTCCCCGGGCTCGGTGCTGCCCTGGGCTCCAGCACAGCTCTGGGAAGCGGGAGAGTGACCCACTTTGGGAAGTGCCCTGCGGGGACTCATTTATTCTGCTCCAGTGCAGAGTGGGTTAATGCCATCCTGGAGGGCTTTCCGGAGTCGGAGCCATGGAAAGGGGATCGGCAGTCTGGGTTTGCAGTTTGTGAATGAACTGAGAGATGCAAATAGAGCCGGTGTTTGCCTTTTTGGGACTAGGCTGCTGGTGGCTGGGGCTGGAGTGCTGGCAGCGGGCACATGTGCCACCCCGGGTCGGTATCCAGCCTTCTGCAAGGGTGAGGGGCAGCCTGTGCCTGCAGCAGGAGTGGGATCTGCAGCTGGAGAGAAGTTGCAGTGAAGGCAGGGTGGAATCGCCACCTCTGTTTGGGCTGGGGCTGCGTCTGAGAAGAGCAGCCAGGCTGGCTGGGCTGTGACTCTGAGATGTGGCTGTAGATAGCAAGGTCTGAGCCAAAGGACGGGCCATCGGGGGAAATGCCAGGGCCCAGAGTTTCCTGGTGCTGGCAAAGAGAGGTGATAACACCCAGGGCACGGGAGATAACAGTGCACAGTGACTGGATGGTCGGGCTAAAATGAATGAGGACAGAGGTGAAATGGGAGGGAGGGGTGGTCCAGGAACCAGGGAGACTGTGAGAGGGAAAAGGTTAACAGGGTGATGAGAAGCCAGGGCTGGGTATGCCTCTGTATTCCCAGGACAAAGGGATCTGCTGTGCATTGCAAAAAGAGGTGAGGGAAGGGACAGCCTCGGGCTCCCTGCGATCCTTGTGCTGCCAGGCAGGTGCCTGGCTGGGCTCTGACTCCTCTCAGGATGTCTCAGAACTTTCCATGCCATTCTTCACCTGGTCTTCCCTCCTTCTCATCCTTCCACCCGGCAGCCCCAGGCAGGAAACCCTCCCCACAACCCCTGGGAAAGGCACAGGAGGTGGAATAATGCTGTGGTGACTGTGCCAGGCAAACCAAAAGGCATTTATGCTCCCCCTAGTCCCTCTAGGAATTGCTTTCACCAAGGAGACACACAGTGACCCTGACACAGCCTGGCATCTCACCTTGTCTTGCCAAGAGAGACGTTTTTTCCCCCCACTCATCCCATTTTTGGCTGCTCCCAAGGCTTTGCTGCCAGCAGTCGGGCGGACTCGTCTCCTGCCACTGCAGTAGGGTGGTAGTTTGTCTTGCACTGTCCCGCTGACAGCTCTGCCAGGATCAGCCAGTGGTGCATCTAGTGGTGCCTTGCCAAGCCAAGGGGACAGCCAGCTCTGCAGTGTTCCAGAGGATAATCCTTCCCAAACCCTGGCTGGGATCACCGGCTGCCCTGCAGTCTGTGTGGGCGAGACTCTGGGCTGGAGCAGTCCGGTGGTGGGTGCAGCACAGCTGCAGGAATGTCTGATCCCGTGTTACACATTTATTCATTCATTTATTTAGTTCGTTTGGGCTCGTTTTGGGTGGGCTGGGGATGGATCCAGAGCTGCAGGGAAGCACCAGCACAGTGCTGTGCTCGGGGCTGCACAGAGACACAGCAGACTGGCAGTCCTTGCTAGACCCCAGGTCTGGGTGCCTTTCTGAGGCAGGTAATTCCTCAAGTTCACAGTGCATTGTGCCAAATTCAGCTGAGGAGATACACATATATATATTTATAAAACAAGCCATACGTAAGCTTTGAATGCAGACAATCTTGCTTTTCAAGAAGGGGAGAGGGGAACTTAGTATCCTTTACTACAAATGAATAGGAGCTGTGGAATTGTTGGCAAATGTGGTTTCTCAACCTCCAAGGATGAGAGGAAAGCAGGAGGCACTGCTTGCTTTCTGGGAAACCTTTCATGTCTGTCTGATCAATGCCATTTCATTCTGTTCCCATCCACGTATGCTGCCTCCCCCTTTGGATAATGTTAGCCTTTTTTTTTTTTTTTTACTGATAAGGAAATAAAAGTTCCCTGCTGTAAAAGCTGTAAGGAGTCTCTTATAAAAATCTGCTTTACAAATTATCTTTAATGTGATCGGTTCAATCGCCCAGAACGGATTCAATTCACGGCTCCTGCAGCCTTCCGTGCACATCTGCCCATCCATTTGGAACCAGGTATCAACTCATGCTACATTAGGGCTTCCAGATACTGGTATCAACAGGGGCTCCTGAAAAGCCCTGGGGGAAGGGCAGGAGGGCCCCACTGCAGAGTTTAAGAACACTTGCAGTTAAATTTATGCTTTACAAGCCTTAACAATCTGCCTGTTTAATCCCTGCCTTGAAACTCGTACAGCTTGAGATGCAACCACCCAGAGCAGAGGCTTCATCCTGCGCTCTGCATCTGCACATCTGGGCCTCTGCTTCCAAATGCTGCCCTCTGTCTGGGGACAGATTCCTGCCTGCTGTCACTGGGCTGCCCCCTGGGCTCCCAGAGGGGCCTGGGAACACTTTGCAAAGTGCTTTGAGATGCTCTGCAGGGGAGAGCTGCAGAGGGGGCTGAAGCTTTGACACACGGTTTTTCCATCAAAAGCAGCGTTGCCTGAGCTGTAGTGACCTGGAGGGCTGAGGTCAAACTTGGCTGCAGCTGGAGGGAGTGTTTGTTTTTTGGGGAGGCACAACAGCTCTCTGGAGTGCTGGGAATAGTCAAAGTGTGTCACTGCAGGATCTGGTCCATCTTGTACTTTACAGAGCTGCTTTAATATCCCAGAGCAGCTTCCAAAATGCAAAAAACCCCCCCAACTTGCCAAAGTCTTGTTCAGCCTTTGGTTTGCGTCCTTGGTTGTTATTTTTTGATTTCCCCCGCCTGTCTCCTCCCAAAACTCAGAAACAACAGCATCAGGCTATTTCAGGAAGCCAAAGCGTGTCTTTTGCTGGTATTTTCTCATTAAACCTGACTCTCTGCAGCGGAACCGACCCGTCCAGTTTTACCCCGCTGTGCTGAGCTCATGAGTGTGTGGGTGAGGCGACAGGCTGTGTGAGAGCCAGCTCAGCCCACGAGCAGGAGGGGAGTCTGCCCTGTGGCTCTTTGCTCTCTGAACCTGCAGGGTTAATCAGGCACGAGCTCCCAGCCCGGTGCACATGGAGCCATCAGCCAGGAGACCGCAGGAGCAGGGGCACCCCCACATCCAGCAGCACATCCAGAGCGGGCTGGGATGCGGGTGCTGGACCAGCCACAAAGCTGAGGGATCCTCTGGGCACCGCTCACACCTCGGCTGAGTCACCAAGGGAACCAGA
>JAWWLV010000075.1:4848702-4862908 GCA_035041135.1 Platyrinchus mystaceus
CAGGATGGGGTTGTGCGGGTTTGCAGGTTGGGGATGTGAGGGTTTGCAGGATGGGGATGTGAGGGTTTGCAGGATGGAATGTGAGAGTTGCAGGATGGAATGTGAGGGTTTGCAGGATGGGGATGTGAGGGTTTCTAGGAATGGGAATGTGAGGGTTTCTAGGATGGGGATGTGAGGGTTGCAGGGTGGAATGTGAGGCTTGCAGAGTGAGGATGTGAGTGGTGCAGGATGGGGACGTGAGGGATGCAGGGTTGGGATGTCAGGGATGCAGGATGGGAATGTGAGAGGTTGCAGGATGGAATATGAGAGTTGCAGGATGGGGATGTGAGGGTTGCAGGATGGAATGTGAGGGTTGCAGAGTGAGGATGTGAGTGGTGCAGGATGGGGATGTGAGGGATGCAGGATGGGAATGTGAGAGGTTGCAGGATTGGGATGTGAGTGAGGGTTGCAGGATGGAATATGAGAGTTGCAGGATGGGGATGTGAGGGTTTCTAGGATGGAGATGTGCGGGTTTGCAGGATGGAATGTGAGGGTTTCTAGGATGGGGATGTGAGGGTTTCTAGCATGGAATGTGAGGGTTTCTAGGAATGGGGATGTGAGGGTTTGCAGGATGGGGACTCCGAGGTTTCAGGATGGGGTTAACGCTCTGCACCAAGGCATCCTTTGTTCCGGGCGGGCCGCTGAGCTTTGGCGATGGAGCGCTAAGGAGCGAACGCCACGGAACAGAAACGCCCGCACTTTATGCTGCTGATTCTCAGTTTCAACAGCTGTTCCATTTGGAACGGCTGAACGTGCACTCCGGCTTAGCGGGAGTCAATTAAAACCAAACCGGGGCGGGGGATCGATGTCGCAGCCCAGCGACGCTCATCGGCCGTAAAAGTTGCGTCCTCCCAAGCCCGGATTTTCGCTCCGGTTTGCCACGGGCGGGCGAGATGGAACCGGGGAGATCTCATCAGCGTGGAGATGCTGTTGGTTGTGTTGAATTCCCGGCCCCGACGCTTTGTTCCCGCTCCCGGTGGGAAGGGGGATGAGCCGCCCCCGGCCCCGCTGACCCCCCCTCTTTGTGCTGGGGGCGGTGGGGAGGGGACAGGGCTGTCCCCCCGCGGGGTGACACTGCCTGGCTGCTCGCGAGGATTAGCCAGCAGCCAGTGGACATCTGCAGGCAGCGGGGAGAGGGGGCAGGGAAGCGCTGCTGCCTTTTGTTCTTGCCTTTTTTTTTTTTTTTTTTTTTTTACCTTCTATGGCCAGAACGCGGCCATCCATGTGGGATTTTCCCCCCAAAACAAGGAGCAAGGGAAGCTCTGGCTCAGCCCCCTCCCCTGCAGAGGTGAGCATCTTGCTGTCAGGGATGCTCAGGTGAGCATCCTGCTGTCTGGGATGCACAGGAGAGGAATGCTTTGAGCAGGAGGGTTTAATTATAGATAGGACTCCTCTAACGGCCCTGCCCTTATTTTTGGTCTCACTACCTTTTTTTTTTTTAGGCAAAAAACCCCTCTCATCTTCCTGCCTGTGTATTTGCCAGCAAGGCAGGGGGTACAGGGTCATTCAGGGATGTAGGACGAGGTGTGTGGAATGGAAAAGACCTGATGGCCCCCAGTAGGAGCTTAATTTTCCTCCCCTTCCTGTTATTGCTACGTGGATGCTCCCAATGAACGTCTCTCTGCCAAGATGGGAAACATGGACAGGTCCTTGCAGCACCAAAGCATCAGTGCCTCCTCCCCTGCAACAAACCCATCTGGGTTTCCACTGCCTGTGTCTCCTGGGAGGGCAGGAGGGGGAGGGACCAAGCATCATTTTACAAAGGCTGGACTGAGCACTGGGCCAAGATGCTTCATCTTTAAGTGATGAGTCAGAAATCTGATCCACAGCCAGTGTCACTTTTCACGGAGGGGGAGTTTGCAAAGGGAGGAAAGACAGGTCCTTTGCTTAGAAATTTGGGCAAGAAGTGGTGCCAAGGCAGGAGGAGGAGCCAGGTTCAGCTGATGTTCTCCTTTGGGCTGGTGGTTTGGGCTGCCCAGGTTTGAGGAGGCACTTCAGAAGTGATTTCTGAAAAGAACAGGCTCTCCTGAAATGGGGTCTCCAACTCAGCAGCTCCTTTAGGAAGAGGTCTCCTGAAAAAGTGTTTGAGCAGTTGTTGGGTAGGTCTCTGGATGAGCAGAGTCCAGGTCAGTGGCAAAGGCTTGATTTCACTGGGCACAGTTTCCTGCAAGACCGTGCCTTGACACCAAATGGGAACGTGGAGCTCATCATCCAGACTCCCTCATGTCCAGGGAAATAAATAGGCACTCTCAGGCTCAGATTTATCCAGCCCAGGGTGGATTCCTTATGCACACTGCCTGAATTATTATGTGGTAGGAATTCCTCTTCATTGACTCGGCAGTGAGTGCAGACACCCAGCCAAGATGAAGATGTCTGCACTCTGAGCTGGGTTTTTCCATGCTTGTAGTGCAGGCAGAGTTTCTACTCCTCTCACCTTTCTGCCACTGCAACTTTAGGAGCCATTTCAGTAGCTTGGAGATGCTAAACAGCCTCACAGAGGGGAAGATGGCCCTTTCTTGGAGCCTCCTTCTCCCCTTCCCTGCTTCTCTCAATCCCTGCTTGTGCCTTCCAGCCTTTTTCAGCAGAGTGTTTGTGTGACAGGAAGGGAAAACACAGGGACTGGAAATTAAATCTGGAGAATAAATGAGAGATTTATTAATTTATTAATATGACAGAAGTAATTACTGTCTCTCCAAGATTCATCTCCGTGCCTGGGTTCCCACACGCCAGTGGCTCAGTCCCAAGAGTCACATTACTGTGACAGCAAGGCTGGGAAGAGCTTCCTGAGGGGAGTGAAGGGCAGAACACGCAGCCTGGGCAGGCTGTGCACCCTGGCACTCAGGCTGGGTGGGCACACAAGGCTAAGACAGGGCAGGGATGACTCGACTGGAGCTAAACCATCATCTCCCTTTCAGCTGCCTGTGCTCGGTGCAGGTAATTCCCAGCCCAGTGCTTCCTCTGGGGTGTTGCAGGGGACAACCCAAGCCAAGTGACCTGGCTGGAATCTGGTGTCAGCACTGCAGGAGTTACTCTCCATTCATTTAAAGGAGGGCTTGACTCTGAAAGCTGAATTCTGGCACCAGCAGCTGAGAGTCTTTGCACTGCTCTTGCACTCCTGCTCCTGTTAATGTGGCATTTAACACCAGTGTGGGCAGAATCCTGCAGTCCCACGGGATGCCAGAATGTGCTGATGAATCCCCTGGCTTCAGCTCCAGGCATTATCAATGAGAAAGCCATTTGTCCTCAATGTGTGCATTGAAAAATTCTCAGCTCATTTTATTCTTCCTCACCCCCAGAGCAGGAAGGCCTGGGACTCTGTTTACAGTCTGTTTGAACAGTGGTTCAGAGGGTTCACAATGCCCTGGCGAGGCTTCTTAGGCTGTGGGTTCAGCCAGTGACTCTTCTCTGCATCCCTCAAGATATTCTGCTCTATTTCTACCTCTTTGCAAAAAGACAAAGGATGGAGAAGAGCCTTCAAACAAGCTTTGTGCATGCTTGGGCCTGATCCTTCCTTGGCTAGCAGAGGCAGACGAGGCCAGCGGGTTGTGGCTAAAAACTGCTGCCGTGGTGCTTCCAGCTGGTGTCTTTGCATTCATGGCTGTGGAGTGCAGAGGTTTCAAGGCAGAGGTGACAAGGAAATGTTTCTGCAGTGAGAGGTCAAGTGAGGCTCCCCAGCTCTCCCCTTCCCACTCACCCTGTACGCCAGGGCTGAGTTTTGCCGCTCTGAATTTGTGGGGTTGCCCTTCCTGGCACAGAAGAGCGATGCTGTTGCGTGCAGAGGTGCCAGAAGGGCAGAGCAAAAGGGTGGGAGGGTGGGAGAAAAGGGAAAAGGAGCAGGCAGTGTGAGTCAGGTGGCTCTGTGCGTGCCTCTGAGCCTGCCACTCCGCTCCCCTTCCTCCTGGGAAGGCAGAGCTGAGAGACAGAGGGGGAGCCAGGGCTTTGCTGGCTGCCCTTGACACGCGAGAGGGAAATCACCAGCCTGGCAGGGACCCCAAGGCAAGCAGCTCCAGCACAGCCTGCCTCCCTCTCACCCCACCCCCCAGGAGAAGGCAGGGCTGCTGCCAGCAGGCCCTGGCACCACAGCCAGGCTGCCAGCTCCAGAGAGAGCCCAGGGCTTCCCTTGGCGCAGGGGGAATGCTGGAGCTCAGCACTCTGGCTCCCAAAAACAGCCAGAGGGGAGCTGGAGCTCTGCTTCAGAGCTGAGCTGTGCCACAGGTTGAGCTCAGCAAACAGCACCAGGAGCCCAGCACCTCCTGCTTCCATGCCAGGATCTCTGGGCTCTGCAGATGCTGGTGCAGTGGCCAAGTGACAGTGGGTCAATTTTAAATGCCTGTAGGGGATCCCAGCTGTGGTTACCCATGGGGGTTACTCACCAAGTCATCAAAGAATCAAAATATCCTGAGCTGGGGGATTTTGGGTGTATTGGATCATGGAGTCCAGCAGGCTGGACATCCCAGTAGGATGGTGTGAGCTGCAGGAGCTGTTTGAAGTTGCTCCTTCCTGGGATGTAAAACACTGCAGTTGCTGGAAGGCAGCAGGGTTTGAGCCCCACTTCTGCAGATATTGGCTCTGGACCTCAGTCCTGCCTTTCAGCCCAGAGAAAGTGGTTGGTACGAGCAGCAGGAGAGAAGGGACAGTAGTTAACATGCCTTGGAGGGGCAGTTCCTCCCTGGCCTGGCAAGCCGTGATCAGCTCCTGCCCTGAGGTGCTGCCTGTGTTCTCCTCCAGAGCTAAAGGTGCTTGTTTAAGGGGCCTCCTGTGGAAAGAACCCTCTCCATGTGGGGCAGGGCAGACCCACCAGGCACCCCTGGGGGCTGTGCCATCCCAGGCACTTGGTACAGATGACAGTGCTGTGCTTGCAGCCCAAGGCAGCTCCAGCACAAACGAGGTCAGGCCAGGAAGCCTCATCCCTGCTCCCCTCCTGCTCTGCCCAGCTGCTTCAGGAGGGCTTCTCCTTTCTGGGCCGGGCTTCTCCTTTGGCTGCTTTGTTTACAGGGGAATAAATGACACAATCAGGCGGCCTGATCTTATGTGCAGGGAGGGAGGAGAGGATTGATGCAGATCTTCACTGCTGTTGCAATCAGCTTAGCCCGTTCCCAGGATCAGGGGCTGTGCGGATCAGCCTTGGGAAGGAGGCTGAGACCCTGCTCTGCCAGCGGGAGGGGAGGTTTGGTAGGAGCACGACCAACCCCATTGCCATGCTGTGGCTGAAGCCAGGCTGCTTCCCCAGCCCTTCCAGCCCTTTTTCCCTCGCTGCAGTGCCATGTTTTTCAAGGCCTATCCCTGTGGAGTTCCCCTTCCCTGTGCCTTTGTGCTGGCTTGCTCCGTGTTTCTGGGTGACACTCCTTCCTGCTCAGCTCCTGGCTCTCTTCCTCTCCCCATATCTCACATCTGGTGTTCCTATTTGCTCAGATGTGCTATGGCTGGAGGGATAAAGCAGAGGGAACAGGAGCATTGCCTACCTGTGCCTGCCAGCCCCTGGAGGCTCACGGCTGCCACAGTAGCCATGGCCGGACGTGGGACGGGGAAGGTGGATAAGGGAGCGTGGGAGAAAAGGGCCTGGGCACAAAATATTCCAAGTGGGGAAAATTGGCAGGGTTGCTAATGCTCTAAAGGAGGAGGCAGCCCTTTCTCAAGCCCTGGGGCAGATGGGTAGGCAATAAAGGAGAAAAAAAAAAACAAAAAAACTAGAAATGAGATCCGCCAAGCTGACGGCCCAAGCAAGCCGAAACCTGCCTGGTGAGGCAGCTTGTTCCAGAGTGGGAAGGGGCAGATTCCCTGTCAGGACTGGCTCTGCATGGTGCCTTTCTCATGGTAATAGAGCCCAAAGTTTCCAGGAAAAACTGGGCTTTTGGTGTCTGGAGGGGAACTCTGCCCCCGACCCTTAACCGTGACTCCAGGCTGGAGGAAGCCTGTGAACCCAGTTTGTGCCCAGTTTGAAATGCAAGCCCAACCCAACAATTTCTCTGTGCAAGTCACAACTCACAGAGCTTATCTGGGTCCAAGCTGAAGCCACGCTGGGGCTAATTTACAGTGACAGAATAAAAGCAGGCTCATTCCAGCACCACACCAGGACCTTTTACTTGTGCTCCAACACTGAAAACCCACCAGAATAGGAATGAGAAAGGAGACCTTTTTGGTGGGTCTGCTGTGTCAGCTGGGTTTTTCCTTCACGGGGGAATCATGCAGTCCTAAATATCACCCCACTACCAGGCTGCACTGGTCATTCCCCTGGTCCAAATGGAGTATGTGCGACTGTCCTTGACTCTTCCCACCAGCTGCACCCAGCCTGCCCACCCTTGCTGAGGCTGGAGGAGGGGAGGGCAGTGGTTTTCCTGCACATTTTCCTGTTCATTAGGGCTGGGAGCTGGAGCACATTCCTCAGCAAGCCAGCACAGACAGCTCACACCTCTCCCTGTGCTCGAGATGGCCCTTGTGTGATAGGTCCAGAGCGACAGGCACTGGTTCCATGTCCCTCCTGCTTTCCCGTGGACATTTCTCACTGAAGCTGCCTTTCTGGGGCAAGTTGGAGCAGGCAGCCCAGCCTTCTGGTTGGACAGGCTTTGTTTGTGCTCTGGGAGAAGCGGAGAGGTTGGGAGCTGGGATGGGAGTTGCACGGCTGTGGCCTGGGAGAGAGAGGGGACGTGTTGCAACTCGCCGCCCCATCGCTCCCCTTCTCCCGTGTTCCGTCTCGGGGTTTTGGAGCTTTGGAAATCTCTCCCTGAGAAAAGAGGGGTGTGAAATGGTGCCAGAGGGGGAGGCAAAGGATGGAAAAGGGGAGCAGCAGAAGCAGGTGATTGTCTCATGGGAGTAACCGTGGTAGAGTCTGAGCTCTGAGTGCCGGATCGAGGCACAGGGAACACCAGCCATCCCCCAGGAGCTGGCACTCCAGGCTCTGGAATTAAATGGGGAGTAGACTCCTGTCCCTTTGGAGGGCACCTCCCCAGTGGCATATATAGCACTCTGGTAGCTCCAGGAGGGTCCTCTGAGATCCCAGGGCCCAAACACAGCTGGATCTGTGGAGGATGGTGGGAACCAGCCTCGCCCTTGCCGTGTTGCCGGAGCACTGAGAGCTCCATGCCATGACAGGCTATTTCATAGACAGCTGGACATTTGGTGGACAGAGGAGCATCATGGGGCACCTTCAACGTGTGGCTGAGGGCCCTGTTTTCCCTCTGTCCCGTGAATCAGCCACGGGACAGAGCAGTGCTCACACTTGATGAGAAGGAATTGTTTCCCCCTCTTCTACTCAGCTCCTTCTCCATTTTAGATGCTTTTTCCCCCCAGTCCTTTATCTTTCCATCACTCTCCTCTCTCTGCCATCCTTCTGTCTTTCTCTGTGTCATCTGCATGTCTGCAAAGTGCCTCTGCCCAGACACAACAGATGCTGAAGGGCAAGACTGGAACCACTCTAGATGCAATCTCCATTTTGCTCAAGGATCATTAATTACCTTGATGATTAAATACAATTAAAGATCCGTAAGACCTTTCTGATATCAGAGCCCTTAGCAAGGGCAGCTTTTAGGGACCTGCACCGACAGTAAAACAAAAGGAGGAGACAGACAAGTAAATCAGGGAATCCCAATTAAAATCCGTGCTTAGCTCATTAACCTAATTACACATTGTGTCTCGCTGGCCTCGACTCCATTGAGGGGGAAGAGAGGCAGCGGTGGGGGCAGGCTGGGTTCCATGTGCTGATCCTACAGAGGTTGTTTATGTCAGATCTCTATTGTCTCTTTGGCTGAGAAAATGGCCTTTGTGGGGGATTTGGAGCCGGGCTGCGGAAGTCGAGCAGGGTCTGTGCCAAGCCCTGCAAGCCGTGTGTGTACATGGAATTACAGCATGTGTTTCCTCTTCCCTGAAATGTTCTTTCTTCACACACCCTGCTCTGTGTTCTGCTTGTCAGGTGGCTCCTTCAGCCCAGCTCACCCTCATCCCTTCCCCTCGGAGAGGCACTGGAAGAGGAGAGGCTGAACGGGGTGATAATGGGGTTGAGGAGGAGAGGGGGTCTCTGAGGGGTTGGTGCTGAGCAGGGAGAACCCTTCCTCAACTCCTTTGCTGTGGAGCTGAGGCTGGAGCACGCCAGAGCTCCCTGAATTTGGGCTTGCTCTGCAGGGAGCTGCCTGCTCTGATCACCTGCTGTGGCACCAGGCATCCCTGTCCCTTCTCTGCTCCCCCCTTCTCACACCGGGCTGCACAAAGGCCTCCCCTTCTCCTGTCGTGACAGCTGGGTCCGAGATCTTGCTCCCAAAACCTGGCACAGAAGTTTCCCCAAGAGTTCATGCCCGTTATTGGGGAGGGAGGGAGGTTTGGTGTCCTGGAAGCACGTCTGTCCCTCCAAGAAGGGGAACAGGGACATTCCCAGGCCCTGTCCATGCCGAGTGCAGGTGACTCATGGAGCTGTGGTTTTTCCAGCCCGGAGTGTGAGGGCTGGATGCTGTGGGGTGTGAGGGCTGGATGCTGTGGGGTGTGAGGGCTGGATGCTGTGGGGTGTGAGGGCTGGATGCTGTGGTGTGCAGCTGTGCTCAGAGGGCCTGGCTGCCTACGTGTCTGCCTTCAAAGGGACGGGGAGGAGGCGGCAGGTCCCGGCACGTCCGACCCAAAACCCGGCCGATTGGGAAAAGCAAGTCGGAGCTCGAAGAGGTCAGGGCGCGGCTTCCCGTATGGAAACGGGAGAGCTGGAGACCCTGAGTCCCGTGGGACCAGGCTGGCACTTCCCTGGTACCTGCAGGGAGTCAGGAAAGCGTGGTCCCCTCAGCAGAGCAGCCATGGGGGCAGCAGAGCCACTGGTGGCTGAGAGGGGACTGGATTCCCTGGATCGCTTGGGAAGCAGGCAGGGGAAGAGCAGGGGGGAGTTAGGCATGGGCAGGGGTTTTGACAGAGGCCCAGCACAGCTTTCCAGTGGGCTATTTGAGCTCCTGATGGAGAGCCCTGCCATGGCTGCAGGTGACTTCACACCTGGTAAATGGCCATCCTTGCACTGGGAAGAGCTGCTGTTCAGCACTGACTCCCATCTTAGTCTCTTGGGAAAGATCTGTGCCTTCCCTTCCCTCTGCCCACATCCAAACACACCCAAACACCATTTTCTCTCGCTCTGTGGGCATGTGAGGAAGATGGCAGGGATATGAGGGGACCACAAACCATGGGGAACTGCTGGGAACTGGGTAGGGCTGGGTAGGATGGGGACAGATAGAGACCAGGGATCTGCCTCTCTGCAATGCCAGGAATGGAAAAGCAACAGCTTTAAACCCTGCTGCAGTTTTGCAGGGCGTGTTGTGGTGCAGGTGGGAGGTTTGCAGTTCACTGCTCTGGGATCACAGGCACTGCCCCAACCCAAACATGGGACTCTGAGGTGCAGGAAAGTTATAACCATCACCATAAAACTGCGGGCCAGCTCTGCAGGAGAATTTAATCTAGCAGAGGATCAGCAGGCAGCCTCAGTGAGACATCCCAGCCCCACTGGGACAGCAGGGCTTGCTTTACACATTGACCACTCTTTGGCTGCTGCTCTGCTTCCAGGTAATTAAAACGGCTTAACCCTGCAGCCCAAACAGCTGCCTGCAGATAATTTGTCTTTATGCCCAAGGGACCCTTACCTCACTGTCTGCTCCAGAGAACCCCTTCTCTGCAAGGCATGTTTGGAGGATACAAAGATTTCATCACACAGTGAGAGAGTGAAGGCAGGAACTCAAATACCTTTTTTTCTAAAATCAGGGAGATGGAAAGAAAGAAGGCAGAGGAGAAGATAAAAAACAGATCCTGGGGATGTGAAAGAGCAGAGGGTTTGTAGATCCTGCAACAAGAGGATTTTGAGTCTATTTCTGTGTTATGCCAAGTGTGTCTGGAGTATTCCCAGAGCAAACAATGCAATTACTTTGGATTCACACTATGCCACTGAGTTGTCAGGCCTGAGGTTCCAGCTCCCAGAGGATGCTGTGCAGACTTGCACAGAAGTTGTTATGCTTTCCCAAGGGATATGGAAGCTCTGAGTGGAAAGGCCACGTTCACTTTTCTGAGGACAACTGTAAACTTCCTCTTCCTCTTGGGCTTCCTGTTGCTTCCCTGCCTGAGTCCTTCACTGGAGGACATCCACAGCAAAAAATCCCAGTCCTTTTCTCGGTGCTCGTTGAGCTTGTGAAGCCTCCAGGGTTGAGGGCACCTTGGGGAGCACACTGGGTGTCCTCAGCCTGCCCTGCACCCTGCAAAGAGCCTGTTATTTTCCATTTCAGGGGTGTTCCTTCTTCCTGGTGGGATCTCTCCTGAGGAAGGTGTGTCTGCCCCTCAGTGTAGGCTCTTCATTTCCCTTTGGGGCACATCATCCTCATCCTCTGTGCTCTGTGCCCTCCGTCTCGTTGCCCCTCTGTGTTTTGCTGGGTCAGGGCACGGTGTGATTTCAGATGCAGAGCTCATCACCCTTGCATTCTTGGACTGCTCTCCACACTATTGATCTGTTTAGAGTTCCCTGTGACTGCCATAGATCTGGTGCTGTGACAGCATCAGAAACACGAGATTCTCAAGTCTGGTGCCTTCCCAGAATTAGCAGGAAACTTTTGGTTTGTTTAACTGCCTCCTCTCAGAGTTTCTGCAGACAAGCCAGACACAGTCCATGAGACCTCTCCCCTCAAGACTGAGCCTTTGAACTCTCTTAATTCCTGCACTAATAGGAGTTAATGGCATTTATCTACGTGCTTATCTTTCTTTTCCCCTGCCTGCTTGTCACTCCCCACACTGAAGTTTCTGGGTACCTTAGTACCAGTAAGGGTTTGTGGCATCCAGGTGACATTAACCCTTTTTCCATGATGGGAAAATTACTGTTCAAACAAGTTAAGAAGCTCCTTTTAATCTCTTTTTCCCTGGTTCCTCTTTTCTTTTAATTTATTTTCCATTCCTTCAGTACCCATGTAGTTATTTCTGGAAGTCTTTCTCCGCTATGATTCTGGTCATATTTTTTACCAAGTTGGAAATGGGACTTTTTGTCCTCTTTTCTCTTCCTGTTAGCTATTTATATCCTTCCATCCATTTTCTTAGGTAGTCAAGCACCCAGCTGTGTTATATCTGTCACCTTGGTACCCGAGCAACAAGTAAAGATGTTTCTGGACAGCTGTGAGTTCAAGCAGTGGCTGCTTTGGGGATGGCCAGCGAGTGACACTGGAGCTGCTGTGCAGCTTGTGAGCAATCCAGGCCCAGCTGCCAAGTCCAGAGGTGGTGAAGCACCAAGGGGAGCCGTGGCCAGGCTTATCCCATCCTTCTGTGGAGCACCAGCACCGTGGGGGAGGTGGTTTTTATCTCTTAGGGGTTCATTCTGCACAGTTCCTCCTTTGTTCCTCATGTGGAATGGTCCCCAGCTGGGACACGGCGTGGTAGTTCAAGGAAGTCAATGGTTTGGGTTGGAATGGGCATAAAATACCATTTAGGGACACCTTCCATTAGACCAGGTTGCTGCAAGCCCTGTTCAACCCTCCTGGCTGCACAGCCATGTGCTGAGAGATCTCGCCCAGTTGTTTCCAGCTTTTCCAAGTTAAAAATTCAGGTGCAGACCTGAAGGACCCTTTCATTTCATTGCTTTTCCTGCCACCAGGGGAGCTGGCTGACGCTTTTGGGGTGAAGTTTGTCTTAAAAAATGCACAGTGTTCTGCAGGAACTGTGTCCATATTGTCGTGTCTGCTGAAAAATGTAATAGTCTGGCTTGTGTTCTCTCTCTCTCTCTCTCTCTCTCTCTCTCTCCCTCTTTATTCCCTCCTGTCTGAAAAGAACAGAAGTTCTCTTAAATAGTTGTTAGTGAGTGGAAAGACACAAACAGCAGAAGGAGGAGGAGGAGGTGGGCACACCAGGCAGGTGGAGGGTGGGAGCAAATCCGTCTGTCGGGAAGGAGGAAGAGACAGGGAGTGGAGGGAGAGGTGCTGGGGTCCCACACAGCTTTGGAGGGTGGCCCAAACCCCCAGAGAACTCCTGACCAGCGTGGGGTGAGACCCAGAAGAGAATGAATCCAGATGGACCCGAGCCCAGAGTGGGCTGTGGAAGATGAAGGTGGGCAGATCCACGGGGATCTTTCTCCTTGGGGGTTGGAAAGGTCGGCTGTGGGGATGACTAAACACAGGATGGGCTTGCAAGTGGGGATGTTGGGTGTTTCAGAGGGAGTTTTCCTTCTGCTTTCAGGCTGTCATTTGAAAAATTTCCACAGAAATGAGATTTCAAAAGAGAACCTTGGCCTGGATCAATCCAAAGTGTCCCATTGCATGACAGGCAAAGCATTCTGTTCTGGCTGCAGCTCTGGTCAGTGTTTTACCATACCCCATTTAAAAGAAATGAGAGTCCAAAAGGAAAAACCATCTCAACCTTATCAAAAGGCTTTCTGGTTTTGTTGTGTTTTTTGGTTTTTTTTTAATTGAATTTTGCCAAAATCAGCACGTTCCAGTGGGTAGTTTTGGCTTGGACTAAATGGCACTTTCCATCAGAAAAAATATGCTGTGCCGGAAATTTTTCCTCTAGCTCCAGTTATTTTTTCATCACATGCTTTCCATTTTTGTGGCAGCTGTGTCAGTCCTCAGTTTGAGCTGGGACAGAGCACACAGGAGTCCCCAGAGAGCAGTTGACCTCCTGCTCTTTGAAGATGGGGATGATTCACTGGAGCTCTCCCCAGTGGCACAGGAAAATCCATCTGCCCTGCTGAGCATCCACATCCTTTGGAACGAGGCTTATTGCTCCCAAAGAAGGAAACAGTGGGCCTGGTGACGATGTAGTTTAACAGAAGTCAATGAAATAACTATGACAGTCAATGAAATATGTCAATTGAGGCCAACTGGGCTGTTTAACCCTCAGACTCTGGGGCTGGTTTCTCCAGCACGAGGCTGGAAAATGGGGTGTTGGCTCTTGGCTGGCTCCATGCTGTTGGCTGTTAATAGATCTTCGTGGGGAACTGATTGCTGTTGGGTTCTGGCTTGTCTCTCAACAATCAGGAGTTGGGGAGCAGTAGGTTTAGAGGAAATCTGTGCTGGAAGGGATTCAGACCTCGGAGCTGCCTGCGTCTCCTGTCAGAGCTGTTGGTGCCCCAACCTCCCTGCTCAGGCACCCCCCAGGTTTGGGATAAAAGTGAAATGTGCTGAGAGAGACCCCCAAACCCATCCCAAACAGCAGCAACCAGTGCAGAGGGCTGTGTTTGAAGGGACACCTTTGTACCTGGACAGGAGAGGTGGGTGAGTCACTCAGCACAGGGTGTCATTCCACCCCCTGAGTGAGGTTTGTCACCGAGTGTTATATCCCAGCCCAGCTCCTCCCTGGGGCTACCTGGAAGCACAAAGCTCACCTTGTTTGAGAAGGAGGTAACAAGGCACGGAGAAACCCTTGGTTTCTCTTCCTGGAAGTTGATCTCTGCCCCTCATTGCACTAAGGATATACAACTCCTGAGTCTTCATCACCAGTTACCCCTGTTTGCCCCCCCAGCAAGAGCAGTGCTCCCACTGAGTGGTGTCCAAACTGAAATGTGCTGTGCTCCCTGTTTTCTCTGAACTAAAGCAGGACAAATCAGCTTTTTTCCTGCAGAAGTCCCTTTGAACTCCTGCTCCTCAAGACTTGCCCTCACCTTTCTGGGCAAGTATAACTGTGTTGGTCTCCCAGGAAAGCAAAGTATCCCAGGGCTGTGAGCAGGCAGGGTGAGGCAGGGAGCATGACCCTGGCTGGGAGGTCTGGGCTCTGACCCTCACTGCCTTCCCCCCCTTCAGATGCTCATGCACAGGCTGCCTTTAATGGGTGGTCTTGTCACTTGTTTACAGCCCTGGGTCTTACAGGCTCAGCAGGCCCCTCTAAGCCCCAACTGTGCAGCCCTTTTGAAGCTCAGCAGTCATTCCCCAGACAGCCTGGCTGGAGGCTGTGACCTCAAGAGATATGGGAGCTGCATCTCCACCCTGCATGGGGATCTCTCTGCCAGCCACCTTCTGCTCAGCTCCCCATCTCCTGTGAGGTCTGGACTCAGCAGAGACTGGTTATCACAGAATGGTTTGGGTTGGAAGGACCTTAAAGATCATTTTGTTCCACCCCCTGCCATGGGCAGGGACACCTTCCACTAGCTCAGGTTGCTCCAAGCCCTGTCCAGTCTGGCCTTGGACACTTCCAGAGATCCAGGGGCAGCCACAGCTTCTCTGGGCAACCTGTGCCAGGGCCTCCCCACCCT
>JAWWLV010000075.1:4864621-4895497 GCA_035041135.1 Platyrinchus mystaceus
GTGTTTTTTCACCATGTTTTGGACAGGAGGCCGGAGTTTATATCCTTTGGTGATTTCCCGTGGCCTGGCATCTCCCCCTCTGATAGCAGAGGCTGGGTTGGGGTAGGGACAGAGGGAACTGGGTGGTGGGGGCAGTCAGATGAGGGCTGGCTGTTAACCCTGGCTGAAGTCACGCCTGAGTCAGCAGAGTTTCGGCTTTGTCGCGTTCCCACTGTGGAGGCGAGTGAGTCATCCCTGATCCAGCCCCGAGAGCTCCCTGATTTCCTGCTCCAGCTCTGAGCCCTCAGCCCAGGGAGGGAAGGAAGGATCTGCTGTTCTCTTTTTCTGTGCCATCAAGCTTATTTTTGTTTTTGTCGAATCTCTTCAGTCTCAAGTTCCTTCACTTCGGAAATGAGGCTCTCTCTGGGTTACTATCTTGATCCCTCTTCACAGCTCCTCATTAAATCTCTCCTCCTTAGCACCTGGAGAGCTCTAATAGGGACGATATTTAGCACTGGACCAAAACTCCTTGAACACCATCCAAGGCTACAAGGAAGCCCAAGAAAGAGGCAATGCAGAGAAAACACTCAGGTACATGTGGAGACTCAGCCCATCAAGATAAGGTCTCAGGACAGTCTCAGCTTAATTAGCTTCCCTCTGCTCCATGCTCCAACTTCTTTCCCCTCCTCCACACTTGATTTTCCAGCTGTACTGTTCTTTTCTTCCCCACCCAACCACCAAATAAGCATTGGCTCTGCATGTGGTCCCCTTTTCTCAGTCTTCTCTCTTGCTTACAGGTCAGAGTTGGTAAGCAAAAAACACCTTGGTTTTCTCCTTGCTGGCAGGCAACTCACTCTGGAGAGAAGGGGCTGGAATTTTTTGTTCTTTGCCCTTGCCTGACCAGCTGGCCACTTTACCCAGGGCAGAATTATGGTCCTGGACATACCCATGGGTGCATCTCCAGGGAGGAAATGGTGGCTAGGGATGAGAAGAGGCAAGTGAGAGGCCTGGGATGTGGTGGTGATGTTAGAGAGGCACAAGAGGGGTGGGAAAATTTGTAAGGCTAAGATGGAAGGAGGGCAAGTCAAAGGAACAAACACGACAGACACCAGGCGGAGAGGCAGTTCTGTCCCTGCTTATGGAGACAGGTAGAGGGGCAGAAGGAGATGTGACTTAGCTGCAGGGAGTTGCACAAGGCCACAGGAGAAAGGAGATGAGAGCTGTAAACCCAGGCACTGGAGGGGGGTGAGTAAGAGAGCACATGGTGGGAAAAGAGCTGAGGAAGGAGCTGGAGTAAAGTCCAGTCCAAAAGGCCTCGGGGGGAGAGGCAGCGTGGAGGGGAGAGTGCTGAGCAGTGGTGCACGTCAGGTGGAGGCACAGGGCAGCCTGCTGGGCTGCTCAGGTGTGTGGGAACTGGCAGCTCTCTCTCCCAGGATTAGCTGACGTGCTGGTGGGGCGGGACGGGATCCGGCTGCTCCGCGGGGACGGGGAGCCTTTGTGCTTTGTTGCTGAGCATGGGCTTTCGGAGCTTTATTGCAGGAAGGCCTTTTTCCCAGTGCTGTGTCAGCTCTTTCTGCTCTGCCAGCCTCCCTGCTTTTGCCATGGGGCATGGGTCCCCTCCCCTTGACTTGGGGGGTGAAGCAGAGCAGCTGTGTGAGAGCCAGGGAAGGTACGGCAGAGAGGGAGAGCCGGGAGCAAAGGCACGCAGTCGTTCCCATCCCACTGCTCTGGTTTGCAGCCCTGTTCCTGGAGAACTAAAAGGCTGGCAGCAGCTGAGGCTGTTTGCAAGGTTGAAGCACAGGCAGCAAGAACCTTTGGTCTGGTCTGGTGTTCATCTCTGGTTTTTGCTGTCCGTTCGATCTGTGCCCGTCACTGGCCTCTGCTTTTCTTTCCTCTATTTGTGTGAGGAGCACCTGGCACAAACAAGCCCTTGGTCTTGCTTAGGGCCTGTGTGTGAATAATCCCAGTGGTGGCTCAATGAATAGGCTTCCCAAACCATAACTGAGAACAAGTGGAGCATCAATGGATCAGGCCCTTTGGGAAGGAGCTTTCGTTCAAGTGGATCCCGAGGCTGCTCTGTGCTCTATTTATCCGAGGAGGGAACACTGCCCAGGCAAGAGAAGGCAGCCCTGCTTTATCCCAGAGGCATCTCCACTGCCCTGACCCAGTGAAGGGCTGGCTGGAGACCTCACTCAACGCAAGGCATTGACTGTTCCCGGGATCACAACATCCCTGCTGCCCCTGCTGGCTCTGGGGATGCAGCAGTGACCCCGAGGGAAGGGCCCCGTGTGTTTCCCATTTGCAAGCCAAAGCCAAGCCCGTGGTTTTTTTTCTTTTCTTGTTTGAGAGGGATTTGGCTGAGAGCCAGCCCAGGCCAGTTGTGTGCTCTGCCATTTCCCAGTCAGATCCCATACAGCTCCCAGCTGGGGTAAGGGGTGCTTGGGTGGTGCAGTTTCTCTTGGGGTTCCCTGGTGTTATCTCAGCCCTTTCATGTGCAGCCATGTCACCTGCAGCTGTAATCTTGCCACATCTCTTTTCTCTCTCATCTCTCCCTTCTAAGGCCCCTTCCCCCTGTGTTGGAAACTCGGAGTCTTCAAATCCCTGTGGTGCTAAAGCTCCACGTTGAAGTGGGGCAGGGCTGAATCAGTGGATGACAGAGAGACCTCCAGTAAAAGTTTGGATGCCACAGGAAGTTCATGGGGGTGACTCACAGGAGCCCACTGACTCACTGGAGACCACTCCTTCCCTGCAGTGGGCTCCAAGCCATTGAGCAAACAGGGTGAGGCAGGCACTGTGCTCTTGGAAGAGCAGCACAGTACTGATTTAAATGCCTGGCAATCAATACAAAGTCTCCCTGGCACGAAGAAAAGGTACCTAACCCCAACATCTTGGCCAAGCGCCACCTCACACCTTTGCTTCTTGCCACCTGAAATTCCCCCGCTGGGATTTTCAGGAGCTTCTCTCCCGTTTCCCACCCTGCCTGTAACGCACCTGTGGTGTTCCTTTGGGCTGTTGGAGGCAGCTTGTGTGGCGTTTCAGACCTTGTTTTCCACTTAAAAATAGGGGAAGACTTGAAAGGTGAGCTCAGAAATACCAGGGGAGGAATTTATAAGTTCCAGCAAGTGGGAAGTGTTGAGCTCCTGTTCCATCCCATTTTTCCCCCTCATAGAAAGTTCTTTGACATCTGTTTGTAGTGTCTGTGAGGCAGATGGGGCCATGTATGGGACATAATTGGCCATTGCCAAGGTGCTGTCTCGAGCTCAGGTGCTTTTTGTAGGATCTCTGCAGGTTGAAGTGATGCATCAATTTATCCTTCTGTAACATCCGGCTGCTGTGACCCTTCAGTTTGGTTCTGAGTGCTGCAGAGACTATCAGGAGTGATTCCTCTGACATTTGCATCAGTCATGATATTGCCACACCAAAGGGTGGCTCATCACACTCCTGCCAAGGGCTGTTTCAATGCCCTGGGGGGGAGATGAGTATCAGGGAACAGGAGGGAGAGAAATTGGTGAGAGGTTGTGCAAAGCAGCGTGGAGTTCACAGGGTTGTTAACAAAGAGGCATTGAATGGAGGCTCAGTGTTGTGTCAGAGCTCACAAGTGCCTGGAGATCATTTCCAGAGCTTTCTATATGGGGGAGCAAGAACCAGATCTGCAAGTGTGGGAGCCCTGATGGAACAGCACCTCCTGGCCTCCTGGGAGAAAGGGTTTTCAGGGTCAAGAGCCAGCACCTGCCACTTTGTCTGCTCCTTCCCCACTGCCCCTCACACCCAGGGAGTCCAGACCTTCCCTCCCAGCCCACTGCCTGTGCCTCAGGGCACCCCAGCTCTGCACGGTGCCCCCAAGGCCTTGCACGACCTGGTAAAATATCTGGGTTTGGGATCGTGGGGAAAGGCATCAACACAAACCACTTCAGAGGCCAAGGTG
Organism: Platyrinchus mystaceus; assembly: GCA_035041135.1. Taxonomy (NCBI): domain Eukaryota; kingdom Metazoa; phylum Chordata; class Aves; order Passeriformes; family Tyrannidae; genus Platyrinchus; species Platyrinchus mystaceus. The sequence goes on from JAWWLV010000075.1 coordinate 4,868,526, forward strand.
GAGGAGTAGGATCTCAGAGGTCTCTGCTAATGAGGCCTTGGCACCAACATGTCTTTGGCACACAAGCTGGGCCCTTTTTGGTCCTTGACAAAAAAAATAACGCCACAAAACCTAATGAATAAAAACGCAACCCGGGCAAGCTGCAACCCATCCAGCTAATCCTTCCTCGTGTGCTGGCTGCCCCTGGGAGGTGTCAGCACGGATTGGTGGGCACTGGGAGATCTGGCACAGGACGTGCCAACAGCAGGATGCATCCCAAGCCTTTTCTCTGCTGCACCAACCACACAGATCGCTCAGCAGGGAAGAACTGAGGCGAATCCCGGCCCTGCACACACACACACATCCAGTTTAATGTGTTCAACCCTCTCCAGAGGCTGATTAGTGATTTTATTTTCTCCTCCTCTCCCAGCCCTGCGTGCTCATTGCCATCAATTATCTATGCATTTGCCCTGATGAATTATTGAGTGTGTAACGGGGTGAGGGAAGACCCGCTGTCCCAGCCCAGCCACTTGCAAAAAGAGGGTGGCAGCACTTTTGGTTTGCCCTCTGCCTTCTGCTTTAGGGTGGGGAGCATGGGAAGCTGAACATAAGGAGTTCATCCTCTCTTGCAAAAGAGCCATGAGTTATTCAGCCACCTGGAAAGGAAACACGATTTCCGTGCAATGTTTGGGGTTTTTCGGGGTATTTTTTGTTTTGTTTTGTTATTTCTTCTGCTGGGTGTTATTTATTTTTTTTTCCCCCCCTCTTCCCCTCAAGCCTCGAGAAAGTTTGGAATGTGTTTTTGTTGAAGCTGGTACGTGTAGGGGCCTGAATCCCAGCTCTGGCAGCATTTGGTTGTTGGCAAGCAGCGCTCACTGAACTGGCACCAGCTTTTTCCCTGGCCAAAAGTCTGGCTCTTTACACCTGGGGAGAGGGTTCTGCTGGACCATTCTGGGGTCTGGTTCGGGATCAGCTCCAAGATTCACTTCCTCTCCAATTTATGTCCAAGTCCAGTCTGCATGGATGCATGGATCCCATGGCAGGGAGAGGGTGGAAGAGGGAGGGTAGCACTGGGAATTGTTACTACCATGTAAGGTCAAGAAAAATCACTTGATTTTTAAAAGGGTCAGTTCATTAATTTGCAGGGAAATCACAGCATAAAGGAAGGGCATGGTAATGACTGAAGTGAGGGTGTGGATTGATCTTTCCTGTGCTATATATCACATTCCCTGCTAGACTGGCTGACTGTAACCTTATTTAAGGGTCACAGCTTAGGTGCAGTTGGATGTCCCACGAGGGAGAGACAGGCTGTCTGCCCTTCTCCAAGGGGAAGCTGGTGGCTTTCCATCCTCTCCTCTCTAGAGTTTTGCTCATCTCTTGCTCTTCTGGCACCTCGAGGAGACGCCGGGCCACTTCTTCCTGAGCCTCTCTGTTGGGATGTGGAAATCCCGGTTCAAAGGGATCCCCTGGGGCCTGTGGGGGGTCAGGGAGCTTGTGTGGGAGCAGAGCCAGCTGTGCCATCGCCCCAGCCCCGGGCAGGCTCTGCCTGGGGGCACCAGCCCTTCCTGAAAGCGGTGCTGATGAATCCGCTCTCCCCCAGCCCTGGGAGAAGGAGGGAGAGAGCTGAGCACACCCCCAGCCAGCAGTGCTGAGGAGGGTGGTGGGCTGTTCCCAAGGCCCTGGCTACGTGCTGGAGTTGCTCCCCAGCAAGCTCCCACACGCTCTGGGAGGCTCTGAAGGCCTCAGAGCCAGACTTTGCTTGGCAAAGCTGTTCCTCACCTCCGTGGGTGTGGGCAACGCTGCAAGAGGCTCGCTCACCTCCAGGGTGCAAGGAGCAGCACATGCTGCAGGGCATGTTGGAGACATGTCCCCCCTCCCCATCCACCCATTCTTTCCTCAAATCCCAGCATGGCATCACCTCAACCCAGCCCATGCCCTCATTTCATCAGGAAGGACATTGTGGGCACAGACCAGACTGGTGTCAGAGAAATCCTTCACCGTGTCCTACTGCTGGGACATCCTCCAGTGGAGAAACATGGTCCAGATATGACTTTCTCAGAGCAGGAACATCCCTTCCCTCTGGTTTCTGGAGGGAAAACCATGGCAAAAATGTCCCTGGCTACGCTGGGAGGGGAGAGGTGCACCCTGCCAGCTGGGCTGAGCCTCAGAGGACTGGTGCATGCAGGCACATGAGGGCACCAGTGCTTTGCTGTGGCTGTAAAGCGGCTCTGGAAAACATTCCTCAGCACCCAGCTGCAGTGCTGGGGTGTGGGGCGAACCAGGGCTTGGCTCAGGGAAGGGGGGCAAGTCCACACAAAGCTCTGGAGGCCGAGTTTCGTTCGGAACTGCTGATGGCTGTGGTCAGCTGGTGGCGTCTCCTGGCCGGGCTGGGCTGTTGAGGCTTGTCCTCGGGGTCACAGGAAGGAGAAGGGGAGAGGGAAGAGGGCGTAGAGGAGATGTGGGGATTGGGATAAGGCTGAGAGCAGCAGGCATGGAGTGAGGGGGCAGCGTGGAGCCGGCGTGTTTGTGGGTGAGAAGACTCTTGTCTGCCTGCGCTTGTGTGTGTGTGAAACGACGGGAGGGGGAGCCTTGCTCAGGTTCACTGGAGAAGCCCCAGGTACACCTGCCAGGGACCTGGGGGGGCTGACACTGAGCACTTCATTCTGGCCTGGCACAGGGAGCCCATTCATCCCCTGCAGGAGCAGGGCAGGGTGACATTTCAGTTAGAAGATGCTGTCTGGTTTCTCTTCCTGCGCATTTTTCTTTCCCCAGCCTCTCTCTCTTTCATTACCCCTTCGTGTTGCTCGCTCTTTGTACATCTTTCTCTCTTTATTATCCCTTTCTTTCCTTTACTCTCAGGCTCCCAGAATACATCCAATTCCAGATTCTGCCAGAAGTAGGGAGCAAAACTCGCTTTTCTTGTTCTTGCCACCTTGCTTCTCTGTTGTATTTATCATATAAATACTGGCTGTATAATTACCAGAGTATTATCTCTAAATATAAAGATTGGGAAAAGGCACAGTGGCAGCAAAGATGAATTTCAGGGTCAGTCTGGTGGGAGACATTTTTCTCCATCTGTCAGGGGAGGAATCAAGAGGCAGAAGAACTGTCTGAACTCCAGCCACCAGTTTTCCCAAACACCTTTCATCTTTACTCCACAGAGTCAAGACGGAAGGTTCCTAAATTCTGCCACTTTGGGGTTAAAAAATGATCTAGGTGGTACAGGTAGATGGTGCAAGGTGTATAGGCAGTGCTGTAAAATGATTCTTAAATGGGAATTACTGCTGCCCTGAAATGAGGGCTGAGTCTTTGCAGCTCCTTTAATTACTGATGCAGTTCCAGTGGGATTAAATGGATGTGTGAGTGTGTGTTAGCATATGTCAGGATGTGCTGTGCTGATAAATATCAGCCCTTTAACATGCCTCCAGATACACATGCCCTGCATATTTACCATAACTGAGCTGGTGTCACCCAGAGTTGAAGACAAAAGGAAGGAAAGCACTATTGATCCAACCTTCTGGTGATTGTGAGCCCTAGCAGGGCTGACTGTGGTGAAGAGTGAACACCAGTTGTGGGGAAGAAGGTGTTTATGAACATCTGAATGAAAGGAATGAAGCTGCAGGTGGCTGCAGAAGGTACTGAGCGCCTGTAGCCTCAGACTGTTCTTGTTTCAGCCGTGCCAAGAAGCAGCAAACGGGATAAATAAAGGATTTCACGAGCCTGATGTGCCATAACCTTGTTGTTTCTCTCTGTCTGGGAAGGGCACACACACTCATGTCCTCCCATTCCGTTGCAGGGCTGCAAGCTCAGAGCGTGTTGGTCAATGACACAGTGTCGGGGTTCATCGGGACGGACGTGGTCCTGCACTGCAGCTTCACCAACCCCCTCCCCAATGTGAAGATCACGCAGGTGACGTGGCAGAAGGCCACCAACGGCACCAAGCAGAATGTGGCCATCTACAACCCTGCCATGGGGGTGTCCATCCTCTCCCCCTACAAGGAGAGGGTGACGTTCCGGAACCCCTCCTTCAAGGATGGCACCATCCAGCTCTCTCGGCTGGAGCTGGAGGATGAGGGCGTTTACATCTGTGAGTTTGCAACTTTCCCCACCGGCAACCGGGAAGGGCAGCTGAACCTCACTGTGCTGGGTAAGACTTTGCAGGGTGAACCCTTTGCCTCCAGTTCAGCAGACCTGGAGGAACCTGAGACTCGTGTCCCGGGAGCTCAGGGTGGATCTCGGGGTGTAAATTTTGCCTGGGATGATCTTTCAGGCTGACTGGGAAGAGGTGGAGAGCAGGAAGCTCCTCCTCTCCCCAGGCCTCAGCTCCCCTTTTCCCCCCCATCTACACTCTTAAAGCAGGTGCATTAACAGTGGCCAGTTCCCTGTGGGAGGGGTGAGTTTTTATGAGCTTGTAACTGCCAAGTGAACAGAAAGAAAAGACAAGAGAGAGATCCTAAGCACAAGCAGAGCTTGTCCGTGGAGCTTAGGGTTGGGAAGGAACATACCCACCCAAGGTCTACATGACTTGTTTGCTCTCCAGTTTCAGTTCCTTTCTAACATAGGACTGAAAACCTCTGGCAGGAAAGGAGTGACTTCCCACTGTGCCCACTCTGGGGCACCTCCACCATTCTCTCCCCAGAGATGCTGCGGGTGGATGGTGCAAGGTGTATAAGCACTGCTGTAAAGCAACTCTTATAGGGCAATAATTGCTGGCAATTGTTGTGAACTCCCCCCAGGGTCTGTCACAGTGGTGCTAGATGTCTCTTGGGATGCAGTAGACAGGGTAGCATTGGTTTGCCAGCCATCTTTTTATTGATAAATGGTAATTGTGCCCTTTTCTTTGTGCCCTTCCTCGCAGCCAAGCCCACGAACTGGATGGAGGGCACCAAGAGGCCGCTTATTGCCAAGTCTGGCAGGACAGAGAAGATCCTGGTCGCCACCTGCACCTCCTCCAACGGGAAGCCCCCCAGCACTGTCACCTGGGACACCAAGCTGAAGGGGGAGGCGGAGTTCCAGGAGATCAGGAACAGCAACGGCACCTTCACGGTGATCAGCCGGTACCGGCTGGTGCCGAGCCGGGAGGCCCATCGGCAGCAGCTCATGTGCGTGGTCAACTACCAGCTGGACAGATTCACTGACAGCATCACCCTCAACGTGCAGTGTGAGTGGGCCTGGGCAGGGCCTGGAGCAGGGCTGGGGGCAGGGCTGGGGGCAGGGATCAGTGCCCAGTGCCCGCGGTGTGTGCGGGATAAAGTCTGGGATGAAGTCTGGCAGAAGAGAATTTTCGGAAGGGAAGGTGTTGGTCTGGTGGAGGCTGCTGTCTTTTATTTGAGAGTGAAAACTGAAGTGATCCCTTGGAATAATCATATATTTTCTCCTTTTCACACCTTCTCTCTCTGCCTCTGCCATGTCCCTTTTGCTCCCCTCCCTCTCATTTCTTGTCCTGTCATCTTTGCCTCCTTGCAATCTCTCTCCTTCTCCCACCCCTGCCCCCTCATCTCTTCCTGTTTCATTTTCTCCTCCTTGCTTTTTCACAACTCTTTCCTGTCCTTTTCCCTCTGTCCTCTCCTGTTCCCTACTGCTTTTCTCTCCCTTCCATGCCCCCCTGCAGATGAGCCAGAAGTCACCATCGAGGGCTTTGATGGCAACTGGTTCCTCAACCGCAAGGATGTGAAGCTGATATGCAAATCTGATGCCAACCCCCCAGCTCACACCTACGAGTGGAAGCTGTAAGTGCCTCCAGTGCCTCTGCTCTCAGCAGCACATGTCACCTTCCAACAGGGCCAGGGAGCCTCTGCAGACACCTCTCTCACCCTCTGGTCAATTAGGGCCCAGTCCCATTAGTGTCAGCGGTGTCACTCCAAGGTAGAACCTGTGCCTGTGATGAAACTTGCTGCCAGCAGCACTGCAGCCTCAATATCCAGGAAAACTTCCTGGTTCTCACCTCACTGGAATAATATTCTGCCCTGGTGACGTGAAGCAGCTGAGATGTGACAAGGTGATTAATTTGCCCAGCACCACCAAGTGCTTTGGTTGCAGAGCTGGAAAATAACCCAGGATTTCCCTGCCTTAAAGGGGCACAGGTAGCACAAAATTTGTCTGTGTGTGAACAACCTTTCCCTGGAATCATTTCCAGGAGACCCCCACGTGACTGACATTAAACAGAACCAATTCCTCATCCTCCAGGGTTTCAGCTTTTGGCTGAAAACACTAAAGAGACATGAAAAGTGAGTGAGGGGTGTCTGGGGAGTCAGATGGGGATTGGTACAACCTGATGTGATTCTCTCTGCTGCTCTCTCTCTTCTATAAGCACTCATGTAGCTTTAAAAGAGAAAGATCAAATGGATCCTTTCTTCTTTTCAGCTGGCATTTGTCATCAGGAAAGAGGCTCTCAACATGGCTTTGCAAGGAGCATATTCTCTCTCGTTTCACTTCCCAGATCAAACTGTTCAAAGTGAAAGTCTGAAGAGGATTGTTTTTCTTGCCTTTTTTTCTAGTCCTCATCCCCAGCTCTCTCCATCTGTTAGTTCTGCCAGTCTGGCTTAAACTCTGAGGGGCTATTTGGGCTCCTCACAACATTTCCAGGAAAGCCTCATAGGCCAAGATGCACCCATGGCAGCAAAGATGCCACTTGAGGCTATTTCTGTGCTCAGATATTCTTCTTCCCCTTCCTGGAGGTCAGGAAGCAATTACTGCTGCTGCTGGTTTGCTCCTGCCTGGAATGTAAAACCCAGCAGTGCTTTCCTCCCCTCCCCTCCCCTTTGGATGGTGATGAGCAACAGTCAGGGGAGCTGTTAGAGGAGGCAGTGGCTTTCTTTAGCATCCCACCCCACAAGATGTGCACTTGTCTCTGTAGATTCAGGGCTCTGTAGGGCCAAGGGTGAGGTGTTCTGTTCTTCCATCAGTTCTGGGATCATTGGATTGGTGTAGCTGGGAAAGACTAAAATGTTTGCTATAGGTGTGTGCCTGTGTGTGTATGTAGACATGCAAAATAACTGCATGTGCATTTAGGCACTTCTTTACAATCCTAATTATACCCCCATTATTCCATTTTGTTTCTTACAAATTGCTGACAATATGTGCACATTTGGGTTGGGAGGAGGGGAAGGAAGTACTTGAGTAATTTTTAATTGCCTAAGAGAAGTAATTACTTTACTTTGCTTCAGTAATTAAGAATAACCAGGCCATGTGTGTCTTTTCCTAACACATAGGGGCTTTTTTATTTTTTTTTTAACCTGCCTTTGTTCATTTATTCTAGTTTTGCATTATTCCAGCTCTACACTTGCTGTTCTGACATGGGCAGGTCATAGATGGCAGGGCTTTAAATCAACACTGTTCTTTTAGAGCCCGAGTTGCAATTAACACTGGCTGATGAGCTGCCCAGGAGTGTTACATGGGCAGGAAATTGGAGCAGAGCAGGGTCAGGTTGTGTCCTTTTCCTGGCTACATCAATGGGTACCTTCCAGACAGCACCACCAGCTCCTGGACCTGCCCAAAAGCAGACCCAGCGTGTCGGTGCCACCTCTGCGACACCGGGTGTCACCTCTGGGGCCAACCACTGTCTTTGTGTCCCCCCCAGGCCAAACGGGACTCTGCCAGGGAGCGTGGAAATCCAGAACAACACCATCTACTTCAAAGGGCCCGTGTCCTACAGCCTGGCCGGCACCTACGTCTGCGAGGCCACCAACGCCATCGGCACGCGGTCGGGCCTGGTGGAGGTCAATGTGACAGGTAGGACAGCGCCTGGTGTGCTCTGAGACACCCTGACGAGGAGCTGGGCAGGGAGAGTCACATCTCCTCAGTCTCCAGCATCTCCTTTCAAGGGTGGGGAGTTTCCTGGTGCAGAGGGGCCAGGGGGGTTCTCTGCTCTGTACCGGTGTCGCGCTGGTTCGCCTCGGATTCTTTTTCTCCCTTTCCTCTTGTTGCCTTTTCCTTTCTTGCACCGAGCGACGTTCAGTTTGTTCCCCCCTTGTCTTCTGCTTTGGATTCAGAGAGATCACTGGGCGTGTTAGAAGCGAAGACATGTCAGGGAGATATTTACTGGAAGGGAGAAGAAGGGGTGGGATGAGGATGTGGACTGCCACTGAGGCTGCAAGGCGTGAGATGGATGAGTCATTTGTGCAGGATGATGTTTGGTGTTTCTGGTGTTTGGTAACTCTCATGATTTTTCATTTGAGCTCCTTCCAATGCCCTGTTGGTCTGTGCACTGCCTGGTTTCTGAGGGGCTGTGGGCACTTGAGTGGCTTTGTCCGGGCTCCAGAAAGGAGTCACGTCACAGAGTGCAGGCAATGGGACAGTGGTGCTATGTGATGTCATCTGAGACAGAAGGAATTTGATGACTTGCAAATCAGAGTAGCCAAAGGAGCAAGGGAAAGACATGTGGAGAAGTTCAGCTGTCAGGGAGAGAAGGTGATGTCAAGAAATAGTTGAAAGAAAAGAAATACCATATGGCAGTAGCCTCATTTCAGAGAGTCAAAGTGACATTGCAAGGCATCACCAAAGGAGAAAAGTGGCTGTTGGTGCTTTGAGAGCAGGAAAGGGAAGTTTACCCCATTCCTTTGGGGTAAAAGGACAGATTTGGTTTATCAGTGGGTTAATGACAGGTCTCAGGAGAGCTGGAAGTACCTCACTGCAATGAGGTCTGGGCTGCAAACACCCTGTGAGCTGAATGGTACACTGGGGGCTTCACAGGGAAACACAGGACAGGTTCCTGGGGTTGTTAGTCCTTCCTGCTGCCCACCCCGAGGCAGGCAGAGCCCTGCTGTGCTGCCAGCAGACACCCCAGTCCTTGGAGAGTTGTTTAACCCTGAGTGTGATGGAATGGGGTTCTCAGGGAGGCTGAGCTCCAGCCCCCTCCACCCCCTTTCTATGGTGGTAAATGCTGAGCAAGCATAAATATGAGCCCAGAGCAGCTAAAATGAGCAATAACTCAGTGTTTGGCACCCTCACCACCTCAGTTCCCCTCTCTGTAACATGGGTAAACCAGGCTAATCTTCCTCTATCCAAGTGCTTGGAGGTCAATGGATGGGATGTGCTAATTAGATGCTAATTACCCGGTATTTATTTATGATCATTATCACGTAGCAGGCCTTTAATTCACACCTCCTGTCCTGGATCTTTGCCTGCTGAGTGTTCTTGGTGTGTGCTTTTCTCTGGGGGCTGTTTCCACAGCTAAAGGCAGTGGAAGAACAAAGCTCTCATTGCCCAACCCTCCCAACTGCCCGAAACCACGGGAAGGTCATGGCCAAAATCAGCTGCTGGCCGTGCCATGGGAGTTGCCACCAAAGGCACAGCGTTCCTGGGACAGGGCAGGCAGTGCCTGGTACAGACTGAGCTGACTCCCTTCGGCAGTAGAAATGCGTCCCACGCAGTAACTCGAACACTGGCTCGCGTTTGGAACAGTGAGCAGAGGGCAAAAGCCTCCAAACTCAGCCCCCAGTCACAGAGAAGGAGGTGGAACAGTTGTTGCAGGAGATTTTGAGAGTGTGTCTCAGCACCACAGCAGCAGGTGGGCTGCACCAACTCACCTGCACAGGCACGGGCTCCTCTGGGGACAAGGGGCTGTGGGTTCCCCCTCGGGGTTTTGGAAGTGTGTCCCTTCCTGGTGGCTTTTCAGAGGGCTGGCAGAGCACTGTTCTCACGCTCCATCAGCACAGAGCTGGCAAAGGAAGCGGGGACTGGCAGGATTTTGGGGTTTGGGTTGGTGTCTGCCTGCCTGTAATCTCAGTGTATTCCCAAAGGTCCCAACTGTGGGGTTGAGGTTAAATGAGAGGGAATGAAGGGCACACCCACGGCTGCCCTGACAGGAGGGATTAGCAGCCAACCCAGTAGGCCAGGCCTCCACCACATAAAAAAAAAAAAAAAAGCCTTTAATAATTCATGGGATCTGAATATGTTTATCCAGCTCTCCCTCAGGACCGATTAGGCCGGTGCTGGGGAGGGCTCAGCCCTCCTCGCTCAGCTATTACAGGTACATTTGTTTGGGTCTTGCAGGCAATTTAGGGATTGTCAGTGGACCACGAAACCTCTTTCAAGAGCTGCATGCAATAAATGGAGTTCAATCTAGTGAGCAGCCAGCCTTGGGAGAAAGAAACACAACACAGAAGGCTGATGGAGAGAAAACCCTGCAGCAGCTTTTCCCCCTTCTGCCTCCCTGTCTCCCCCCCTCCTGCCACCCAAAATCCTTCCTCCAGGTCCCAGAGAGGAGGAGTGCAGGGCTGGTTCTGGCCCCAATGGAGAAGGAGAGTTGTTCAGAGGGAGAAGGCTGAATGCTTCTGTTGGAGTTATAGCGCATTAAAGAGATTGATAAGTGGAAATTTAATATTTTATTCCAGCAATCTGTTCCTATAATAGCTTCCCCTGCCTTGCAGGACCTTTGTCAATCGCAGCCAAGCCATGTAGTGTGACATGTCACTATTTATTGCAGGAGGGTGGGTGACATAGTAAAAGGCTGTGGTTGGAGACTGCACGTGTGTGGGGTGTGGGGGTCCCACACAGGGGGCTGGTGGTGGCCATACACACCTCTATGACCCTAATTTGTATCTTGGCCATGGACATACACATGTGTGACCCCATTTGTATCCTGATCATGGACATACACCCCTGTGTGACCCTGCTGCTCATCCTGGCTGTGGAAATGGGCTTCCCAGAGCTGCCTGCACAGGGATGCCCTGCTGCACACTCACGTGTGTGTGCAGGAATCAAACACCAGTGCATTTGCATGTGTGAGTGTGCATGTATTTATGAACGTGTGCTTTTCTGTGTGCAGCAGAGCAGGTACATCCCCTGTGCATGTTTGTACTTATACATTTGTGTGTGTGTGTGCAGGGGATGTTCACCCACTTGTGTACTGGCTTCAGCACAAGGAGGGAGATGTTAAAGCATCTCTTCTCCTCATGGACCTTCAAAGGAGAGCTGGGGGAGCAGGGAGAGGCTGTGCCAGCCCTGGCCTTGGATGTGTTGCAGGCTTGGGGGGAAGGAAAGGCTGGCAGGGGCTGATCACCCCCCCCACCCCCTTTGCTTGGCTTGCAGCAGGGAGTTATTTACACACCAGCAGTGATCTCGTCCCTGCAAGGTCACTGCAAACAGCCCCTGGGCTGGCTGGAACCCTGTGTCGTGCAGCAGCAGCGCTTTGCTGAGGCTCAGGGCACACAGGGAAAGCCCTTCCCGGGAAGTCCTAAATCCCAAGCCTAAAGCAGGTGCTCCCAAAGCCTCCCCACCGGCCAGGCAGCTTTAAGTGGGAGGATGTATGGCTGGGGGGCTGAAGAGGAACAAGCCCTGGGGGGGGGCGAGGTGTCTGTCTGATGCTAATCTTCCGGAGTGTCTGCTGCATCCTGTCTGGTGGCATCTGTGCCAGCGGGGGAGCAGGGCTTGACTGACAAGTGATAGGTGACCTGACAGAGAGATTAGAACCTAAGACACGTTTGGCATCTGGCCTGGAAGCCGTCACACTCTGAAATGCCAGTGGCAGCTGCTGAACTTCTGGATTAGTTGCCAGTGGTTTTTCCACCCCCCCGGCCGCCTCCTCTCCCTCCGTCTGCGCGAGAAACCCCTGGAAGGGAGAGGAAGGGCAGGATCCCTTGGAGCTGGAGGTGGACATGCAGAGTGTGCAGAGGGGAAGGGAAAAGGGCAGCAGTGCTATGGGCTTCTCAAATTCCAGGCTGAGGCGGGTCCAGAGGTATCTCCTTATCTTCACTCGGTGTACAGCACCGGGGCAAAGTCCTGGGATAATTTGGCGTGGACTCTTCCAGCAGGGAAAGTTTGCCATCAGCAATCTGCCTCTTAAAAAAAAAACACCCACATAGTCATTGCTGTGTTTGCTGAGGCCATCTGGGAACTGGGAAGCCCCATGAATCCATTGGAATTAAGGTTTCTGCTCCTCCCCAGAGCTGCTGCTCACCCTGGCTTCCCATTGCAGCGGGTGTTTGGTTTTGCAAGGTAGAAGGAAATCCAGAGCCTTCCTCTGGAAAAGCTTCATGCACAGAGCAGCTTGGGCTGACATATGTCCAGAAGGTGATTTCTCTTGGAGTTTGACATTTTCCTCAGTGCCCATGGCTGCAGGGAGAACTTTGGCTGGTGCTGGGTTTTTCCTTGGCCTTTCTGATTGAAGGCAGAAGGATGGAGATGTGCCTTCAAGAAGGAACGTGTCCACAGGAAGTAGAATCCTTTAAAATATCCAAGCAGTGTGATGAGCAGAAGGGCTTTTGAAAGCTGGTTTCCCCTGGATCTGCATATCACAGAAGAATTACTTGGTGTCTAAAAATACACTTTTTCTGATCTGGGCCTGTCCTGCCCTTTGGGAGCAGCCTCTTGTCCCTGAGGGTTCTCTGATGTCTAATGAGGTTTAGCTCCCACCTCTACCAAGGATCCCTCTCCAGCTCTCACCAAGAGCTTTATGAGAGGGCTAATTTCAGATCATTCTCCTTCTGTCAGATAGCACTGAAATTGGCCAGCAGGTTCAAAAGGCATTAGATAAGGGATGGATGGGCAGGTGGGATGATTTGCATGCGCCTCATTTTTATTGGAAGCCAGCCATTAGAAGAGAGATGTGGTTCCTGAAAGGTCTTATTTCTGAGGCCACTCTGGCGGTGGGGAGGGTTTGTCACTGCAGGGGCTGCTCTGCTGTGCCCAGGGGTGCTTCAGGGGGGAAGGCAGGAGGTGCCTGGAGCTGTGGATGGAGGGATCAGAGAGAACCTGTGGGCTCGGCCGGGTGCCAGAGCGGAGCCCGGGGTGACCCCCCGGCGTTCCCAGCTGCTGTCCCAGAGGTCCAGTCCTGGCACCGGGACAGGAAGCCGGGCTGAATGCAACAGCTGGCAGAGCTGGGCACGGGCAGATAGTGTTGCTGCTTTAATTCCTATTCATACAGCACTCCCTCTTTTTATGAGGGCTGGGGGGGGGGGTGGCAGGAGGAGGGGGAGGCTTTTTATGCTGGCATTAAAAGCCTGGCTTGTTCCCCCTCCCTCTGCTCTGCTGTCTCCTGTTTCTCCAGGCCGCTTTTCACAGTGGCTTTAATTCTCTCCAGACTCTTCCTAATGGATTTTTCACATGGGGGCCCCCAAGCACGCTCAGGCATCGCACCAGTTTCCAGAAATTTCACGGCCCCCTTTGGACACAAAAAGAGGGTTCCTTTTCCCACACTTGCCCCCTCTCTCCCCAGGCTGCAGTGCTGCTCTCTTTGCACCCCAGACACGAAATGGAGTGGGCAGAGGGGTGAATCCCCCTTCTGGGGGTCTGGAGCAGTGGCTGCACACAGAGAGGTGCCCACTGTGAGCCAGACCTGTCCCAGTCATTAATTAACCTGGGTGCTGGATGGGGGCACCACGGCAGGGGTGACACGCTGCTCCCCGCTCACCAAGGCACTTTGTTGCAAGGCAGAGGCACAGCCCTGCCCGGGGAACACTGCTTCCTTCCCGGGGAACACTCAGGGAACACTCTTCCCTTCCCGGCTCATCCCGCCCTCGCTGCTCCTGCAGCCCGGAGATCACGGTGAGGGTCGCCGGCAGTGCCCACCCTGCTCCGGAGCCAGCGCCGGTCTGTGCCGCCATCCAGTGGCAGTGCCGGGCTCTGGAGTGGCCTGGACCGCTCCTCCCTGGACCACTGGCCCCTCGGTTCTGCCTGTTCCCCCACCCTGGGGTCGCCCACCTTCCCCACAGCATCCCCAGAGCCCCCCTCGTGTCCGCTCCGGAGGGACGCGGTGGGAGGAAACCGTGGCTGAGGAGGGGATGATTTCGGCTGCTTGGCTTGTGATCTTCCCCATCCCTCCTCTCCCTCTCTTCCCACAGTTCGGGTTTGTTTTCTCTGGCATGGGAACTGGGCCACTGCGAGGAGGATGGGGATGGGGATGGGGATGGGATGGGAGCAGAAAATAGTTCCTTCCCCGAGCGACGTGTGAAAGCCGGCGCGGCGGCGCGTGCTCGTGCTCGTGTCCACAGCGTTGGCAGCGCCGGGGGGTGGCACGTGGGCGAGTGCTATCTCAGGGGTGGGCAGCACAAAGGGCAGGAAAAAATAAAATATCAGTAAGAAAGGTGGAAAAACATCATTCCCCCCCCTCCAAACCCCGCTTTTCGCTTTGCGCGTCCAACCTGGACTGCTAAGGAGGCTTTGAATGGGAAAGTGGGCCAAGCTCCTTCAGGAATCGGGCACACACTGCCCCTCTCAGGTCTGTGTTGCAGAGAGGGGAGGCAGAGGGATCAGTGTGGCTTTTAGGGACGCTGCACACCGTGTCTGGGTTCTTTCCAGGGTGGATTTTGGGGCCCGTGGTCCCGTGCACAAAACCAGCCTTGCTGCAGGGAACGGCGGGGTGGGGAGAGGCTTCAGATCAGAGCTGTGGGAAAATAAAACACAGAGCCCCTGGGGACTGAGCTGCTTGCCGGTCTTTCCCTGCTCCCACTCGGCCTCCAGGTGGTCCCTGCTTTGTGCACAGGTTTGGGAATTGGGCACCACAGGGATGCAGAGGCTGTGAGGGCGAGGAGCAGCCCCAGGAGGTGACTCGGGCAGGGGTGGAAGGAACAGTGTGGTCGAGGCCGAGCCCTCAGCAGCCAAAACTATGGACGTGACTTTTCCTGCTGTCCCTGCAGAGAGGCTTTGCATTAACCAGCTGGCTGTGACAAGCCTTCTGTTGATGCAACATGTGGTTTTGGCTTTCCAGAACCCAGCCCCAGCTCCCTGTGCTGAAAGACATGCCCTTGCTGCTGCTCCAAAGGCTGTCTTCGGAAAAATGCTGGCTCCTGCCTGTGCAGCATCTTGCTCCTCATTCTGGCTGCAGCAGGGACCCCCCCATCTGCCTGTCCCCAGCCCACTCTGCCCAGTGGGCTGCTCTCTGTGTGGGTTCAGCCTCATGAGGCTTTGCTCAAGGCAAGGCAGCACTGCAGAGACCAAGATGCTGTTGTCATCTCAGGAAAGGCAGGAATAAATCAGCTTTCAGGCACAAAAAAAAAAAAAAAAGCCCCATTTATGGATCAGGCCAGCAATTGCTCAAATTCAGTGCCCTTGTCCAAAATCTGCAGCTGTTTCAGGAACTGCCTCTGTTGGGGGGAAGCTCTTTTCTCCCCTCTTGCTCAGCTGCTGGGCTAAGCTGTGCTGCAGAATCCCAGTCCCTGCCAGCAGGGATGAAGAGGGGTAGGAGGCAGACACTGCCTCATATCCCTTTGGAATCTGCTGCCTTTGAGCCCCTCCTTCCCCATCTCCCCATCCTGGCTGCTCTCTGGCAGGGCATGTTGAGATTGCTGCTCACCCTGCACCTCTGCTTGGCTGCTGGGGTAAAAACTGAGGGCCAGGAGGCTCCAGAGCAGCACCAAAGGTTTGCAGCTCAGAGCAGGGCTGGCAGACAGGCCCTGGGGGTGGGAAAAGCAGTGGGAGAGGTCTGAGCCTGGTGTGCAAGGGCAGTGCTGCCACGGGGCATCAACCAGGCGCCTGCTGTCTAAATTCAGAGGCAGGTGAAGGACTGAGACAACCATGTGGTGCTTAATGCCTCGTGGACACGGGTGTTCAACAGGCACTGTGTGAAAGCTGAGTTTGGCCAGGGGCTGTAACTGTGTCCAGGGAGCGTCAGGAAGTTGATTTAAGTCCTGGATCAAACTTTATCTGTGCCAAAGTGTAGGTGTCGAACTGCATGAAAGGGAAGAGAGCTGCTTTCTCATCTCTTTTTCTCTTTTGAGTTATTTATTTATTTTTTTTTAAATGGGTCAGGGTAACTGTAGGAACAAGATTAGCATGAGTACTGGCACTGGGCTGGCCGTGGAAGAAAAAGCAGCAGTGGGAGGTCTGTGTCCCTGTGCTGCAGAGAACAGTCACCAGGGTCAGCACACGGGGTCAGGAGCCAGCAGGACTCAGAGCAGCCACACAGCACTTGTGGGTGTGCGGGTGGGAGATCACAAGGTGCTGGTGCCTTCTGCTCTGGACCAAACCGGGCTGGGGTGCCAGGAGGGGGATGCAAAGCTGGTGGCACCTCCAGGAGCAGTTGTGGCACCTCGGTGCCCACCGCTGGACGGGGGTTTTGGGGGTGGCTCCCCATCAGGAGCGCTCCCAGGAAACTGGAACTGGAAAAATGTCACCCGGTAAAGCGGAAAAGCGTCCGGACTCAAGACACTGGGCTGGTGGGATCTGAGCACGTCTGGAGAGCCCAGGTGGGGTGGGGAGGGCCACACTGCTTCCAGCCTGCGGGGCTCCTGCATGAGGCTTGGCCAGCTTGGCACGGCACGCCGCCTTCCCCTTGCTGAGGCAGAGCTGACCCCCGTGAGGACGCCCCTATTCCCTTTTCCCTAGTTTTTCCCTTCCCTGTTCCTTACCCTCATCTTCCCACCCCCCCTCACCCCCCCTCCCCTCCCCAAACTGGCAATGAAAGCATGGAGGGAGGGGCGCGTTTCCGCATGGTTTGACACTGTTCCCCCTTCCATCTGTCTTTTCCTACCCAGAATTCCCCTACACCCCGTCTCCAATCGATGATCACAAATCCATGGTGCAGCCGAACATCCCCACACCGGTGATTGGGGGCATAGTGGGAGGAGTCTCGCTGGTCCTGCTGGTGGCCGTGGTGCTCTTTGTGGTACTCCGGCGCCGGCGTCACACCTTCAAGGGTGACTACAGCACAAAGAAGCACGTGTACGGCAACGGCTACAGCAAGGCCGGCATCCCGCAGCACCACCCGCCCATGGCCCAGAACCTGCAGTACCCCGACGACTCGGACGACGAGAAGAAGCCGGGCCCGTTGGGCGGCAGCACCTACGAGGACGAGGACGAGGAGCCGGGCGGCGAGCGCAAGCTGGGCGGCCCCAACAAGTACGAGGAGGACGCCAAGAGGCCTTACTTCACCGTGGACGAGGGGGAGGCCCACCCCGAGCCCTACGACGAAAGGACACTCGGCTTCCAGTACGACCCCGAGCAGCTCGACATGGCCGAGAACATGGTGTCGCAGAACGACGGGTCTTTTATTTCCAAAAAGGAGTGGTACGTGTAGCCTGGCGCCACGTCGCTGCACCGACACACACACAGCACACACACAGCACACACAGAGCACACACACAGCACACACACAGCACACACACAGCACACACACACACACAGACACACACGAGTGATGCCCTCCTGCTCCCCTGCACCCCTCGGAGCTTGCACACCCACGCTCCCCCTGCACACACACACACACACACACACACACACACACACACTGCGCCCCCGGCCAGCCCCAGCACAGACTTTTTGGACACTTCCAGCACTGGCCAGGAAGGGCTGGGGCAGGGAGAGGAGGGGCAGCTTTGCTTACAGACAGATCGGGGCTTTTTTTTTTTGGCGGGGGGTGGGGGAGGCGTTAAGGGGAGGTGGGAGGTTGGGTAATTATTTCCTCTCTCGGTTTTCTGGTTTTTTGGTTTTTTTGATTTTTTTTTGTTTGTTTGTTTGTTTTACTTTTCAATTTCTCGAGGACTTCTCGTCCCCTTCTGTGGTGTTTGTATTGGTCGGTGGCTTAGGTGTTACTCTTTGCTTTAACGACTGTTGCCCAGCCTGTATATTTACACTCTGTTTGTGTCTTCATGTCTCAGAGTGCCCTTCAGCCCCACTTCCCTCCCCGAGGGGTTCCTCCTCCCACTCCCACACCCCTGAAACACTGGAATTTGTTTGTATGTTGTCTTGTTTGTTTGTTTTTAACCTTGGGAGGGGGGGGCTGTCCGTAGGACAGAGGCCAGGAAAGTTTATGGCAATGGAAACATAGGTGCCATTTTATCAGGTGAATGGATTTTTTTTCCCTCGTCACTTTTTTTTTTTCCTTCAGTGGGGTCTGGGTGACATTCCCATTGCCTGCTGCACACCTGAAGAGATCCACACCCAGTTTTTAATGACTCAATAAAAGGAAAATGAGGAGGAAGGGGGGAAAAAAAGCCCTAGACCGAACCCCAGGTGCAGGGGCTGATAGCAGAGCAGGGAAACGAAACTGCCATTTTCCCTCCACAATTTATTGTTTCCTGGCTTTTCATTTTCCGTCTTTGTCTGAGTGTTCCTTTAAAAGAAAGGAGAGGAGTATTTATTGCTGACATTTTTCCCCCTGTGATGGCTCAGAGAAATGCTGGCTCTTTTTTGTTCTTGTTGCTGTTGTTGTTGTCAGTACCAGCCACGGAGCGGTTCACTGGGGGCACGGCCGTGTCGGGCACACCCCGACTGGGGAAGGGACCAACCGAGCACACTTTGCTTCCACACACTCACTGCCTTCAGCTCTGCACGCCCTGGCAGGGCAGGATCAGCCCCTGGGTTTTGTTATACCACTAAGACTTAATTGTCATGTGTTTACACTTTTTTTTTTCATTCTGGTCAGAGCAGGTGGGTGCTTCTTCTCTCTCTCTCTCTCTCTCTCTCTCTCTCTCTCTCTCCTAGCAACAACCCCAGCCTTGGCTGTACCATGTAGTTGGCATTGATTGCCACTTCTTCAATATCACATCCCTCTTCTAAGCACAGGCTCTGTAGACAGGGTAGGAGTGATTGAGCCTGGGGTATTGATCTCATCCTCCTTCCCTTGAGCCACTGTGTTGTGATGGGGAGGTTTGGATTGCTGCTATCTCTGCTCTGTGGATAAATGGGATTCCAGACTTCAGGGCCCTCTGTCTCACACCGACCGCCTCCAAAATTAGATTCACTGGGTTGGGGCTTATTTTTCTTCTTGTGGGTTAATTTTTTTTTTTTTTAATTTGATGTATAAATAAATCTTTTGTTTGAAAAGAAATCCCCAGTTTTCTGAGCTGTATTATCATGCACATCTAAAAATAGCAGGACTAATTCTCCTCCTGCCTTACCCGCTGGGTTTTGTTCCATAGCATCCAGTGGTTTATCCTGCTACAAAAGGGAGGGTGGAGAGGCAGACCCACACAGATGAGTCAAGGTCAGGTCTCTGATCCAGGCAGCTTCCAGTGCTCCCCTTCACCATGTGGTGCTTGGTCCAGACCACATGAAGCTCAGCCTGAGCCAGCCACAGTTTGTCCCCTGCTCTGATTGTGTTAGTGGGGAAAGGGGAGTGGGAAATCCAATTGTTGGGCTGTAATCTTCCTGCTGTTCCTGCCAGCCCTTCAGGCTTCCTGGCTTCTGGCAGAACAGCCACATGCCACAGGAAGGCTGCTTTATGTCCTCTGGAAGGCAGGGCAGACAGAGATTCCCTTGGGGTCTCTCAGGCTGAAGCTCAAAAAATGAGGCTAAAACCTTCCTGGGTCCGTTCACTGCCCCCAGGAGCACCCTGCCAGCAAGGAACCCCCCCAGTAAAGGAAAGAAAATCTCTTAACATATCTCTGATGACTAGTAGGGGCTTGTGATTAGGAGTGGGAATGACTTCCCTCCAGTGCTTTGGGATAGCAGCAAACACAGGGCTTCAATTCCCCAAAGGAATCTGTAATCTGGACCAGGGCAGGGCAGCACAGCTGAGGGTTGTGCCTCAGCCACAGCTCACCCCAGTGTGACATGGGGTGTCCTGCAGAGGGAATTCTCAACAAAGTCCTTCTCTCAAGTGAATAATCCTTTAGGTCTGCATTTCACAACCAGGCTCTAAACAGGATTGTGACAGTGTCTCCAACACCAGACTCTGGGTGGTCCATCACCAGAGTGCAGTTGGTGGCACAGACCCTCCTCTGCACATTTCCCCCAGCACAGACACACTCTGTGAGGGGATGGGTTTGGAAGAAAACAACCTTTTATAAAATCTGCAGGGTCCAGCAGAGATTCTGCATGTTCTTCATTAGTCACAGGCAGGGGCCACTGCTCTGAGCTGGCAAATTCCCATTGCACTGACCCCACAGGGAAGCTGTGCCCTAAAGACCAAAGGCACAGAGCCTGGCAGACAGAGCAGAAGGGCCTGGGAGAGATCAGGACAGCGTGGATGTTGGCAGGTTAAGGTATGGCTTTCAGGAATTGTGAACAAGGAGTCCTGAGAAATCTGCTCTGGGTAGTTATTACTTTGCATTTGGAGGTGGCATTTTTTTGAGATGGCTTATTTACTGCCTGTTCACACACTGTCCCCATAGCTCACTGAATGGGGCTCAAAAAACCCAGGGAAAGGAAAGGAGGTGGTGGAGCAATGTGGTATTTCCAAGCTCCTTTCCTTTTCTGCTGCAGCACATTTTTTTCCTCCCCAGTACTGCACCAGCACAAATGTAGGACTTAGCTCAGCCACTTACCTCATCAGAGTGGTTCAGAAAAGGGGTCAAATGATTATTTTTCATCCAGAACCTGAACAAGCCTGGAGTGGAAGATCCTTAGGCAGCGTTGCCTGGCACAGCAGTGAGGTCCCCTGCCAGTTCAGGGTTCAGGAGTGCATTCTTCTCATCCTTGGGCCCTCCAGCATTGCTCCCTCGGTGCAGTTATCCCTGCAGCCACAGAGAAATGCCACCTCTGTGCTGTGATTTGCTTCTTGCTGTCCCATGCAAGGTCAAGCTGAATGGCCAGGAGACTCCTGGGATGGCAATTAGCCAAGTGATTAGCCATTAATCCATAAAAAAAGGCAGAAGGAAAAAGAAGTGTGGGGGTGGAAAATCAGATTGATGTTACATGTGAGATCTTCTTTGGTCCTGTAATAGCATCACTGTCTTCTCTGGGTTAAATTGCTCTGAGGGAGCCCTTGAAGGTAATTAGATCAGGTTTTCCAGCATCATCAGGAAGAAAGTGGTACCTGTCTCTCCATGAATGCAAGGGGGAGCTCAGGAGAGATGCCAGATTGAACACCACGTGCTTCCTGGGGGGTTCTGCAGGGCAGGGAAGGTGCTGGAGCCCCTGCAGTGCTCACCTTGCAGGGACAACCTGCCTGGTGGCCCCAGGGGCCTCCTGGTGCCTGGGCTGTGAGGGGCTCAGAGGGACAATCTGTTCTTCCCTCAGGGGATGGTGTCACTTGTCCCTCTGTGCCCCAGTTCCTCGCAGTGGGCAGGTTGTGTCAGGCTGGGGTTTCACAGCTGCCCAGGAGCTCCCGGGCTGGGTGACCCCTCTGGGACCCTCAGGCTGCCTCGAGTGAGGAATCCCCTGCTTCTCCATCCCCCCTTTCATCAGAGGTGCTAAGGAGCTGTAAAAGGTCCCCGTGGGACCTGGGAAAAGAGCAAGTGGAAGCTTCCAGTTGGGAGAGGGAAGCTGTCCCCATCCTCTCGGTGCCCAGCCCTGTGCTGGCTGCCTCTCCTCCCCGGTGCTAGGGAGCTGCTGCTCTCCAGGAATTGTCCCTTTTCGCCCCAGTCCTGAACTGGTGTGTCCCATTAGTGGCACCTGGGCTGGCTTTTGTGCCTGGGAAATGCCTTCACCCTGCTGGGGACGGGGTGTCAGTGCCTCGGGGCCATGGCCGGCTGCCCCACCTCCCTTTGAAGGGATCCTTGATCCTTGTCCAGGTCCCTGTGCCGGGTTTTGGCCAGTGAAGAGACATATCAGCGTGGTGCTTCTTCCCCTCCCGAGCCCTGATCCTGGATGGCAGCCTGGGGCAAAGCCTGTGGGACCTCAGGACTGAGATGATGGGTGTCTGGGGTAGCTGAGCAGGCTGAGGGGGAGCTCAGGCTGAGCCCTGTGAGTCTCATGACCCAAAACACAGGTGAATTTGGGCTGATCCCCCAGTTTTTTCCCTGTGTGTATTCAAGGAGCTGAACAAGCAAACCCATCTGTGTCACAACCCAAAAGGAGCCTGTGGTTTATGTACAAAGACACCCCAGCTGTTTTCCTGCTGGGGCTTATCTCTAGGATTATTAATTGCAATTCACCCTAGTGATGTTATTTTCCCTTATTTAATTACCAGGGTTTTTTTCCCCTGTTAAGTTATTTTTGTTCAACCAGGGGGAAAAAATAAAAAAATTTAAAAAAAAGAAACAACCTGAGGATTTCTTCGTGAAATAAATCAACAAACTGAAGTGGTTACACCAAATTGATTGCAAAGACATGAGGGACAAAGGGAGCCATTTTCCTGATGTTGAGTCAAAAAGAAACAACAACTGTTCAGCAGAAATCACAGAGGGTTAGAGAGAGAGAGAGAGAGAGATTCCAAAGATTGATCTTCAAGCAATTAGAGAAGGGAATGTGATTAGAAGAGGGGCTGCTGCTCTGCTTTGCTGTTTTCCTTTCCCATGCACAAGCACACACACACACACACACACACACGGATTTTTGGGAGTTTTGGGCACCAATCCTTAGGTGGAGGGGAAACCCCCCCTGCCCAGCTCTGTGAGGGAGTCAGATGTGTCATTCCTGCAGGCTCAGAGGTTTCCCACTGTGGAAACAAGGGTATCCCAGGCCCAGTTTGTTCCAGGAGGGGAAGCAGTGGGATGGGTTGGAGCCTTTTGCCAGCAGGTTAAAATCCGCTTTCCCGTTTTCCCATGTTCACAACCCCTGCTGTCGTAGCACTGAAGTTTTTGGGTCTGCCCAGGCTGTGGGCAGTGGATCCCCATGGGGAGAGGGGGCACTGCCAGCCCCGTGTGCACTGATGCCTGTTCTTTATTCCATGGGGTGGAAAACAGCACTTCACCCTCCCCAAAGCTGCGCTTTCACCTCCCTCTTGCCACCCCCTTCGTGTTTGCTGGGACGTGCTGGCAGTTTGAGCTGCAGGCTGGGAGAGGCAGGGGAAGGGTGGGAAGGGCTCAGGTCGCACCTCCTGCCTCTCCATCACTCCCCAAACTCACCAACCTCTCCCCAGGGGCCGCAGGGGGTGGGGGGGGGCAAGGGGACCTGGCAGAGGGGGGTGAAGGGGGGATTCAGCCCACCAGCAAGGGAAGGAAACCCAAGCCTTAGAGAGGAGGTTGAGTTTGGGTCTCAAAAGTTTGTATTTTGGACCAGTGTGACTTTCCATGTGTAGTTTACCTGGGGGTGAATGTAAGGAGCATATGGGGTCAGATCCTCCACTGGCAGAAGCTGGTACTGGTGGAGGGACTCATGCTGAGGATCTGGATTTTCTTTTCTTTTGCCTTTCTTTTTTTTTTAAAAAAGCTCCAGTGATTTTATCTCTCTTTTTCTTCATCCTCTTGCTGTAATTATCATTGTGGAATAAAGACTGCAGACAAACAACCCCAACCCCACTTTTTTTTTTTTTTTTTTTTTTTTGTAATCTGTGTTGTAAGTGCTTTTTGTACAAAATAAAAAAATAAAAATAATAATGATGTAATGGACTTTTATGATTTTTTTTTTTTGGTCCTGTTTTCCATTCTTTGTAATTTGTTCGTTTGGAGTCCTGGGGGGTGGGGTGGGGGGGGACATTTTCATGGTTATAATTTGTGTGGGTGGGGTGTTGCATCACCCTTCCTTTTACTTGTATAAAAACCAATAGTGGCTCAGCTGTGGAAAAAAAAAATGTACTTTTTTATAAATAAAGAATTTTAAAAAAAAAGAGACGTTCCCCTGGTTTTTGGTGCATCTGGGACTGCGTCGATGTTCACCCCGTGACTGGGAGCTGCAAGGAGAGTCACAGCAGGACCTGTTTTCCAATGGCCTAGGCTGGAAATATCCCAGGATATGCAGTATTTTGGAATGGGAGTTGCTTGCAGTTGAAGGCTGAAGGCTCAGGGTTAAGAGATCTCCAGGACAGCAGTGGGCTGGAGGAGGTGGGCAGGGGAATGACTGGCTAGAAAACCAAAAAGAAGGTAAAAATCCATCAAAAGCTGTTAAAAATGGGGATGCTCTCTGTAGCTGAGGAAGTCCTGAAGTCGCTGTTGGCTGTGGCAGATGGGACAGGCTATGGGAAATATGTCAGTACACACTTGTTTTCCTTATGTTTTCTCCAGGCACATGGAATTAGCTGTGGTCAGGGCAGGATACAGGGCTAGGCCAGCCTTTCCTCTGATACAGAGGGGTGTTCCTATAGTGCAACACTTGCCTGCCATGGAAATGGGACAGCACACCCCTCTAAATGCTATAGGGGTGCTGAGGGTCTGCTGGGAGGTGAGATCAGTCACTGCATCACTGTCTCCATCACTGATCTCTGCAGTGGCAAGAACAGTTTGCCTTTCTCCTCTCCTGCCCAGCTTCCTGGCTGTGAAGAGATGCTACAAAGGGAGCCCTTGTTCCCAAAGATCAAGGCCAGACTTTTGGAAGGGAGGCAGAGACGAGGCGAGCAGGAGATCAGAGGGAGTGTGTGTGCTGTCCCTTGCACTGACACCCACAGGCACTTCCCCCTGGCTCTGGCCTGGAGAGCAGAATATTCCCTGGAAAGGGATTTTTGCACCCAATTTCAGCACGTGGGTGATGTGCTGGAGATCTGAACCAGATCTGATCCATCACAGAGAGAAAGGGAGAAAGACACCCACCCAAATTTGAGCTTGGTGTCCTTGAGTTGGATGGAGAGGGGAGTGTTCAGGATTAGTCTGGGAAGGGGTGTTTTGGTGCAGATTGTTCATTCCCTGTCAGCAGGAGTGGAGGCTGTGCCGGAGCAGCAGGAGGAGGATTCCAGGCTGGTGATCAATGCCCCATGTGCTGCCTGGCAGGAGGATGGTGATCGATGTCCTGTGTGCTGCTGCCTGGCAGGAGGCTCCTCCAAAGCCTGTGCTGCTGTTGGAGCCAGTTCTCAGTCCTCCTGCTGAGAAAGGAGTGTGCTGGGCACCTCCCTTTGGAAGGGGTGAAGGAGAGCTTTGGGAATGTTTTCCTCAGGTGCAACGGGAGGGAAGGGCAGGGATGCTCCTGTCGTTAGGCTTCAGCATGTCCAAGGGAGACATGACTGCTAACTGGGCTGTATCTATCTGTCCACATCTTTTACCCCTCTCATTTTCCCATCTGCCAGCTCACCTTAGCCAGGCAAAGTGTTGGAAGTGCAGCTTTGCTTCAGCTCAGCCTTCCAGGAGCCACCACGGCAGCGATGCTGAGGGGCACTGTCCCACAGAACCAGATCCCAGCAGCTGGCTCAGCCACTCCAGCCAAGTTTGGGGGTGGGGGAGAAACAAAAGGAGCACTGGGGAGCCGGGTCTAAGATGGGAAGAAGGATAAGAGGGGCTGTCTTTGCCCGTGGTCCTGCTGGGATGAGCCCCTGGGAAATGCTGCGCTGATTTCCCAGGCCGTGTCTTAGAGTTAAGCGATGATGGATAAAACCCATTGCACGGGGCCTCTTCTCAGCAGCTCAGGTTGCAGAGGGCTGAACACAGCAGGAACAGGCTCCCATGCAGTGCCCCCAAGTATTGTGTTTCTCTGGAACAAACCAGAAACACGTTGGGGTGGGGGGGATGCCAGCAGTGCATGCGGCCCGTGGAGAAATGGCAGCGTGGCTTGGATCCCTTCTCCAAGCCACATCTCTGCAGGCGAGCACTGCTGGCCCCAAAAGGGACTTCAGAGCCCTGGGGATCAGCTGAGAGTCAGGGGAGGAGCTGGAAGAGGGCAGGAGGAGGTGAACCAGGGGTTTGTGTTTGCTGTGTGCCCTGTGCTGAGCGTGGTCCAGCAGCAGAGAGTGGAGAGCAGAGCGAACACGATGGGATTTCCCTCCCTGGAGCTGGGAGATGTATGCAGAGCTCAGGGCTGGAATGTCCGTGGTGGAGATACAGAGCCAGGTCCCCATCTGGTGAGAGCACATCCAACTTCTCTGACTACAATGGAGTTATTATTTCTGCCTGCTCAGACGAATGTGGCCTGAGAAGGATTTGTGGTGAGTGAGAGTGAGATAAAGCACGGTGTAATCAGGGAATTTCCGGGTGGTTTGCCCAATATCCCTGGGCACAGGCACCTGGGATTAATGCCTTGCATGACACCCAAACCAGATGGATCTCCCAGGGATCCGCAGGCGTGGCAGACTCAGAACTGGAAGTGCAAGAGCCAAAGGGCTCCAGCAGGCAGAGGAAAAGTCAGCGTAATTGGGCAATGTTAAACCAGGCTGTCTGTGAAGGGGTGGGGGCTCAGGGGCACTGGAAACAGGTCAGTTCAGAAATATATGACCTTCAATCCCAAATTCCTTGTGAGGTGAGAGGCAAGCCCTGCTCGAGTTCAGGTCAGAGCACACGAGGTCACACACCCCATTAAATCTCCTCGAGCTACCTCTGGATAAATTGGTCTGAGAAAAACTTACAGTGCTGGTGAATTACTTGCAGCAAAATATGTTTGATTAGGTTTGTGGTTTTTTTTCTCTCTCTCTCTTTTTTCGTGGTTTCAAATTATTTGCAATCTTGGGTTTGATTTGTATGAACATATTTGTTAGAGGAAATTGCTTTATGCAAATGTATTCCAGCTGGGGGACCTGTGACACCGAGAAGTGCTGTTGAGCCTCAGATGCCCTCAGTGGTGGGGGCTGGTTCACTCCTCCTCCTCCTCCTCCTCCAAACAAGGCATTTCACAGCCTCCCCAGACGTGTTTGGATTCAGGCTGGCTCTTAGATAGCATTTTCAGAACAAGGATCAGCCTGGAAAAAAAAAGGAAAAATTAAAAATGGATGTGTGTTGCACTGCTGAAATTTTACATACTAGCGAGCAGGAATCCGAGACTCAGGCATGGTCTTGCTTATATTTTCACCTGAAATGTAGGTTAAAAATGTTGTATCACCCTCCAGGGGCTGAATTATTGAAAGGCAGGGATTTATGGATACCTGCCTATGGAGCTGCTCACTTTAACCTCAGCAGCTGAGGTGAGTGTGGCCTCATCTGACTAAGCCTGGCTCAAGGTGAGTTAGGGATGCTCCCTCCTCTGCAGATTTCACAACTGCTGGCCCAAACCCAGATCCTGGCAGGAGACAGGCAGGGGTTTTTTGTCTGAATGGTTTGGAGTCTGGGGAAGAAAATGGTTTAATGCAAAGAGGCACTAAATGCTCTTTTTCTGGGGTTTGCCAGGGAGCTCAGGAGGTGATCTTTAGGGATCAGAGGGATCCCTTTGAGGAGCTGTGAGAGGAAGGGGTTTCTCTTCTTCATCAGTCCCTTTCCTACCCTCACACCTGAGTCCCAGCTGCACTCAGGGCTTTGCAAAGCCAACACCTCCCTCCCTGAGCCACTCCATGGAGAGAGGCTGCAGGAATGTTTCCGTCTCTCCCTTATCCCTCCTGTTCCTCCCAGGCTCCTGCCAGCAGCCTCTTCACCTCTCAGTTTGGAAAAGAAAACTGCCAGCTTCAC